>JAKLMW010000032.1:0-384611 GCA_022813215.1 Talaromyces ruber | reverse complement strand
TTCTTCTTCTTCTTCTTCTTCTTTCCTCTCTGTATGCTTAGTATCTCGTCGATAGGCTACTCCATAGTTAGGATATGGGCAACGTCACATTTTCTACTAATATTTATTTTTTATTAAATCTAAGATTTCTAATATATACTTAATTATTAATTAAATAAATTATTAATCTAATATTAAGAATCTAATTATTAATTAGAGAATTATTCTTAATTATTAATATAAATACTATTATTATTATACTATAATAATCTATATTATTTATAAAATTAGTATATTTTAATTTTTTATTATTTTTATTATTATTCTTTAAAGAATTAAACTTTTAATTATTATTTTTTAATTTTTCTTTTATAATTTTTAGATATCTATTTATAGGGTTATTTAATTTTAATAAATTATTAAATTTTTTTTATATATTAAGATTTATTTTTTAATTAGTAATTTATTTTCTTAGATTTATATATAGATATTTTTTAAAGATATATTCTTTTTTATTAATATATATTATCCTTTTAGACTAAATTAATCTTTAATTATTATTATTATTTTTTAATTAATTAGATTTCCTATCTAAATATACTATAGAAATATTATTTTTAGATAATTTATTACTTATTTTAGTTATTATTATTTAAGATTTAAATTTATTTAATAAATTCTTAATAGATAGTATTTTTAATATTAAATATAATAATAAGCCTATATTAAATTATATTATATTTATTACTTATATATTATAAAATTTTAATAAAATTATTAATATTAAATTAATAAAATCTCTTATAATTTAAATAAATTTAATATTATTAAATTTAATAAATTTTATTTTAATAATTAAATCTTTTTATTTTTTTATAAATTTTTTTAGTTTTATATTTCTTTTAGTATTTATAAATTCTTAATATTAATTTATTAATATAATATATTCCTAATTTAATTTTAATATTAATTTTTTTTTTAGAATATAAACTAGCTCTAATATATTATATATATTATTTATTATTAGCTTATATTTAATATTAATAGTATTAATAATAAATAATTAAATATTATTTATATATTTTTAATATTTCTTATATTTAATAAATTTTTATTTATATATATTTATTCTAATATTATATTATTACTATAATAATAATATTTTTTCTATATTTTCTTTAGTAATAATTAATTTAATAGATTTAATTAACTTAAGTAGTATCTATTTAAGAATTATATAATTAAAATTAAAATTAATATATTCTTATATATTCTTTTTTAATACTTTAATATATAGCTATTTAATCTATTTTTTTTAATTTTTTAAGCTTTTTAACTTTATTATATTCTTTCTAGTATCTATAGTTAATAAATTATATTTCTAAATAAATAAATACCTAGAATATATATATAATTAAAAAATATAATATAAATAATAGATTAATATAGCACTTAAAATTAATATTAATAAAGAATTAATATATTATAAATAGCTTTAAAAAGATTATTTATAAAATCCTAGACTTATAACTATTAATTAATTTTTATATTAAAATATATATAATAATATAATAAAAAAGCATTAAATTAAAATAATATTTAATATTTTAATAAAATATATTTAATATACTCTTTAAAATATTCTAGTAAGATAATTTTTAATACTATTTATACTTAAAGAAATATAAATAAAATAAACAACTATATTTATAGAATATTTTTAATATTTTATCTTAGAATGCTTTAAATTAAGTCAATTCTTGAGCATTCTATTTGGCAATTTTGCGTAGTTTAGATTCCAAATCTTTGTAGGCTCCAAATTCGGTTTAGATCACCTTGGCGTTCAACACAAGTGGATGCTCTAGAAGCCAATCAGAGTTGTAAGTCGCATTTATTCTTTTAGCGGATTAGCCTCAAAATATTTATTGTCTTCTACTCGATCACGAGAGCTTCACCGAGCATTACGCTATCTATACAGCCACGGCAACTGGCATGGCCGACAACCACAATGACGACGAACTCGGTGCAGGCAACCTCTTCGCTGACCCAGAGGGCTTCTACCCCGAGGACGAACAGCCCACCTTCTCCTCGCACCAGATGCTATCAGGCCAGACAATCCGCGTGCGCCTAGTCGGCAGCCATCCTCTCTACGTATGCGACTTCTTCCTCTTATCAAACAATCCCAACTGATGATCGTATGGAGGGTAACATGCTCTGGAACGCCGGACGCATAAGCGCCGAATACCTCGAACAAAACGCCCCGCGCCTCGTCGCGAACAAAAACGTACTCGAAATCGGCGCGGCGGCGGGTGTGCCCAGTATCATCGCCGCGATCAAGGGCGCGCGCACAGTCGTTATGACGGATTACTCTGATCCAGATCTCGTGGACAACATGCGCCGAAACGCGGATGCCGCTGCGCCCATGATCCCAGAGGGTTCGCAGTTGCATGTCGCGGGATATAAATGGGGCGCAGACACTGATGAAATCATGTCTTTTTTACCGGGCGATAGTATCACGACAAAGGCATTTGATACACTGATCATGGCGGATGTGGTGTATAGTCATCGCGAGCATCCAAATCTCATCAAGACAATGCAAGAGACGTTGAAAAAGTCGAGGGATGCCGTGGCGCTGGTTATATTTACACCGTATCAGCCGTGGTTACTGCCCAAAACAGAAAAATTCTTTCCTCTGGCGGAGGAGAATGGGTTTGTGGTTACAAAAGTCTTTGAGAAGGTTTTGGATAAGGTTTTGTTTGAGGATGATCCTGGGGTATGCCTTTGCCATCACTTTTACGTTTAATATGTCTGACTTTGATAGGATGAAATACTCCGTCGCACCGTGTTTGGATACGAGATCCGATGGGCTGAAGAAAATCTATAACGCGACGCTTGAGACATGATATGTATAACGATATTCCAAAAGCTTATAGACTTGTATCTCTCCATTTTTTTTCTCTGCCATCACATGACAAACAGCAAATGTACATCTGTGTACGTCAGTATATACCTGCATACGCACAGCTGGAGACTCACCCAAAGGATGACTACAACTCAATTGCGGCTTCTGCGAATAATTCCTTTCCAACTTCGCTCTGATATTGTTCAGCAGCTGCAAATAGCTCTGTTTTGGATACTGTCGCAACGTCTCAATGAAAGCCCAACTCAGGGCCCCTCTGGCTTGTCCGCCTTGGAATGTATCGGCGCTGCAGTCATGTCAGTTATGTGTCTACTTGGGGTTACTGAACGGCTTACGAAGTCTGCGTATCTTTTGATCCGGAAAACATTACTACATCCGCAGGGGAGGTTTTTGTCATCATCCTCCTCTCACGCGCCGAATCGCCAATGGAGGCTTTCTTGAAGAATCCGATAGCCGTTTGGGCAACGCCGCCTAGATCGCCTTTTCCATATGCGGTGAATGCACTAAAGAGGTCTTGGGCTGCTTCTTTGGCTAGATTTGGTTCTTTCAGTACGCCCTATTACCTGTTGTAAGTTTAAATCGTTTTCCGAAATAAGGCAGATACCTAGAACGAGGCGGACATACCTGAGTAGAGTAGATGAATGGGAGATCTAGTGCAGTTCCCGAATGGCACGAGTCGAAGATAGCTGTGAGTCGCACGCCGGGTCGAAGTGGTTTGACCCTGTTCCATGATTTAGATAAGTATTACTTAAGTGGTTGATGTATACATACATTATATCGTGCATGTCATCATCCACGATATGACCTGCAACTTTGTAGTCGACCGGATAGATCACATCGTCGAATCCTAACAATCCTCAGCTATGTTTTCAGGATTTCTTGTAATGAATATTACCATCATCTTCATCACCATCCAAATCTGGTGTCCGACCCCCATGTCCTGCAAACCATTAGCCATGGTATGGACGAACTGATAAGGAGGAGAGGTACCCGAAAAATGAATAAACAACGAATCATTCGGCATCGCATCCTTGACTAACCAATGCATCGCTCGAATAATATTCGCCTTCGTCGGCTGACTCATCGGATTACTTTGATCATCCGTCAGTATCACCATATCCTCCCGACGATAGCCGTAGGCACTGTTGAGATAAATCGACATTTGTGTCACATCGTTGATGCATCCTTTCAGCTGGTTGGCCTGCCCAAAGTAGTTGATGCCAATCAGTAGTGCTTTCCGCTTTCCGGAGCAATTGGAGTACTGGAATTGGTAGCTTGAAGGGGCGCCGTGGCCGAATGATTGTGGTGTTTGAGGGGGTGTTGGTGGTAAGGATGTGTACGGAGGAGGGTAGTTTTCTGTTCGTGACGAATGCTCGGTTAATGACTTCATTGTGTGGTCTGATAATGGAACTAGTACTTACGATGTGGCGGCATAGGACTGGATACTGAGCTAGGTCGAGGACTAGGCCGTGGAGGCAGTGTGGGTGTAGATGTAGAAGGCAAAGTGTTCACTCGGTGAGGCGGTGGAGGAAGACTGTGCGGTCTATCTGGTGGAGGACTATACATTGTTTAATGTCTGTGTGCTGTCTAGCGCTTTACCTGGTACTTACGGAAATGTTGCTGGTCTATGTGGATAGCCATTTAGCATTGGAGGCGGTCCGGGAGGTGGTCTATGATGCGCTGAGGGTGGTGGTCCAGGAGGTGGTCTATAGTGCGCGGAGGGCGGTGGTCCAGGGGGTGGTGCATATTGTCCATGTTCAGGCGGATGTCCTACTCCCCAACTAGGAGGAGGATATGGCGGAGGCGTATAATAGCCATGGGGATACATGGGTATAGCTTCAACCGATAGCACGGCGTAAAAGTCACCAGCTTATGACAGTCCGTGCGAAGAAAAAAAGCTTGCAGACACCAGTAGAAAGTAAAGTCAGTGCCCTATACCAGCTGAATAGAAACCCTCAGTAAGCTAGACGTTTTGAAAATTATTCGTCGAGAACAAGCTGCAGAGTGGGTTCGGAGGTCATAGTCAACCCTTGTCTCAGACTATTGAGACTCTTTACTGAAATAGTCTAAAATGTATGTCAATGATCAGAACATAGCCCACGCTCGTCGAATACTGACCGACAAATTGAACGCTGGGCCTCTATAAAACGAGCCCAATGGCAGGCAGGCTGGACCAAATACGGACCCCGCTGGTCGATATGGAGAGTGTGCGCAAATCCGTTGGTCAATTGACTGGAGTACAGCGTATGTACGTATATTCGCCGCGTAGAAGATGACTCGGGATGTACGTAGTCGAGTCGCGTGCGCTCTACTAGGTTGCTAATGAAAAGAGCGGCAGCAGAGCTGATTTGATTGATGCAGAATGACTGTTGGAAATGGAAGTTTTCTATCAGCCGCACAGATTACGCGGCTGTCAGGTGACGCGATCCGACGCCACACTTCTACTCCGTACAACTTCTATGTTGTCCTCGACGAGACCTAACACTCATCGTTCTATTTATACGATCTTGGGTATGACAAAGAGCACATATACAAGTCTTACCAACGGGCCAGCACCAATGGCTTAGGCTTTGGTGCCTTAACGGCAACAGTGATTAGCAGTGGACCCCAACATTTCGTGTCGACGCCCTAAAACAGCCAAAAGCTGAGCCACAGAATATCGAGTCAACACGACATAAGATCGTTTCTTGATTTCAATGTTCTATATTGTAGTCTACATCTACTGACCAAACACCTTGACACGATCCTCAAGAGGCTTGGTGGTCTTATCCAGCGGACCGCCAACGGGCGTACCAAAGACCAACTGAGCCTTGAGCTTCCAGTCCTTGGGAAGGTTGTATTCCTCCTTGATCTTCTCGACAAGCGGGGGCAAGAAATTATAATGCTGCAGGCTAGCGCCGAGGCCTTCTGTTGCGAATGCCGTCCAGACTGTTATCGAGTAGATTAGCGTGCTGTCTTTGAAGAGGGTTCTGAGAAGAAATAGAGAACGTACCGGCCAATTGGTGCATTCCGGATGAAGTATCGGACCACTCGGTGATGAAAGGAGCAACAGCAGCGTGCTGGGCTGCCAAAGCAGTCAAATCGTCATCGGCTTCAAAGAACAAGACCTGATCGCACAATTAATTATCACATGTGACTACCATTACTATGTTACGTACCGAACCGTATCCGCCTCGGAAGCCCGCAATTCTAGGGCCAAGAGACTGGTAAACAGCATCCGGCAAGGCGCTCTTGACGGATTGATCTGCAGTATCCCAAAACTTCTTGTGCTCGTCCTTGAGGAGAATGACTGCGCGCGCGGATTGCACGTTGAATGTACTCGGAATGTGCTTGATGGCCTTGGCTACGATTTCCTCAATGCGCGAGTCTGGGATGGGAGAGGCGTCAGAGATGCCGTAGATGGTGCGGCGGGCAATGAGAGCGTCGAAGAAAGGGTCGGAAGCCATTGTGTTGATTGAGTAGTTGATCGACTGTTCGATTATTGATTTCTCTAAAAGGTTCACTTTCGGTTGTTGCTGTTGTTGTCCTGATCCTACAAGCAGGTGGGATATCGAGGGGTATTTAAGTCAGTCGAAGACAACTATTCCTGTACCTGTCCATATCGGCGAGTCGGACGGCCAACTAGAACTCACTAACTGACTCTAAATCAATACTTTAATTAGTCTACCAATCCAGCATCAGTAAGCACCAACAAAGGTGCTTAATTGGGGTTATCTCCATCAGAACATGGAAACTAAAGGAATTGATGGCACGGGCATGACCAATCAGCGGCGCAGGATATTCCGTCAACGTTTGCTTGAACGTTTCAAAATCCTTATTAATCAGCCGGGGATTGCTAACTCCCGGTGCTGCGCATTAGTTAATGTGGAACGGTGATTTGCAATTGTAGCGCCTTGATTTCCAATGCTTGCAAATCCATAGTGTACTTCTGGTAGGTAGAGGTACTCGTGAGTCTCGCGCACTACTACTTAGTCGGTAGAAGAGCCGTCCGACAATTATTTATTAGGGTTACAGCACGGGAATACGGGATTTGGGCGCCGGCCTTAACCCCCGTACACAAATTGGAGTTGGGGTTAGGGTTAGTCAGCTACAATACATCGGCGCCCGGCAAAACGTTCCCCGACTGTGTCTGAGTAGAAGCCATTTAGTGGTGGTGGTCGCCACAGTTCTCTCTGATAGGTACTGGTTTTAAGGAGGGAGAACAGTATTCTGTGGATTTTAAGGTGTTGTTACAAGTTGCATTATGTATTTACCAAATGCCAGGGGTGCGGCTTGACAGCTCAATTCGCAAAAGAGGGGGGTACCTTGTCGCCTTAACTCTCAGGCTTCAACCGGTGTCTATAAAAGAGCGCCATTGACCACAATCACCCTCCTTCATGCACCAAGCTTGCTTCACTTATTTCCTGATGCGACATGCATATGTTTACTATATCTTATCAACCGGCGCTCATCAGATTGGCAACGTGTATTTATTGAAAAGAGGGGGAGCATGGGCTGCCGAGTGTGCCTTGCGGTACTAAGTTACCGGTTTGAAGTATCCCACGACACTCAAAATGCTTGCTGCAAGTCACTGAAGTTGAAGTTACACGCATTGTAGTGCAAGCAGTTGGATTCAGAAGCCTGCTACGACTCAAGGAGATTTAATGATAAGATGGTCTGGTCTGGTCTTCAACACCAATATGACCGGATGTACCTAGCTCGCATAGGTATTCATTGATTCATTGATTGGGGAATAGTATTGAGGTGCTCATCCTGGAGTCATTTCCAACGCGACTACTCCGTATGAGACAGTCAATGTATGAAAATCGATACATCAGGCTCAATTCTCATTGTTCACCGGTTTCAGTGCATAGGTCTAATGCGGGGAACTACTAGTCTATGCACAAGAATCGGAATTCATTAAGATTGATCGACTAGCAGTGTATTCCAGTCACTGTTCTCGCATTTTCTCGATTGACAAGCGAAGATCATGACACATGGCTGGTCTCTTTGGAACTGTGGCTGCACTGGGCCCAAAAGAGGCAAACAAGTGCAAGACAAGGCTCATTCGAAATGCGTGAATACGAGGCAGGGCAGACCCCGATGCAAGAGACCAATTACCTATTGGAAACACGTCGGCAACTTCGGATAGAGGAATGTATAGACAAATGGGAAATGTTGCAGCGGGTGACCAGATAGGGAAGTCTCTAGAGAGAATAACGCGCAATTCTTCTCTGAGGAATGGGGGTAGGTATTGTAACAGTACTGGTCAAAGAAGAGAAAAAGGAGAGAGAGGGCGAGACAAGAGCCGCATGAGACTTGAGGAATAAAAAACGCTAGTACGAATGTGTACGTAGAGCTATGAGGCTGAGCAGCCCGGAGGGGGATGCCGCGTATTGTAGTTACCGGTAATATTACGCGACGGCCAGGTCTACATTTTTGGAGGAGGCTCTGTTCAGCTGTTGCTTCATTCATCACTCCTGGTTTGGCGTCAGGATCTTTTTCGCTTGGCCAATGACCTCTTTCTCTCGTCTTTATCTGCGAGTCATTTTAGGGCCGCCAAAAATGAGCAAACTGAAACAGGAACCCGCCCCCTGCTTCATACATGTAAGCAAGTCCGAGTTATCATTTTTCAGCCTTGTCCGATGGGGTATGTACGTATACAAGGTTTGCCATCCCACGATAATTGCTCCCAATAAGCGTGATTGAACCACATTACGCGCAGACTTTGAAAGGTGGATCTTCCACAAGGATCAAAGCTCGAGACTGCTATCATTCGTGACCGCTGGATGATTCATTCTTTGAGCCGCATAGAATCTTTCCGCCACCACTACGTACGTTCTTAGGACTTTCCCACGATAGTCTCATTAAGAGCCTCAATTCTTTGATTTTGGTATATTATTGGCCGTATTCACGATAACCATCTTCCGGCCTTCCTGTTGCACAACAGTAAGACTCAACTACACGGACACCGACAACAGGTCTGTGCTTACTTGTTTCAATCGTTACATTGGGATTTATCTCCATTCCAGATCACTTATATAACCGAAGTCGCTTGTCATTTCATTGAATAGAGCAAAGTTCAATGAGTGTCAGGTAGTACGGCTCCGAACTGCGGTGTGTTCTTCGTCGGGTGCGTGTGCCAGCATAACAGACCGCCATCTCGGCTCTTCCTTCTTCGACATCCAAACCTCATCGCAAATCTTGTGCGGATGTTCAGCATAATCTCTCGCGGTCATGAGACTATGCACCAGAGAAGCAAAACTGCATTCTTTACCTTACGATTTACTATACCAGGTTGTTGAAGACTTGAGCTTGTCAGACTTCAATAATCTCAGTCGAGTCAATAGGAGCCTGTACAATCTTCTGCAAAATGATCAGCTTGCCAAGCGCACCATCAAGGTACGTTTAATTCCAAAAAAAAAAAAAAAAAAAAAAAAAATTGGTGCTCATCGTACGCAGAAAATTGAACAATGCTTCTAGAAATATGTCCCCCATTCTAAAGAGGCCCAGTGGGCTACGGCTGGAAGAATATCCTTTCGACAGGCTATCGGACGCATCCACAATATACAGCACGCGGTAGCGATGGCCGAGCCATACTCAGTCGCGGTGCTGTCATATGCCGCCACTTTCATCTATAAAGACGGTTTTTTGTCGTACATAATCGATAATGAGATCCGTGTCTTGAACGTCCACCAACCAGACAACACAGAACAAGTCGTGGATATTCATAATGTACTATGCCGAATAATCCCGACTTATCGTCAACAAAAAGCTGCAGATCGTTCAGCGCAAATAACAATCCTACATTATTCATCTGGAGTACTCGCGTTTCTGGTGGAAATAGACGGAGATGAGTACGCATGGCTCGTTCTGCTAGACGTCACCCCTGGGTGCTCCAAGAGACTGAAATTCATAAGACAGCTGGAAGACACGCGACGACTGTTTGTCCGCCATAATGGTGTACATCTCTTTTACGGCGTGCACTCATATGTTGATGCTTCTGGCGAGCTCCTTTGGGCCATTCAGTGGGTTGATCTCACTAGAAATACCAAGAAGGATATGCCGCCTACCGTTTTGGATAAATTGGCGGGCACTGAAATAGGCCACAATGTCTGTTTTGAAATCTTCGACGACCATCTTTATGCGGTATCTAACACGATTGATTCGGAGGAGGAAGCATTGAATTGGCGATCCTTTTATGAATGGATCCGTATCCCACCAGCGTTCAATCGACGCAGAGTACGGATGGAAAGAATCTGGCGACGGGATCATCTTGAAGGTCCTATTAATGATACCTGGACGGAAATGTCTCTGCGCATGGATGAAGCCACTGGTCAACCCATGATTCTTGAATGCCGTCGTGAATGGCGAGAAGGTCGCTCAGATCACGTACGAACATATTATGCCGAACCTTTGCGGCCGGATGAAAAGGCCATCAATGGGGAAGTTGAAGTCGAGGCCCAGCTCGCGGAGCCCAGTGTAACACAGCCGCCATCTTCCTCTTCATTTCCCACCCATCCCTTTCCTGGGGGCGTCATTGGACCTAGTAACATCACCTTACCGGCTCCTTTACCGCTGAATGGGCCATCGGTCGAGGACTTGGCACGACACCAGAGAATAGGTAAGCATGTACATTCGGAGTACACGAGCAGTTGTTGCAGCAGAAGGGAATTCATCATGGCGAAAACGAAATACCGCACATACAATTTCTCGGCACGTTCATTCGTGGACTTGGTAAATGATCCGGAGCCAAATAATCGAGTAGGAGGTGCTACAGATCGCTTGCGTTTACGGATTAATTCTCGTAAACGGAAATGCACATCATCCGATGATCACACAGCCAAACGCAGCAGACTTAACACAGCCCCTCTTACTTCTGCATCTGCTGCTACAGGTGAAAAGGACGAATCTGATAACGTTCGTCTCTGGCCCCCCGACAACGCAGACGAAGACCTCATCAAACTCCTCTGCCCAACCCGACAAGCTGCCAACATCCACGCCGTCGCCGACGAACGCTCACTCATCTACTCCGTCGACACAGAAGAGCCTCACAAACAAGCCATCATCCTGATTAGCTTTGATCCTCAAATCCGTCTTACGTGCATGCACAGTAGAAGAAATGCCGGCGCGCCATCAGCATCTGCGCCTGTAGGTATTAGTCTACTCGGACCCGAGGATGCGAAGAAGAGTAGTAGGAGGCAGAAATGCTCTATTCTTAGTCCTTGTTCTTCTGCTTCTGCTGCTGCTGCCAGTAATGGTAACAGCAAATCGAGTGTGCGGACTGAGGCGGCAATGCATTTGTCGATTGATAAGGGGTATTGGTTTGATGTGAAGAGGTGGTGATGGATTGGTGACTTCTAACATCTTTGGTGATATGCTTGATTCAGTAGAAAAGTGAATTAAAATAATTGAACATTTCAGAAGCATCTATGGATAGATATCAACGCTGTAATCTTAGTCTGAATACGTTTAAGTTATCTATAGCCACATTCACGCGTTCGCCACCTCAACTGACTGAGAAACCGCGACACTTTTCATGATCCCGGTATCAAGTGAAGTGTGATCAGAGAAATCATTACCACTATAAGATGCAGCGACATTCGATATCAAGACTCTCTCATCTGAACCAAACGCAGTTCCATCCTCCACGTTTTTATCTACCATAGGCCGAAAATCACTCTTGGATCCTCGGATCTTCCTTAGTTGTAATCGTGAACCACTGTGCGATTTTGGTTTCGCCAGGTATGAATTTCCTTTGTGCATACGAGCAATGAGGACGTTGAGTGCCGGAAGACAGGCACATATCAGCCCGACGGCGCCCTCCGCATTACTGTCATGTCATTAGAATCAGTACGGGGTACGCTTTCTCGTTGGGAAATGAAAGCCTACCCAGTAAGCACAACGCGAGTAAACACCATTGTTTGATCTGGGGACTGTCCATCTTGCACAATCATGACCAACCGATACAGGCTAAACCCCGTCGCAAGCCCTCCCGCGCTCAAAAGGCCCACGACTTTCAGCTTCTTTTCAAGCGGCATCTGAAGCGACCAGGTCAGTGGCAAGGGGAGGATGAGAATTGCCAAATCGGTTACCACACTCATGACAGAATCGGCCACGATGACTCTGCCCTGGTTGAGACATGAGCCGCCACTCGCAGTGCCGTTCCAGTAGGCCGATACGGGACTGCATATGCGGGCTTTGATGATGAAGGCAGGCACGTAGTAGGCTAAAACAACTCCAAGGATGATGTGGATCAAGATGACCCATTTGCGGTATGGCTTGAAAACGCGGGCTAGGAGGGTCAATAGTGCGACTTTGACGAAGAGAGCCATCGGAGCGTAGAATAGAGTTGCAATATAGGAAATCTGTGTCTTCGTCAATAGAATTGCTCGCATGTTGCAAGTAAAAGGTCAGCGAGAGTATCCCGGGCTCACCCTCAGAAATCCCACCAGCTCGGATCTATACAGCTCCCACTGATAGCAACCGCCGCCATGGCTAGACACTGAACCAGTAGTTAGCATAACTCTGGATATAGGCAGGATTATGAGCACCTACACAAGATTGCACTGATGCAGTATGCCATGAAAAGGATCTGAAGCGATTGTTAGTGCGCCTCACCAACAGCATCGACTCGCAATTCTACATACCCAAGCGGCAAAGCTGAAATCTTTGCACGGATTAGCCTATTTCCGAGTTTTTGGAAGAAAACCAGAACCAACATTCGTCCACTCCCAACTGCTGCCGGAACCGAATTCTGACATATAACCGAAGCACGACAAGAATGGAAACGATTGGAATACAAAGACATTGTGTAACGAGGAGAGTAGTGCGGAGAGCGTCTGTCGGATGGCCAAAGTCAGGCGTCATCCCACTGGGACTGTCCAGCGCAGGCGGATCGGTCCCTGACATTGTCATCCGCTAGAAACAATGCTCTGCTGGAGAGATGATGAAGCCGTTCAAGACATCGATGCAGGGACAACCCATCTGTTTCTTTTAAATAATTATTTTGCCTTCGCTTGACAGACTCATATGTTTCATTTTTTTTTTCTAGACTCGTGGATAGCCACGGGCCGATCTCGATGATCTTCCATGGTCGCTTCGGCGCGACTTTAGTAGCCCGCTAAAGCTGCACCTACTATATAGATATCAAGTTGCGATTGGTGCTGAATAACTCAGCAAATCCCCACGACACGATGGGTCTGACAAGGGTAGAAAGGGGGTCTTTGTCTGGGATAGAGACATACGGAAGAACAAGTTTGACTATCCACATCGACGATCTTACGGCGGACCAAGATTGTTGTATTAGACTAGGTGAATTTGGAACCACTATATAATTGTTCTCGCCACTCTGTAGTAACTATGCATAGATTTTCGAGATTTGGGGTTTTTGAACAAAGTGGTGAGATCTGCCGTAGATCCACTAGGGGTATATTGCGAACTCTCCACTAGGAAATTGGAACGAGAATAACACACAAATCTGTGCGTTGACTACTACCCTGTACAACGTAATAATAATCCAACAGTAGCCCAACAGAGAACCTAACAGTTTTCTTGGCTGCATATCGAACAGGGGACCTTTTATATACGTAGTACTCTGTATTTGTTGTACCTTATCAGTGACAGCCCGCTCTCATGCATACCTAAGGCTTTGTTACAGGGGTGAACACTCGGATAGCAAAGATTAATTTAAATCCATTGTGGGTATTGCACAAATTTTTTGGTTATTCTCAGTAGAACTAGAAGTCGATAGTGCAGTCGCATAACCAGGGGTGTTTTTTTAGCGTGATCATTATTAAAGCTGACACGTACAGCTAAATTGAAAAACAAATTGCGCCTTTTAAAAAGTTGTTAAGACCTTGCCGGGAAAAAAAAATAATAGTATCAACCCCTGAGCTGCCTCTGAAGTATACACATTGATCATTTTATGAGCAGAAGGCCGAGAAGTTTGCGCAATAAAGCAGAGAAAGACCGGAGGAACAAACGCACTAAAAATGATTGATAGGACACAATCCAAACTTTTTCAGCCTCTTTTGATTGGAGATGGAAAGATTAGACTTGATCACAGGGTTGTCCTCGCCCCGTTGACCAGGAATCGAGGAGAGCCTTCCCACCGCATCAGCACTGCACAGAATCCAAACCGCATTTGGTATCCTGGGGATCTCATGGTTGAGTATTATGCTCAGCGAACGACGAAAGGCGGCCTTGTGATTTCAGAGGGTATCCCACCTTCTCTTGAGGTATTCTTGTCAAACTTCCTTTCCCCCTGAATTGGCCGTGTCTATTGGCTTTCACTTGGCGATATCAACTGATGATCTTTTACCTAGAGCAACGGAATGCCGGGAGTGCCCGGTCTCTTCACTCAAGAGCAAGGCGACGGCTGGCGCAAAGTTGTCGATGCCGTACACAAAAAAGGAGGCTACATTTACTGCCAGCTCTGGCATGCTGGCCGAGCTACTATTCCTCAAATGTCAGGTTCACCTCCAGTATCAGCCTCTGCTAGTGTCTGGGATTCACCAGACGAATGCTATTCTCACATTCCGGTAGATGAAGCAAAGCCGATTCGTTATGCGGACCATCCACCGGTGGAATTGTCTGTTGAGCATATCAAAAAGACGATCAAAGACTACTGCGACGCAGCAGAGAAGGCTATGCACGTAGGCTTCGACGGAGTTGAGATTCACGCCGGGAATGGCTACCTGCCAGAGCAGTTCCTGAGCTCAAACATCAACAAGAGAACGGATGAATACGGCGGATCTCCGGAAAAGAGATGCCGCTTTGTGCTCGAGTTGATGGATGAATTGGCGAAGCGGATTGGTGAAGGTAATCTTGCCATTCGTCTTTCGCCTTTTGGTCTTTTCAATCAAGCTCGTAGTGAGCAACGCGTGGAAACTTGGACTTATCTTTGCAAATCTTTGAAGTATGCTCACCCGGCGTTATCGTATGTCAGCTTCATTGAGCCTGTAAGTAACCGACTACCATTTTCTGCTTTTACAGGTGTTGACATGTTCGCAAGCGTTACGAACAAATTTTCAGCTATGAAGAGAAAGACAAGTTTCTCGCCAGCTGGGGTCTTGCCGACGTTACTTTAGACCCGTTCCGTGAAATCTTTGGCGACACCCCTTTTTTCTCGGCCGGCGGTTGGGACGACACTAACCCTTGGGGTGTGATTGAATCGGGCAAGTATGATGCCTTGCTTTATGGCCGCTATTTTATCAGTAACCCAGATCTGGTTACCAGGCTGAAGAACGGTATCCCGCTCGCGGCGTACGATCGTACTCGATTTTACGGCCCGTTTGAGGATAATACTATCGGATATACCGACTATCCAGTCGCAGAACAGATCGTATCTGAATAGATAAACGAGATTTTGCGCGTGAATGTGCCAGACGTCGTCGCCGTGCAGTGAAGGAAGCCCTAAACCTTAGAGCGAAATCCGCAACGGGAAAAGCCCTCCAAATTTCCAAATCAGGCACCGCCTAGGTCGTTCTATGCATATATAACAGGTGTCTCTTCGCGCTGTCAAGTGAGCGTCTTCTGTTTTCTTCTCCATGTTTAGTTTTCTTGCTGCAGGCTACTCTTGGCTGGAGCTGGAATCGAACCTCGTAACATTATAAGACAAGGAATATAAACTTATTATTGATATATTGAATACGATAATCACAGAAGAGAAGTTGTAATAGCGATCTAGTAGAAGTACTGGCGCTTTGAAGGCATACTTCGTGTTTGGACCACCATGTACTCTGTAGCATACCTATGAGCTTATGTCTGATAGTCTAAGGCTCATTGATTTGATTACGGCGTTTAAAGACGTGCTTAGTTCTACTCAGTGCGGATAAGTACTAAACCGGAACGAGTACGTATCTCATTGTGTCGACTTTCACCATTCTTCCCAGTATCCATGGATTTACCTGGATAGCAATCAAATATTTGGAACACGTTTCTATAATCAATCTTGTTTTGGGCAGATTGTTTCTTATAAAATTTCTGGACGAGGCTTTTTTCTTTGCATATATGTAAACTATTTACGAGTAATTTGAAGGCATTCGATAGGACATGTACTCGACCACTGACTACATGGAAGATTCGAAGAACAAAAAAACCCCACCTCCTTATGTATATACAATGAACTAATAGCAAGTCAGAAAATAGTCCTATGTATTGGTCTCTTTACCTCGCCGAGGTAAATAGGCTAGTGCCGTAGATATGGGTGGATGAGATGCCGAGAGCCACTGACGCTTGGCTGGTCTAGCCCGCTAAGATACATTTCTAGGGCATGGAGCTGGGCCCTTAGTAGGTAGCCCGGTTTAAGCCTTGAATTATAGTGAGCCTAGATTTCAGCATTTTACAATCTTGTAATTTATTTTCTGTTTTCAAGTTTTTGGCTACAGCTTCGCTCGTTGCACATTGAGCAACATCTTTACTTTTACTTTTATATGCTCAATTGAGCATCTACCGACTTTAGCAAAGACCACGAGTTATCAGATATTACATATCATACATACTGCAAAGGAGGAAAAAAATAAACTGGACTTTCCAGCTGTTTCCAGTCTATCACACGTCGTCAACATGCGCTCAACAACTTTTTCAATTTTGCTCCTCACATTTGCAGTCCTGTCATCTGCAGCGATTGAAAAGCGGGATAGCGTAGCTCCCACGACTACATCTGGGTCCAACTATGCATCGATATCAGCGATTTTGTAGGCTCATATCTTCCCTTCCTCCCGTTCACATACACATTCATCTGCAACAATACAATGCTAACACTCGATATAGAGGGTCCCTCGCCTCAGCCCTAAGCACCGCGACACCCGCCCCAGGCGTCACACCAGTAGCAGTCCAAACCGCCAACTTGAGCAACATCGCCGAACCACCCACAGGCTTCATCCCCGCTATAATGACTGCCGTACCCTTATCTGTACTTGGTGACCTGCTCGACTCTAGCTCGCGAAGCTCATTAGCTTCCGAGTTCCAGAACGGATCTACACCAGCCTGGTATCAGTCCCTACCGGCATCGATAAAGAGTTATATTGCCGAGGTGAATTCGCAGATTCATGCAGGAGCGTTGTATGCGAATACGTCGGTTGCAATGGCGACGTCGAGTAGTACGGCGATGGCGGCGCAGAGAGCTGTTGCGCCGACTGGGGTTGCCATAGGGGTCAATGTGCTTGGTGCTTTAGGTGTGGCTGGACTGGCGATGGTTTTGTGATATATATGATATCTTGATCTGATTTGAATGGTTCTACGCATTTTACGATGATATGGAATATACGAGTGGCATGTTGGATATCTAGGCACTGTCCACTGCATTTTTCAATCACCAAAAAAAAAAAAAAAGAAAAATTCATGGTTACGACGATTAATTGCTGCAATACCTGAACTTGAAGTTCTATCCTTCTTCCTCATCCAGGATTGGTAGACCTCAAAGCTCTCCGTAAGGCCGATACATTCGAATACGGCAAGTATTCCCCAATCCGGTAAGGGCTCGCCCAAAGCCCTAATTCTTCGGGGACTGCTCGAAGTTTGTACTTTTGCAATCACATGTTTGAATATGATTAATAGAAATCGTAAGAATTGATATCTAAAGAAAGTATCTTGTCTATCCCCACAGAAGTGAAATACGTGCTTCAAAAACGGACTTTCCGAGGCTTTGGAAATTGAGCCTAAGCCCGCCGATCGCGAGGGGTAATCGGTGGCGCCCTAACTACTGCTAAAAGACAACCCTAGCAGCCCAGTGACGGCCTTTAGTCTAGTGGAGTTGCATGCTTTAAGCCAGTATCTGGTCAAAACCTCTTTGGGCTGACCGACTGTTGCTAACTCTATGTGGGAAACAAGATTGGCGATTTGTAACGATTGACATTCAGAGCTCGCTTGGAGGATTATCATGTGTCAAGATCCAAGGAAGATCAAAATACCACCTAATCATCAGCCTAGGTGGAAAGAATCTCATTATTTGACAGCGATGATCGATTACAACGTTGGCCTATCATTGAGATCGACATAATTTCAAGATCTCCCACCCAGTTTGAATTAGGGCAACTGTCAGATATGAGCAACAAGATTGAGGACGTTTTTTCTACAGCCATGAATCATACTCTGGATACCGCTCAGATGAAACGGGCGTAATGCTGCTAATTCGTCACAACTGGAAAACTTCTCAAAGCGACCAAGATTGTCAATGATCCCACTGCAACCGCGGCTCACATGCTTATCGTAAAGAGTCGATGGGGCTAGATGCCCTACTAATATTCAGACCGGCCATTATCTGTACATAGTATCAATCCCCGCACATTTGGAGGGGAATTACTAGACTTTATGGCGTATTCAGTGCGGGGATACTTATCTTATGTTCTCGCACCGATACGTATTTTCTTCGAAAATGAGAACACTGCGAATCATCGAGCATCAATTGTATGGCCCTGCCCCGCTCGACGTGTCTGTGTGTATAGAGTCACCAAGAAAACAAGTTGAGTTTTCTAGACGTTCGTAAGCAACCGAAAATGACGAGTGTGTGGTTGAACTCTTCCGGCGTAAATGTTTATTCCTCGGATGACCAGACTGTGTCTAGTCTTGTATGCAGGCGTGACGAATGCCTGCCCTATGTTTTAGTCTTAGGGCTAGCTAGTTAGTTGTAGGCCTGGTTCGGCTCGGGCTAAACTCGAGCATGGAGGCAAATAAGAAGCTAATTCGGTCTCGGTATTGATGGTTGTGGGATAACAAGACAGAATTTCACGAGTAAAGAGGGTCCTTGTAAGTTGTTGAGTTGCCACGATATCATTGGACTTAGTCCAGATCTTTCCCCATACCATCAGCTTGGAAGTAATTCGTGTGACACTTGCCGGATATACTCCTCTATCACCCGCAGACAAAGTCTTCTCAAATAAATATTGGATCGACGTAAATATTCGGTCCCCGCCTCATCCCTGACCGTCAATAAAATTCTTTTGGAAATCTAAGCTTTATTCGTCACACCTAACAGTGTATCAGCAACGGCTAGCCGAGAGAACAAAATGTTTCTAATCCGACTACTCACTTTCTTCGTTTTCCTCCCTTTCCTCACCTCAACAGTCACCCTAGCCCAGTCCACCACCTCGACAGGCCTGACAATCTCCTCCTCTGCCCTCGCCGACATTGAGAACCTAATCAGTGGCGCAAAGACGCTGCTCAGTACCAACAGCATCGACAACATCGAGACCACCTTAACGGGGGCAGCCACATTGCTGAGCGGCACAACGGCCAATGACACAAAGACATTATTGACCGAAGTCAGCGCTTTGCTATCTCCGGAACTTGTCTCTGCGGTTGGTCAGCTTGTTACTGCTGATACGGTTAATAAGTTGGGGGATATCGTGAACAATGCGCATACATTGTTGTCGGCGGAGTTCGTGAATCAAACGACCACCTTGATTAATGATGTGACGCCGGTGAGTCAATTCTCTCTAAAATGGCATCTAGTACCTGAAAAAAGTACTAACAATTTGTCTCCCAGCTTGTGGACGATTTGTCAAAGGTATTAGGAGGTCTGCTTTCAGCACTTTTGGGCTAAAGAGGGCAAAGAACGAGAAAGTCGAGGGGGTTTTACTTATATAACGAATACGATATTTTCTGAGATTGTTTTTACTATGAACATGAATGACAGGTTGATTGCATAAATCACGAAAAGTAGTCCGAGGATAGCTATCTATATACGCAATGTCCATGCAGTATTGACCAGGCCTTGGTGTGATGTAAATAAATAAATGAACAGTCCGAGGGTGCCATAGTAAGTAAATCAACCCGAAAAATGATTTCCGTAATCTATGTATGCAGCGCTCCTAGGTATGCAATCCCTATCCGAAAATCTAAATTGAACTCCATAAATGCTCCTTGTGTAGATAACAAATTACACCATTGCAGTGAACAGGCAATGCATAATTCTCAAGGCTGTCCGACATTCACCGCCGAAGCATCTCTTCCACCTCTTTCATGACTCGCTTCTTTGGTATCGATCGGATGGCCCTCGGCAAGACTGGGTAAATGGCTCTGCCCATACCCATGAAGAATTTGTATCTGAAACGGCTCGTAGGCGATGATTGAAAGCCGTATTGCTCTCGAACGTGGGGTGGTAGCATCTCTGGCGTGATATTTTTCATGAACGGCATACTCATTTTAACCCAGCTGGGTATGTTGTGAAACTTCTCCAGATCATGCACAACAGGTCGTGCCCGTGTGTCAACATCCAGTTTTTCAACGTGCTCATCCCAGTAATCCCAAAATGCAGCACGATTAGCGGGCCATAATCCCTTGGGAATGTTCAATGTGAGATTGAGCAGGACCGTAAATTCGCTAAACACCTGTTCGGCCTCTTCAAAGCTGAGCTCGTGAACAATCCGTTGATAGACCTCTGTACCAGTGGCATATAGCGTTGCAGCTATCCATAATCTCAATTTCGGGTCTTGTGGGTAAGGACTTAGATGACTGATTCCGTTTCGTGCAACGTGGCTGATTCGGCGCTGTTGTTGTTGTTGTTGCTGTTGCTGCTGTTGTTGCGAGGCATAGATCCGGTCAAGAATCTGTTTCCGCTGTTGGCGAGTACCAAATGTCAGCCCGTAGAGGTAGACAGCCGTCGAGTGTATGCTTTGATACATTTGTTCGGCCAAAGTTTTGACCTTCCCACCGGCACCAGTTTTGGAAGCAGTTCTCGCCATGCCGTGCGCTGCGGCCTGTAGGAGAATCGCCACGGCTCCTCCTGTCAAAAGGATCCCCTCCTGGAGAATCTTGGGGACCTGCTGGAGCTTTTCCAGGGATTGGAGTATCTCATTTTCTGAATCGGAATCCAGGGATCCAGTGAGGCGTACAAAATCACTACTGTAGAACTCATAGCTTTCCGTAAACCTGGAGCTAGCCCGTCGAACAGGAAGCGTTGCGGTGCTAGAAAAAGACATTTTGCGATTCTCGCTAGCCTAAATCCGGTAGCTAGAAAATAGGAGGCACTTGATTTTCTCCTGTCTCTCAGCACAGCTGTAGACGGTAGAATTAGCACCGATTACTCGGGCAGGGTCGTGATCCGAGCGACATGCTGAATAGCAAGATGTGAAGATGCTACTGTCAGTACAAAACAATCATTAGCATGAGAATGATACAGAGATAAAGCCAAGTCCCGTGATTAACCAGCTCGGCAAGTACGGGGGAGCTGGGGAAGGAGCGGGGGAGCTACATCCATCCCTTCGACATTTTCTAACCTCTCACCTCTCATCGCTTCGTCCAATCCAAGCTTCAGCAACATCTGTCCAGCCAAAAAGACTGGATGTCACAAGATCGCGTGTATTGACGTCAGCTAGTACACCCGTCTCTCTATTTCCCGAGGTTCTTTTTGACCCCAGCCAAAGACCCGCGCTAACGTCGCGCTAAGTCTAGGAGATTAAACGAGCCAACGACCGTGAGCCTGGCCTATCGCACAAAGACAGTATGTCATGACCCAACTGCATACTCAGAAGTCGGCGCTCTGCACCGTCGCATCGAGAGGAGTTCGCACAATAACTATTTATGTGCCATCAGTCATGGCAGATACGTATCTGGATCTAAATGAGCTTGGATCATGCGCGTACAGTGGCAGAGGCGAACAATTTAGTACAAAGCCTTAGCTTCAAAGGCTCAAGCAGCTGCCTTGTGGATACCAATCCCCCGCATTAGCCTGGTGCCGGTGCTCCTTGGTACGTATTGGCTTAATCCCGAGCGCAACGAAAATTTCTCAGGTCTGGAGATACATACCCCAGTTCCCCTCCCGCTCGTTCTCCATTTTGCGCCGATCGATTCCGTCCTTGTACATTATTCCTGAACTAGTCCGGCGCTCGTCCAGGTTGATCTTTGCGTCTTTCAGTTCGCTCCGACGCTAGCTATCTTAGTCTTTTTGGTTCATCTCATCCGGCAAATCAAAGCAGAACGCGCCTCTAATTCTGCTCACTAAATTTCCAGTCATAGCACGAGTGGCTTATCCATACGAAGAAACCTCACTTTGGGGATGGCCCAGCACTTGCTTGTTCCTTACGCAAATTTTTCTTAGTGTCGGCTCACCCCAGCACATGGGCGTTGCTCGAACCCTTTCCCTGTTGGCTCCAGAGTCGGAATTCATCCGTTGCAGCAGGATCCGGATCCCAACACAGGGAGGAATGACTTCTCGCTTCAGTGCGCCGATCCGACTGCCGCCTTATCTTGTTTTCTATTTCGAAGTTTATCTGAGGTATGACCGGCGACGTTGTACTAGATAGGCATGTGAAAATTCAAAGATGGTATTACCATGCAAAGAGCCCCATACCAAAATTCAAGAACGCCGAGGCCTAACTCTACACTTCCCCGTACATCATCCCCAGGCCCACTTCTCGCACACCAGCTCGCTCTTCTCCCAATCATGATAGCTTTGGCCACGATCATCGTGAGTAGAGTAGAGGCTGCTGGAGCAAATTTTGCCGTACTGGAGCTTGTGAAATTAGTATCGACTGACTTTTCCGTGGGGTAGTGTAGCACTTTCTTGGACGAATTGAGCTAGATATGAAGCTATTGGTCTACCCGGCCCCTGGGGTTTTGACTAGTCCTATAGAGCTTACTTGCTTTAATTGTTCCCTTATCCCCATTCTGCAAGGTTACGTCGCTTGTAGTTTGTTTTAGTCTTCTCTCTTTCCTCTTGTCGCGAGCCATTGTCCTAGTTACTGCTTTGACTGTCTACACTTGCTCTATGAAGGACTTCATAGTGTAAGAAGGTCAGCAGCTACAGTAAACAACGGCCAGACGGACCATTGATTCGTCTCGTTGAGTTTTGCGATTTGAGTTTGGTGAAACAATCGCAAAGCAATAACAGGCCAACATGTCGGAAATTGAAAAGCCCGTTGAAGAAGCTCCTGCTGTTACAGGTGCAGGTGCTTCCAATGGAGCTGCTACCGGCCAAACAACAACGAAGTCTTCAACTTTCCTCGACAAGCTATCTATGTTCACTGTTGGAAAGAACAGGGGACAATTGCCGACTGAAAAGGGTAAGTGGCTGCAACCCGACCTGTTTCTTGGAGGGTTTAGTGTTTCTGCGAGAGCCGTGGAGGATTTTGACCGGAGAAGCAGAAGCTTACGCGCCTAAAAGAGAAAAAAAATTTCCCGGCTGACTGAAAATAGATGTAGCTACGGAATCAGACGAGAATGCGGCTCCTCCACCTCCTCTCACTTTCTGGCAGAAGGTGAAACTCCACTTCAGACGTTACTGGATCTGCCACCTGATCGTACTTGTCATTCTTTTGGCTATCTTGCTCCCTTGCCTGTAAGTTACAAGAAAGATGACCATGTGATTACGAGTCACTAATGACTTTAACTAGTTTCCTATTGATCATACCTGCAATTGCGCAAGATTTACTTAGCAGTGGCTCAATTGTAATCGATTCCGCGTCAATTCTACAGCCTACCAGCAATTCCGTGGTACTTTCTATTGCTTCGCACATCTACGTTCCCGGCCCATTCACTGTACACACGGACGAAGAGCATCTTCAGCTGTATGTTCCTCAAGTTGGATCCGACTACCCGATGGCTCTCCTGAATCTGCCAGCAACAAATGTTCATAAGAACACCTCTATCGGAGAGAACGGCCAGTACACTGTATTTGAGAACTACACATCATGGCAGAACTTTGTCCACAATACCATCTTCCTGAGTGCTGGTAGTTTGGGTCTGAAAGGCAAAATTGGTACGCAGCTTGGGAAGATTAAGAAATTTACTCTGGATTTGGATAAGCAGGTTCCTTCCAATGGTGGGTTCTTTTCCGTCGCCTTTTTAAACTTACTCAAATTACTAACATGTTATTTCGCCCCTTTCAGGACTGGCACAATTTAGCGGATTCAGCATCGACTCTGCCAGCTTGGTTCTACCAGCCGAAAGTGATGGCACGAATCTCATTGCGAATGCGACCTTGCCGAACCAGTCTGTGCTGACTCTTGAAATCGTATGTTGAATCCTTCAGGGTGGATGGTCAAAGCACCTAGATTGCTAATAGTAACATACATATAGGGTAATACAACTGTTGATATCAAGGCCGGTAACCTTACGATTGGTAAGGGCGTTATCGAGGACCTCTACTTGAAACCCGGAAACAACTCGGTACAGATCCGGGGTACTGCGAACTTAACCACAATTCTTGATAACATCAGCTCGCTCATTGCCCAGCAAAAAGATTATATCAAAAACGGTTATCTGTCACTCACCACTCAGGTTACCGATATCTCGTACAACGGAAGCACAGTTCCATACTATACCGAGGAGATGGGTAACTTGCCTCTGACCGCACAGACACCTTTGCTGGGATTGTTACTCAACACACTGTCGGGCTTCCTGCATAGCGGAGCTGCGAACACGACCAATCTGACTTCGATTCTCAAAAATTACACAAGTAATCATGTGACCCGCGATAACACTGATGATATCCTCAACAACGCTACACAGTTGGAGGTCGTCGCCAGGCATCATTTAGAGAAATTAGTCAAGTTAAAGGTTGATAGCAAGATGGGACAGTCTTACGAGTCTTGACCTAGTGTGCGTTTGCAAGATACCGTGCTACATCTGAACTTGTAGCTTATGTTATTAATGTTTATTTTATGAATTATGAAATTGCGGTGTTAGCCCATATTCCTACTTGAGATTGGAGTATTGTACATATTTAACCAATTGAATATGACTCAATTCTGGCAGATATTCAACTCGTTTGTGCATAGTAGCTCTCGAGGTCGCCTCGGCAGACGGAAATTTAGGGCAGGAATGCACAATTGCATCGCATATCTTGAAAAAGCGAGATATTTTTGTTGGTCATCAGAAGAGCGCAATGTAGTAGCATCAATTATTAGTTGTAGATGTATCAAACATCCAAAACCACAACATACCTAAACAGCAGTCACATTAGCCAAAAAACCAGGCTGTAACCCTTCCAGTTTCGAACACAAAGCCCTCCAAACATGCTCAGACCTCTGAACCCCTTCCGCACTCGTGATAACAGGAGCGTAAGCCTGCAGTTCTCCAGCACGCATATACCCGCCATGACTCTCTCTTCCCGAAGAAGCAGCTTTGACAATGAGTCTAGATCTTTCTTCCGCTGTGCGAGCGAACAGGGATGCAAAAATGGCACGCGCGACTTTTGCGGATCCAGATGATTCGCCGCCTAGGCCTCTCTTGCAGAAACATGGAACGAGGGTGTTGATGACGATTGAGTCGTCGACGCTGGAAGATAGTTTGATGACTGCGTATAGGAGTAAGAGCTTGGAGAGATTGTATCCAAACAAAAACGTTAGCCGGATGCATACATATGTATGCAAGTGTAAACATAGTGAAAAGCTTACTGATTCATAGCATTCACATGAGACTTAGTACAGTAATAAGTGAAGACATCGTCTTTAATCTTCTCTGGGTACTGAGCTACATCGTACAATGCCGAGCCCACAAAAGTTGTCATATGCGGCGTACTGCCCTACATTTTTGCAGTCTGCTTAAACTTGGGAAGAAGTTGCAATGCCAGTAAGAATGTACCCACAACATTGACAGCTATTGTCCTCTCAGTGCCATAGACAACTTGAAAATTCACGCGCGGCAAGACCAGCGTTGTTGATGACTACATCTAGGCGCGGTAAATTATTGGCCCGGTTAACGAAGTGGCTGATCGAATCCGCAGATTCTATGTTGACTGGCCAAACCTCAAGGATGTCGTTATTGCAATTTAGAGCACCCTTGATTTGAACTTTGGTCTCATTACCCTTTCTGATGTTACTTACGACAGGCTAGTATGACTTTGCTGGCGCCTAGGCGGACGATGTGCTATGCTACTTCTTGGCCAAGGCCAGAGCTAGCGTATGTAATTATGACTGTTTTAGATGCGAATGAGGCAGTCGGTTTAGGTATTTGGAGAATC
Source organism: Talaromyces ruber (assembly GCA_022813215.1). Classification (NCBI taxonomy): domain Eukaryota; kingdom Fungi; phylum Ascomycota; class Eurotiomycetes; order Eurotiales; family Trichocomaceae; genus Talaromyces; species Talaromyces ruber. The sequence goes on along the minus strand of JAKLMW010000032.1, from coordinate 358,827 downwards.
AATTGTGTGTGAAGAAAGTTTCTTATTGAAGGCATGCTGACGAACATCCTCAAGAGGTGAAGTAGAAGCAATATTTTGTACAATCTTTTGAATTTGTCAGGCCTGTAAGCTATGTGTACTTATGCGAACTGAATTGACTAGAATCTATGAGTCTCGTCCGCTTTATTTCAATCCTATCCGGAATGTAGTTGTCAGGCAAATTTATCTCCGCGGACATTAGGGTTAGCCTAAGCCGTTTATCTCCGCGGTCTTAAGACACCCTATCCCCACGCCTTCAGCCCATCTCGACCTACCAGCGTCCAACAACTCACTACATACCACTTGCATTATTTGTCGATTTTTATCAGCATCATGCCAACGCAGGATACCGGGCTTAACTCCATGGCGCCGTCGAAGGTGTACAAGTCCAGCCGACGAAATCGTGTCCCAGTGTCCTGTGAGCCCTGCCGGTCTAGAAAGTACCTAATCCCGTTCGGACCAGTTTGAAGAATGTACCGCTGACAAAATTATTCAGATTAAGATGTAATCGCGAGCTACCATGTTCAAACTGCATAGTTCGCGATGAACGAGCATCTTGCAAGTATGAGAGTCCCAAAAATGGACCAGCAACGTCCCAACATCATGGGGCTAAGCAAGGAGACTCGATGCAGCAACGGATAAATCACTTGGAGGACCTAGTAAGGAATCTGATAGCGCAGAATCACAATGCACCGATAACACCTGAGGGTGTTGAGACTGGAGGGTCGTTTAAGGATTCAGTTTCCGATGCCTCAGAATCGACACATACCCCAGGTAAAACGGTGATCGATGGTGGCCATTCCATTTACAAGGGTGCAGAGGACTGGTATGATATACTACAAGAGGTAAATGATCACAACTAATTTTTACTTCGTTGTTTGCCATGGTCTGACCCTTGTCTAGATTAACAAACTCAAGCAAGTCTGGAGCGAAAGCCAAGATGACCCTATATTTAACGTGGCTCCCACTTTATCGAATATGGTTGATGGGTCAAGCTTGCTCTTTGGCCAGGTTCAGCGAACAGATAAAATCGAATTGTTGACAACACTGCCACCTAAATATCAAGTTGATAAGCTAGTACATCATTTTTTTGATCGTGACAATTTTCCTATTACAATCGTTCGTAAGTTGACCTGGCCCCTCAAATCTTGAAAGAATAAACATCTGAAGCTTACAAAAGCAAAGCGATTCTACATGAACCAACTTTTATGCGTGAAGTATAGATCCTGCTAAAATCTCTTGGTGATGCTCCTAATATCATTATAGTACTCCGAGCACTGGAAAGATCCAACCAAAACCAGTGTCATATGGCTCGGACTACTCTTCTCCATCCTGAGCATCAACATGCTTGCATACCAACAATTCGGAGAACCACCAGATTACGAAGGAATGTCCGAGTCTCTAATCCAACTTTACCGACTACGCACGGCACAGTGCTTGATTATCGGCGACATGGCCAAATGTCTACCCTACACAATTGAAACGTTACGTCTATATGCAACAGCAGAACTCAACCGCAAAGACGACAATAGTCGAGGCCTCTGGATAATGACCGGAGTGATTGTCCGTGCAGCAATAAATATGGGTTATCACCGTGACCCGTCTCAGTCACCATCTCTTACTCCCCTGCAAGCAGAATATCGACGCAGAGTTTGGATATCTGTGATGGAGATGGATGATATGGCTTCATTCGTTGTCGGGTTTCCGCGTATGGTCTCAAGGAATGATTTTGCGGATACGATGGAGCCTCGGAATTTGTATGACTGGGAGCTTTCGGACGATCTTACCGTGCTGCCACCATCCAGAGCCATGAGCGAAGTTACACCTGTGGCCTATCTGATATCCAAAAAACGATTGTTCCGAGCTCTGGGTAGTATCACTGATTTCAACAATACTCCGACCCAAGGACCATACGAGCAAATCCTCGATATCGACAAGAATTTAACCAAAGCATATCAAGATCTTCCCGCAGATTTGCGAATGAATAGCCAGCAATGGGAGTATACGGTAAGCGGCAAAAAGGCCACTGGCTCAAATACGCAGTTGGAGCTTCTTTATCATCAAGGGATATGCCAACTTCACCGACGATTCATCGCCAAGGGAAGAATGGACCCTCAATACAATCACTTGCGTGAGCGATGTTTATCGTCGGCGCTTACATTGCTCAGGTTTCAACACATCATGGAGCCCTTCTGGTATAACTTCTCGCGAGCGAGAAAGATCATCACGCTCTCTGCACTGATACTCTTTCTTGAGTTGGAGTGCAGACGTCAAAACTCCGAGTCGAATACGGTCTTTCCGGATACCGATGAGCTACTAACAGCATTGAGCACATCCTGCGCCCTCTGGGAGACAGCTCAAACAGTCTGCGATGATGCGCAAAAAACATATAAAATATTGTCGGGGATGCTGCTCAGTTTCCAGACGTCAGTGGACTCCAGCTCTCCGTCACAGTTAGAGACACCTCGACCACTATTCGACTTTGCGGGAATCGGTTCGTCGCTTCAGCCTGGTACTGCCAATTTTCCGGATGATAAGGATTGGCTTCCCATGTCGGAAGACATGAATATTGACTGGGTAAGTCTCTCTAACTTGTTGGTGGTTGTTGTGTATTGACTCTAAAACAGGCTTCGTGGGATGCTTTTATTGAGGGTGCAATCTTCGAGGATGAAGTTTGAATTGTTTGAACCAGTACATTGACTGTTGTCAAGTAGTAAGAGAGCTATAATTGCACGTAGCTACGACCAGTAATTTGTAAATCAAGACATATTACTTATTTCTCTGTTGAATAACCATGTGTAGCAAGAGTCAGGCACTATTATATGTGTATATAGTGCTTAGCAATAAGGGCTAAATATTCCCAGGCTCACTGGCCGTCTTACGACTCTTCAGGTCCGACGAAGACGAGGATTCAGCACGTCCCTCATCATCTTTTCCCCAGTGCTCATCAAGAATGGATATACTACGTCGCCGTTGAGACTTCCCGTCTTGTTGTGACTCTATACGAGCCATGTACCGCAACAAACTTTCCGTCAGACGATTCAAAACCCATTCGGATTCCGTCTGTTCCGCCAACATGGGACTATTCTCGCCCATCCAGTCCCATTCTATCAGACCCCATTCGTTCTCATCAATATTGACTTCTGGGCCTTGTTGTTTTGTGTTCGGATTGGTAAAGCGGATGAGTTGCGTAAACTCGACCCATTCTTCGTACGTGTATCGTTTTATGTCTCCTGCAACCACGTCCTGCGTGACTCTGCGAATGGCGAATATCAAATCCTGCGCAAGTCGTGTCGGCGATCGGCGGTGTTTCTCAAGCTCTTCAATTGTTCGAGGAGGGGGGTGAGCACGCTCATAGTCGGTAGTTGCCTTTTTTTGCCCTGACGCTTCATCGATGTTTTCGGGGTCCTGTTCTCCAACGGTAAAGCCTCGCTCAATACGTATTTTTTCGGCTCGTCTTTCGAGCCATTTCCGGACCTTGGGGAATTGGGATATGAATTCGACATATCGCCCCTCTTTAGGCAGTACCGTGAATTCCGCAATGTAATTTGTCGCGTTGTCGACGCCGGCAAGGACCGTGTCGCTCATTTTGGAGATGAGGATCGTCATTGTGGGTATAGCGATTAGGGACCAAACGATGAAGAACGGTCGTCCACCGTTACTCTGCGGTGTAATATCTCCATACCCGATGGTGAGCAAAGAGCAAAATCCAAAATACAGCGCGTTGAAGTAGGTAATATTCTCGAGTCTCGAGAAGACGCCCGCTCCTCCGCACCAGACAACGGCGAAAGCGACGAGACTCATAAAGAGGGACATCCAGCGCCGAAACCTTAAAGTTTCATCCTGTATAGCTCTCATGGCATTGAAGCGGTCCTTTTCCTCGCGCATGATTATTGTTCTTGATCTATTCGGGTTGACGAAATTAGAAACCAAATTCTGTAGCGGTCTACGCCGTCTCGAGAGCTTCTCAGCTTCTTGAAATTTTCGTCTCCGACCTTCATGGGTTCTTTCATATTCTTCATCGATAGTAGTAGACCGTTTCAAGACTTCCGCTCTTCTTCGGTGAAGATGGCCCTTGACAACATTGGCATTAGTGAGCTCTCGCGCGAATCGACTGATACTCGCAACAATGAGAGCCAAAATAATTATCCCAATAACTGCATATGGAAAAATCAATCCTCTCGCAACGTCATTCCCTGCGGTAATATCACCATATCCCAAGGTGAGCACTGTCACATCTGAAAAGTACAGGGCATCGGAGAAGCTGATGTCTATCAGCTGCTGATACATAGCGGCACCAATGGCAAGCCAAATCATGAAGGAAGTCGTCTGCAAGATTAGCGTTCGTTGGTCGCCTGTAAGGGCGAAATGTTCAGGATAGTGGCCCAGGACATAACCCAGCATGTTGATCATTAGCATTATGGCTAATATAAAGTAAAGGACGGCTGCTATCACGGCGCTCCAGTAGCCTTGGGAGAACAGCTCGCCCGGGGGCACTGGCGGGGTATAAATATGCACAGATGCTATTATCCCTGCCAGCTGTTTGCATCGGACGGTCGGATCAGCTTACGTGTCACCAGAAACAATAATATAGGCTTGATACTTACTATCCCGGTGGCCAGAAACCATAGGCCTATAGAAGCTGGTAAGGCAACAATGTACCGCATTTTTTGCGTAAAATTGAAGAGGAGAAATAGATTTCCCAGCACCCCAAAGACCAAAGACGAAGCATTAAGGCCCATACACCTGTTTCGAGTATTAGCAAAACTCCGCCTAGGCTTACTACTTGGTCATCCTAAGACATACCAATTAGAGTCCTGGATGCCAGTTTGAAGTGTTCTTCCTATACTATCGAGCTGATTGGGATGAATCTCGTTTCGCCACGAGGTCACCAAAGCCACAACAGACATGAGATTGGCCAGCGGAGCTGTAGTTGCGGCCACAAGCGGAATAGCCGTTGAGGCTATCCACCAATCTCTACACGCTGATTAGCCATTTCGACATACAACAACAGATAAAAACCGCAGACAATTCCGTACTGTGTCTGATCCTCTTCTCCATTCTGCCATTCACTGAACGTTTCCCGGAATCGACTCAAACTCCAAATCCATCTCGATCGGTAGACTTCGGCCTCACTCTCGGCTCTGAATATGATGTGTGGTCCCTCCGCGGAATCGTTTGAATCCATGTCGGATCCTTCGGAAGGAGCAGATCCCCTTGATGTCTAGGACAGTATATCACGGGAGGGAAACATATTAGGTGCAAAGCTTCCACAGGGAATACTAGAAATTGACAGTTTGTTGTGCCAATGACAGAACTGTAAGTAGGTTATGATGACAATAGTGTAGCACGCTATGTAAGTAGGGATGAGCAGGATCTAGGGTTTTAATATCACCATGGAGGCCCGCTGCCTAGATGAACCGTTGTTTCTATGCATAGATAATATCTACCGAGATATAACGAGATATAACGTGAAATAGTAAAAAGTGATACAAGTGCTGTGTTGAATGAGAGTAGAGGCAAAGTTTTGCAACGCCCAAACTTGGATGATCCGTGGCTAGTTGTGTATCGTAATTACCGCAACAATACGATAATTGTATTATTCGCAAGGTCGTTTTGATGGGCAACTATCGCGATACTTGGGACTTAAGTGACTGACTTTACTTCTTTGAGGATATTTTGATGCCGTACTCGGGCTCCATGCCGCCTAAACTCGTATATTATTGGTCACAAGCACCTTGCAACATACAATAGCCGCACCTTGTGGCCAACGATCGTTGTTTAAGCGGTAAGTTTGAGATGAAGCCCTAAACATCGTGCACTGACATGACATCATCTTCAAGCTGGTAGGGAGGGAGGTATTGTCACGCATTGTATTGCGCGCGTAACAATCGGTATGGATCTGAATTACCATGACCATTCTCGAAACAGACTAGCGCATCCCGTCTTCGTCCACATGAGACATGTCGCGAGACGATAACAACAAACGTGGATTTCGTCATCCCAAAGATCGACAGTTGAAGGGATACACACATGATGTTCTCGCTACCACAGCTTTTGATGCTCTCAGCAGCACTCCCGGTGCTGTCAACGGCTTTTCCAACACAGAATACCGAGAAAACACCCTTACCACTGATCATATGGCACGGACTAGGCGACAGCTATCAGGCGGATGGACTCCAGGAAGTGGCGCAACTTGCGGAGGAGGTTAACCCTGGCACATATGTACATATAATCCACCTGGATGAAGCCGACAACGGAGATCGACAAGCGACTTTTATTGGCAATGTCACCGAACAAATAGCTCAAGTGTGCGAACAGCTGGCTTCGGAACCTATTTTGAGCACAGCGCCGGCCGTTAATGCTCTCGGTTTCTCCCAAGGCGGACAGTTTTTGCGGGCTTTTGTCGAGAGGTGTAATTTTCCGAAGGTCCACAACTTAGTGACTATGGGAAGCCAGCATAACGGAATTTTCAAATTTCAGTCGTGCGAGAGCACTGGGGATTGGTTTTGCCGCAGCGCTGAGGCTCTCTTGCGCTTTGGACGATGGTCTGATTTTGTTCAATCTCGACTTGTTCCCGCGCAATATTTCCGCGATGTCAATGAGTACGACTCATATCTTGAGCACAGCAACTTTCTTGCCGACATCAATAATGAACGTGAGTTAAAAAAAGTTTTATATAAATCAAACCTCGAATCATTGAATCGCTTCGGCATGTTCATGTTTTCGGAGGACACGACAGCCGTTCCGAAAGAGAGTGCCTGGTTTGCCGAAGTGAATCAGACCAGCGGCGAGATCACGACTTTGCGAGATCGCTCGATCTACAAGGAAGATTGGCTAGGGCTACGCTCGCTGGACGAGCAAGGAAAACTCGACTTTGAGACTATCCCGGGTCCGCACATGGCACTGACTGAGAAGGTGTTGATTGAGGTATTTACGGAATACTTTGGTCCTGTTGAAGTTCCAGATAATTCAGCAGATCTGCCTCGTTTGGTTAAACAAGGCGCTTGAGATTTTGACCGTGCTATTTTTTTTTTGTAACATATTATCTTGGTGAAGGAGTGCAAATTTGGTAATGGTTTTTCTTTGATCAAAGAATGGTATATGAATGAGGATATGGCAGTCCGAAAAACATCACATATTGAACTTGCATGGGCACATAATTAGGAATGAGATCTCAGTCAATCTATAAGCCTCATACATACTATTTACGTAACCATCCACAAGCCGAGGCAGTACCCACGATAAGATTATATGAACTATAAATACCTCTTCACGAAACACGAGAATGACAGTCTATTCATAAAAGAACATGTCTGCCTGACATGGCGTGGCTAGCAACTTCAAAATAATTTCTCGGAGTTGATAGTAGCGCCCCGGAGCTCGTCTGCTGTCGGGCCTTAAATGTCTCCTCGGGCCCGAGATTTCTGTCCGGGACCGAAGGAAAAAAGCACCGACACCCCTCAGGCAGAATTATTATAAATATCCAAATCTCTAAAGTCATTCTGTATTATACTGATAAATCATCTTCATTATTGATCAATACAAAAATATCCAGTTCAACATCTATCAACATGGCTGAAAAGTCATATCGCCAATTGTCGACTCCGGACGGCACTACCCCAATCAACGAAAAGCCCATCCAAGAAACCAGCGTTGCTCCGAAAGATGCTCCTGATGACCATGAGTATCCCGGGGCGTTGTCTCTTGTGGCTATTATGACAGCGTTGTACCTTGCCATTTTTCTCGTTGCTCTAGTAAGTCTTTCAAGATCAGGTAGGCAATCTGTAAGAAAAACATACTAACAGATATCGCACGTTCAGGATCGGACTATTATCGCTACAGCAATTCCACGTATCACCGACGATTTTCATGCGCTGAACGACATAGCCTGGTACGGTAGCGCCTACCTCCTCACCAGCTGTTCATTCCAGCTGCTCTACGGCCGCATCTATACATTCTACAGCCCGAAGTGGGTATTCCTTGCAGCCATCATCCTATTCGAAGTCGGGTCTGCTATTTGCGGTGCGGCGCAGACATCTACAGCCTTCATCGTCGGCAGAGCTATTGCCGGCTTGGGCTCCTGCGGTATCTTCTCCGGATGTATTGTGATCATCACCGATGCCGTACCGTTGCAAAAGCGTCCGATGTATACTGGATTAATGGGTAGTCTGTTTGGTATTGCCTCCGTCGTGGCACCATTAATGGGAGGTGCTTTTACGGATAATGTAACGTGGAGATGGTGCTTCTATATCAACTTGCCCATTGGTGGCTTCACGATCTTGGTGATCCTGTTCATTTTGAAGGCCTCACCACCACCGAATCCTAGCCCGGCAAACAACTGGAAGGAGCGACTCCATCAACTCGATCCATTCGGCACAGCGAATTTTCTTCCAAGCATGATTTGTCTGCTCCTAGCGCTGACATGGGGAGGCGAGACTTACCCCTGGAACAATGGACGTATTATCGTCCTGTTTATCCTCTCTGGTGTACTCCTAATCGCTTTCGTTTTGATACAAGCATGGAAAGGAGAGACCGCCTCAGTTCCCCCTCGAATCGCAAAGAAGAGAACCATGATGGCAGGCTTCTTTTTCACCTTCTGCCTGGGTGCTAGTATGATGGTTGTTGTATATTACCTTCCCGTCTGGTTCCAGGCTATCAAAGGGGCGAGCGCAGTGAAATCGGGTATTATGAACATTCCGTTGGTCTTATCTCTCGTTCTGGGATCGATTATTGCTGGAGCTTCCGTTACGAACCTTGGCTATTTCACTCCGTTTATGATTGCTGGCAGTGTTGTAATGTCTATCGGTGCCGGGTTACTCACCACATTCACTACGACGACCGGACACAGCAAGTGGATTGGGTATCAAGTCATTCTAGGGCTGGGTATCGGCATGGGCATGCAACAGAGCAGCGTTGCCGCGCAGACTATCCTAGAGCGAAAGGACGTCCCGACAGGTGCATCAATAATGATGCTGGCACAGTCCCTGGGAGGATCAATCTTCCTCGCAGTCGCGCAAACAATCTTCACAAACGGCCTTTCTGACAATTTACGAACCGAAGTCCAGGGTCCGGACGCCGCAATCATAAATTCAATAATCGCAGCTGGCGCAACTGGATTCCACAGTCTGCCAGAGCTCACTTCTGAGAACCTCGCGGCCATTTTGAGCGCTTACAATAAGGCTCTCACGAACACATTCAACGTCTGCGTGGGAGTTGCAAGTGCTTCCATTATCGGAGCTCTTGCGACGGAATGGGTTAGTGTTAAAAAGCAAGGGCACGACAAACAAGCTGATCGGAAGCACGTGGAGGGAAGTTGTGAGCTGGGTACTTTGGAGAAGCAAAAGGAATCAGTTTGATACATTGTTGGTATGCGGCCTGATTATTGAAGGAAGGGGTAAAAGATATACAGGGAGAAGGAAAATGATACCCAGGTAAAGCTTTTGAAATATTTATTTGTACTGATTCCACTTATGCTTGTGATATTTTCATTTGTTATTTCAATTCGGCCGATGGCGGGAGTTTTAATGTTATAGAAATTGTACACTATACACAATAAATTGTTGGTATAATGAAGGATAATAATACATAATCAAGCACAGAATGAGAACTTACCTCCGTTGCAAGTATTATGATAAGGGCGGAGGAAAGAGCATATTCATATCGTTAGCATTGTAGTCTTGAAATTCCTGGAGCAGGGCATCCCATTGATCCCAGTCAAAAGGACTGTCATTGAAATAATTTGCTTCAACCTCCATAGTCCTATTCGTTGCGTCGTCACCGTCATTCGCGTCTGCCTGCTTATATGTATTCCCTTCTGTACTGATTGGGAACGATCCGAAGGTATTCTGAGCACTATTTTCGATATGACTCCTACTTGCTGTCAAAGTCGGGGTGCGTATGTCATGTTCGGAGCTTGTCTGTTGCCGCTCCCCTGTTGCCTCACTCGAGATTGAAAACGTTGACGGAAGGGGTACATCTTGATGAGCATATCGCCATAGCAAACTGATAAACTCGGGTTGTGGGAAGGCGTCAACTTGGCTGCACTCCGCCTCTGTGACATGTGCCGACCAAGCCTTGATTGCTAAATTGGCAACTGCCAAATGCAGAGGACTTCGTTTGCGTTGAGTCATAATCTTTTCTTGGCGTCTAAGTAGTATATCAATCAGTTGCCAGGCTTTGGCTACTTCTTGCCCAGTCTTGCGATAGCGTAAAACCAATAGCATGATAATCAGAGCTTCCCAGGGAAAATGGAAATCAAGATACCAATGAAACTTTTGTACTTTCTGACTTCGGAAAATTGGATCCGCGATTTCGAGAAGCCTTAGGCAAAGATTGAATAGCAACTCCCTTTCGGCTGGTGGGAGAGGCTGTCCCCTTTCCTGGAATTGTCGTGGATGATGTACTCGTAGCCGTGAACTAGTAACGGCCGATTTGGCTACCACGAATGTCACGAAATGTAAGGGAATTGAGGAATCACAATGCCTGATATACTTTTGTTCGAAAGTTTGCTCGAGTTCGTCGATCATGCCATCTTTCTGTTGAATAGGGATCGATGTAGAGCCTAGAAACTCCCAAAAGCCGTCAAAAGATGAGGTCTTACTTTCAGCCTGCCTAGCAAGCCAAGCACCAAGCTCGTAAGACATCAGGCAAAAGATCATTTCGGTCGGTCCCGAGGATTCGTCCGGGATCTCCTTCATGTCGGGATCAAGAGCGCTATCATCGATGTTACTCGGCAATCGAGTATCCGCCAAGGGCAACATATGTGATTCACAGCCAGCCAAATGGCCTATGGTGGCATCAACGACTGTCAAGTTCCACCAGATTCGTCGACGCATCTCTGTTTCAAAGACAGATAAACCCAGCTTTGAGCCGTCCCTGTGAAGACCGATGCGTTGCGCTATTCTGATGCAGATTCCACTTAATGACCAAAGAACATGTGGACTGTATACAAGCCGGACAGAAAGCTGTGAATAGTATTAGATCGTTTCCAGTAGAACTCGCTTTGATACGTACTATGAAGAGAATAAATGCTTGGAGCACCATAAGCTCTGACGTTCCAAGGACTCCTGCATTTACCAACGCCTGTTGTGCATACTGCCGATATCGAGCCAAAAGGGTGGATTTCGATTGCTTGAAGTATTTCTGGACTTCGTCCACCTGCATGGAAAGCAATGCTGATGAGTAGATTGAAAACATAAGAGCCTCCATCTCGGGTGACAAAGAGCCCAGGTCGCTTGCAGCATTCAGAATTTGTTGTTGTAAGGAAGGTACATGGACAATCTTTGTTAGTGGATTGATACCGTCAAGAAATGTGTGCCACAATTGAAAAATCTGTATCGTATTTGGATGGCAATGTGTGAGGATTTGACGTGATTTTCCACCTCCGAATAGGAAGCTACTATTGAATTCTTCTCCATTTTGAATTCTAGGTTCCGCAGATTTTTCTGAGACATCCTCTGGGAGTATGTCGTCGGCGTCTTGAAGTTCATGGCTAACGCTTTTCCACAGATGACTATCGAAAATGTGAGCATACGAGGAAACCGAAGTTTGGACGATTTCACGCACTTGTCAAGGTAAAGGGATCTCCCCTTTCTGGAGACTAATCTACCTGGCCCTTGCCCAGGACTGTTCTCGGTTGGTTTAATGCTATGGTTGTCTCGCGATACTGGAGTGTTTCGAATGCTCGCGGCTTCAACTGTATTTCTAGTATTCATTCGCAGAGGCTCCTCCGCATCAATCGAAGACACATCGATTCCGGCTTTCTGGAGTGCATGTTCGTAGTGCCGGACCCGAGCAGCCAAAGTGGTCTCGGAATCTTTCTTTTTTCGCCTCCGAGGCGGTAGCGGTTCACGATACTCACAGACCAGCCATGCTTTGGCACAGGTTGCGCATGGTTGTCTCCGATCGCATTTGACCTTTCGTCGCTGGCAGAGAACGCATGCATGAGCCTTGAGGCCATCGACAGTAGAGCGGTTGTTCGGCGTTTCCGCCATGAAAGACGACCCCCTCAAGAATCCACAATTGTATCTCGATTTTGGTCAACCAATTTACATAATAAGTCTCAATCAAAAGATATCACTTCAAGACATCGAGATAATGTAGATGTCAGGAGGATGCAAGAATGGAAGGACTCGGACTCGGAGTCTCGGAGAAAGAGCGAATGACTCGTGCCGCGGCGCTAATCCGAAAGAGGCCGTATGTTGCCCGTCTGAATGTCTCAACTTTCAAGCAGCACAGCCTTAGGTTTCACCCTTTCACCATCAATGATTTGATTTCTGGATGCAACGCATGGCGCACAATGGCACCTGACACTTCCAAAGATTGCATCATGGTTATTTCGACCCGGGCAACGTCAGATCTTCTCCAAGACTTTTACCGTTCACTACACCATGCGTCGTCTTTTCTCCTCGCCAAAGAAAGCCAGCGAAGGCGGGCACTCTTCAAAAGAGAAGTCTTATAAATTCGGAGGGCTGAGAAAAAGTAGAACCTTCAAGTAATTTCAAACGTTGAATCAAGCTACCTCGCGAGTTGTGCCTACACTAACAGATCTGTGCAATTAGGATTATCGATGAAGATGTACAACCTACGACTACAGCCTCTTACTGGGACAATTTACCGGTCGAACTCCAAATTTCAATATTTATGGAATGCGGCATACGTGACTTTCTATCTTTGAGGCTTGTCTGTCGCGGGTTCAACGAGGTCTTGACCGTACACGAACTGGCTATCGCTCAGAAATATCTACGACGTCGACGTCATGGCACACTCCCATCTACAACCAACAACGAGCGGACATACACAATGAATCCAGAGGACGACGTCGTTCTTCTCTCCGACTTGTTCCCTCCTGCTAAGAGTGCTAAAGGTGGGCACCTTTATACCTTCAGATACTTACATACTCTCCGACGCAGGCAGGATATCTGTGCTCGGCTGTCGTACTATCTGGCAAATCGCGTGATGGATAATTTCCGACGTTCCAATCAGAGCCGCGTTAAGTCAAGATTTTCTTCCAAATCAGAACGTGATCTCATGTTTGAACGTGGAACTGCGCAATTGCAGTTCAAGCTCATTCCTCTTACGTGAGTACTGTTTTTAAGCATGCTCTACTCAGGTTATGTTAACATATACCGTTATTCTCCAGATACTGCGTTGCGTACTTCTTGGAGACTTATGCCTCTGCACGAAAGGAACATTCGAATCATCTACTCCGAGAATACGAAGCTGGAAGGCTGCCGGTACCCATTCCTTTGCGTCTGCGCAGGGATATGTACATTCAACTACAAACCAATATCCTTCGCTCTCCTCCGTTCAACGATACGTCGACGCTTATAGCTACCCACCATTGCATGTATTTGCTTATTATGTCTCTTCTAGATACTTTGGTCAGTCCTCGTGGACATTCCGAGCGTGTTGACCCTCGTTGGATTGGAGGGCTTCTGACAGTGTCTGGATTCGGAAGGATTGTTGAGTACTTCTCTGCAGAGATTGGAGATGGAGCTCAAACTCGGACACAGCGTAAAGAGTTCATGATCAACTTTGAAAGGGACATGGATCTTAACGCGCGAGAGGAGATGCATCCATGTGTCTACGAACCTCCGCCAAGTGGTCAGCCACATCATTCCATTGTCCAGGAAGTTTGGCTTGACGCCGCAGGACGCGAATTGAGCTCTCGAGATGTGAACCCTCATGACTCGGAAAGATTTGTCATCTGGGACGAGATCCCAATATTCATAGGGTGTAATCAGTGCCGTGATGCTGATGGCTGGATGTCTTTTTAATGAATGATCATGAACCTTAAGCACAGACGAATCATGATAGTGGAGCTGAATACTTTAATACCAGCTTATGCAGCCATCATGAGCCCGTTATATTTTGATCCTTCATGCGATACAGATATACCTCCACGATATTATGCACAGTACCGACACGACCGCTTTTCGTCTGTCTTTCCAACTCTTCAATCACGCTTTCTCGAGATTCTTGGTCGAGTATATTCCACATTTCTGTATCGACTCCACCAGGCCACGGGAAGCGGTGCGAAAAGGCGGACCTTGCCCGCTTTCTTGATAGATTCAAGATCAGAGTCGATGAAAGGCGTTAAGACGGGGTGTCTCCGGCAGTGAAGATTATATGATCCAGTTCGCCGACTTGGGAGAACAAGGCTTGTACGTTCTAGCTCAGCTTTGACTCATCCGCCAAATGAAATTGGTAGGAGGCAATCTCAGAGGACGAGGAAGGATACGAGCTCCTTAGCTTTGAGACTGCCTCGTCCAGACGTTTTTGTGAGGATGAGACGTCGAGTTTCGAAACGCCGTGCTCGATACTTGCTTCTGCAACTCCGAGTCCGAAATCGGAAGTAACCCCCATAAAAAGGACGTGAGCATCCCTCGATTCATTTGTCCATTTTTACTGGTCTGGGATTCTTTCCGATGTCTTCGTCAATGACTTCAGTCCTGCTGTAGGATCCTGCTTCACTGGCATCGACAAAGCTGTGCGTGCAGGTCATTTATATGTTACGGATGCGTGCCCGAGTTCTAAATCTTGATATACCTCCGAAGATACCCCCAGCTTGGCTATGTTAGCGGATGTGCTTCTAGATGGGTGCACAAATAGCCCGAAAATGTAACGAGGTCGGTGACATTTTCCTTCCAACGAATATTCACTTTTTATAATCGGGGTTGCACATATCCATATCCATTTCCAGCATATTACCTATATGCTCGTAATAAACCACCCCATGTCATTTCCTGATAGTTGAGTGAGGCGTGATAGCCTCAGGTCGTAGACTTGTAGAACGGATTTAATTCTATATTCAAAAGCGGTTAGCGCGAGTGTCCCATACAATTTCGACGCGTCTACATCCACCAAAACCCTCTCCCTTTCACAAACAACACAGCAGATATTGAAATATGTAACAAAATGGTCATTGCAACACCTTCCCAACTATTTAACACCTCATGGACGGCTCATCGCCTCTCGCCGCTCCATCACAGCAAGGACCATCGAGTTCTAATCGGCAATCAAGATGCATTAAAGACATACTCCAAACGTCTACGCGATTTGCTCACAGGCGACTTTTTACGTAGTATGCAAGTAACTCTGACAAAGACCGTCGCTGATGACACGCTTAGTAAAGCAGGCGCGTTGGTTGATTGTCGGTGGGAGTTCATCTCGACGAACGGTTATCTTGATCACAACGAAGAGGATGATGAAGATGGGAATGAGCCGCAGATCGAGATGGGGAGTTGTATGGGGATATTCGTCACGCTTGAGTACGAGCATATTGCCTACAGAGCGGCGCTTCTCACAACTCCGGATGGATATGCGCCAGAATCAAAGGACAGAAGACGCAAACAGTCCACTCATTTACCACTACTATTAACGCGAATGCCGACTGCGTTGCGAAATACGTTTACTGAGTTCCTGACCTCGAGCTTTGATGCGTATTGCTCGACATTGCAGTTACCGCCGAAATTTCTGTGTATGGTTCTGGAGGCGACGATTACGTATTTGGCAAGGAGTGAGAGTTCACGACAGGCGTCGAGTGTGATTCTGGAACAGGTGCTGAAAGAAACGCAGTTGACTCTTTCCTTTGGGAGGGCAATTGCGCCGGGGTTGAAAACGCTGGATGTTACTTTACCGCGTGAAACCTTGTCGACGTTTGCGCGTGGCGCACGCGACAAAACCACATCGCATTTCTTTACGTCTCTGGCGCAATATATGGATCAACATCTTGCCATGAGAGTCGACCTTGGAAACACCAAAAACGATGTAGACGATGTACAGCACGTCTGGCTTAGCAAGGTTGCTACAGGGACATTTGTGTTGAGCACAGAGGGCAGATTCAAGCTTATTGATACATCGACTTCCCAGGATCAGGAGGAGGGGCAGACGAATGTGCAGAGGTTGACTCGATCGACGAATGAGCAGATTTTGACTTCATTGGTGCGGCGGGCTGTTGGTGATGATATGATAACGTGACGATCTATGAAGACGTTTGGAATCATTTTACGTTATCTTGAAGATATATTCTTATTGCTTGAAAGGGTTGAAGGAGCCGGAAATTTCAGAACGGTCATAGCTGAGACGGGGGCTTGTCGTGAATCGCACGGCCTTGGTCCGCTTGAAAAGTTGCAGCCTTCTGCACCGTGCAACATCTGAGATGCATGAAATATGAAATGCTAGACGAGCGCCTGTCAAAAATCTGGTACGGATGGCTCCCCTATACAGCGTCTTCTCTCGAGCAAGGAGTACAGACACCGGGTACATGGCTCCTAAAATCACGACTCCGCATAAAAGGGCTCAAGGGCTACAACGGTAAATCAATCGACTTATTTCATGTCAACTGCTTATAAGTATACATTAACTATAACATCATTATATCAAAATAAATCTTGCATTCAAATGCAAAAAAACGCCATCAGAAGTCTAGATCATTATGCATTAATAACCCCACATCGTATCTCGTTTAAAGCAAAGAACTTGTCATTATACAAGACCTTCTTGCAGATCCTCAATTTCAGTCAAACGCAAAGCTTCATCCACGCCTGGGACGAAATGTGTTGGTCCCCCGCATTTCTCGACTATTCCACTGCGCTCAAAGAGTTGGAAGACGGAGCCGTTGAGTGAAGGCAAGCGGCAGAAGAATACGCGTACTCCGCGGTTCACGTAGTTTTCTACAATCTCTAGTAGAACTTGTGTGCCGGAGGCGTCGATGCTGGTTACTCCGTGGACGTCAAAAATAACATTCCTGTCGCTTCCTGGTGGTCTGACTCGTGGAAGAGCCGGGTGGGCACGACTCGTTCCATAGAGCTCTAAGCGACGAAGGCGACTTTTGAGATCCCCGGTGTTTGCGAATGTGAGGGGTTCAGGAATTTTGACGATCAGGCAACCTTCAATGAACTCGACTTTCTCGGGATACAGCTCGGCATTCTCGAATTGATTCGGTGTCCCTGAAACTTTGCCGAGAATCTGGATTCGTGGTTTTGTGGCATGTCGAATGACACGCAGGAGGGACAGACCACAGCCCAGGGCGATACCCATCGTTAGAGAATAGAAGATTGTCGACAAGAAGATTAAAATCATCAATACGAGTTCTGACCAGCCTCGAACTTGGATGAAAAACCGCAAATCATGCGGACATTCTTCGACCAAAGAGTAGGCGACTACTGATATCATTGCACATAGCACGGCTTTCTGTATGGTGTGTCAGCGATATAACCGTCCAAGTAAGAAAAAATGCTTACCGGCAAATAGTACAAATAGTCCAGAAAAAAGACGACAACACCCAATGTGATAAGGCTGAGAAAAATACCGCTCATTTGAGTTCGTCCTCCAGCAGACGAGTTAAATTTACTCCGTCCATACCCACCAAAGGCTGGGAGAGCCGTGAACAAGCCGCCAGTAACATTAGCCATGCCCAATGCTACCATTTCGCGGTTTGCTGATACCGGAGCACCTTTAATCCCGTCACGATCACCATCCCCGAGTCCCTTGGCAGCGACCGAAGATTCAAAAAAGCCAAGTAGGGCGATCATAAAAGAAGTACTCAGAGAAGAACGAATGTGAACCATCTGACTGGGACGAAACGGCCAATGAAACTGGAAAAGCCCGGATCCACCGGATTTGTCGGGCTTGACGTTGCCAAGGACCTCGAGGCCTTTTTTGTCCCATTCAAAGTACCAAGTGAGTACGGCTGAAAGGATAACCACTATGAGACGATCCGGAAAGTACACAACTTGTGGAAGACGTCTTGAGAGTTTTTGTTTCAAGGTTCTAGGAAATTTTAGTCTTGTACCTATGTTGAAAGAGAGGAGTACAGACCTGAAGACCATAATGATAGCAAAGCTTGAAAACGCCACAATTGTAGTGAGTTTATGAGCATATTCCCCGTGATCGATGATGAAAATCAACTTCTCTACAGTGCTTGCATGATTTACGCCGCGAGCCCTTTCCATCAGCCCCATCTCTGGAATAAGCTGATCTACCATAATGACGAATCCAATGGCAGTGATGAAGCCTCGCAAGAAAGGCCTGCTGAGTACATTATCCAAGAAACCAAGACGAGATAATCCAGCAATCAAAATAAAAGCGCCGGACAGACACGTCACTAGACCGACTATTTGGGCGTGCATCAGGGCATCTCCTTCGTGTGAATGACCAGATTCCACAGTTGCTTTGACGACGGTTCCTACAAGAAGCGACCCTGCTGCCTCCGGTCCGACAATCAACTGTGGACTACTTCCAAGTATAGCGTAAAGGAGCGGTTGAACGATAAAGGAGTATAGGCCGTTGATTGGAGGCGCATGAGCAAGATTCGAGGATAGGGATAGTGCCATGGGAATATAAACGGAGGATATGGTCAATGCGGCTACTAAATCGCCCCGGAGAAACTCCCATCGGTATTGGGTGATCCAGTTGACAAAGGGGATGTAGTAAGAGAGGTACCTATGACGATAATTAGCTCCATGAATCCAGCAAGGCTATGGCGACCTTGCGGGGTGATGAGAGCTTACATTCTCCTACTATTCTTCAAGCCCATCTCTGCAACTAGCCTGTTCGTGACAGAGGCACCATCGGTAGCCGGTGTTTGTATTCCAGACGGTATGAATCGAGGAGTTCTTGTTCCCCACAAGTAACTGCCTGCAAGAGAGCTCGGCTCCTGTTGTTCAGGTTTCGGGGAGAATGTGCCATGGTTGCAGTCTGGCAGTCCACACACGGAGTGTCTTCGGTCGTAATCTTCTAGCAAGCGACTTGTTTCATTAAGTCCATCATGATCGTGATCTTCGGAAGCACCGTGGCTGGGTTCATGGTTGTGATCCGTCGAAGGTCTCCTTGAGGGCGAGCCAGGACTAAGAATATCGACGATTCGTTCTCGGAGGGACGATGAGTCCTCTCGTTGTGGCGGTTGGCCGTTCGACATCTTGCCGCTATACAGGTCGCATATCCAAAGTACCTTACGATCTCGAGCCAAATATTGGCAAAAAGAAAGCGATCAGGGACGCGGGATGATAAGAATCTCCAACGGCTTGAACATCCCCATCCTAACGCCCCGCTAATCGGAACTACGTAGCCGACAGCCAATGGAATGCTCTCTAAATGTAAAACGTGCTCTTTGACGTTTCAAGCTTGTCACCGCTTCTTGCGTAGAAGTCGGGCAATGGATTGAGGGAATTGAGACGAAAATAGGAATCTTGAGCAATGAGTACTCCAAAAGACTTTCAACAATGTTGACGTGCGTCATACAGCATACCTTACAACGTTCTGCCCGAGTACGCCGCCCTTGCTGTTTACCAAAGCAGGCTAGCCCTATTATCTGTATAATCCCAATCCAAACACAATGAGTAGTCGAGATTGACGTTCAGTTGTCAAGTCGGCATGCCTCTACTGTCTCAGAGCCAAGATAAATGTCTTTTATGATCATAGTACGAGCGTTTCAATATCACGTGATTGCATCCCTCGCGTAGAATTGCGAGGGCACGTGATCTATAGTCGACGTCGTCTGATTGGACAGCTCAGTCTTGGCACTTGGAGACGCCGATTTTGGGCCGCCACAAAAAAATAGCAAGCTTTGTGTTCCTTGCAGACTTCAATAACTCGACGTGATCACGACCATTTAAAAGGGACTGAGCGACGAATACCATCAGCCTACCCCGACGATTACCGAACACGATACCCACATTCAACGACGATATTTGATCCCTCCCTCGCCCGACTTTCTATTTCTCTCAGTTCGTCCCCCGCCTTGTGAAGGCGCCACCCCGCCAAAATGTCGTTAACGAATTGTCGCTTCTACGAGGAGAAGTATCCTGAGGTGGATAGCTTCGTTATGGTAAATGTGAAGCAGGTGCGTGAATACTCATATTTTTTTGGGTGGATATATGGCTAATGTGCGTAATGTAGATTGCTGAAATGGGCGCCTATGTGAAACTCCTCGAATACGACAATATCGATGGCATGATCCTCCTCTCCGAACTTTCGCGAAGACGTATCCGAAGTATCCAGAAACTCATTCGAATCGGCCGAAACGAGGTCGTTGTCGTGCTGCGTGTAGACAAAGAAAAGGGTATGCGCAGGCCTTCGGTATGAATTGTACAGCGTATATTGATATGGTGCTTGCTATTAGGTTATATCGATCTTTCCAAGCGACGAGTGTCTCCCGAAGATGTTGTCAAGTGCGAAGAACGTTACAACAAGAGCAAGCTAGTGCATTCGATCATGCGCCACGTCGCAGAAAAGACCAAGATCCCGATCGAAGAATTATACCAGAACATCGGCTGGCCGCTGAATCGCAATTTCGGCCATGCTTATGATGCGTTCAAGCTCTCTATCACGTAAGGAATTCTCTTTGCTATACTTGTGTTTTAAACCGGCTAACCAGGGCATAGTAACCCGGACGTCTGGAACGACGTTACTTTCAGCAACTCTGTCATCAAGGAGGAACTCCAATCATACATTAGCAAAAAGCTCACTCCCGCTCCCACCAAAGTTCGTGCCGACGTCGAGGTCACTTGCTTCGGTTACGACGGAATCGACGCCGTCAAGGACGCACTCCGTTGCGCCGAGGAGAAAAACACCCCGGATACTCAGATCAAAGTCAAGCTGGTGTCTCCGCCACTCTACGTGCTGACCTGTCAAACACTGGACAAGAACCTTGGTATCAAGCTATTGGAAGAGGCCATCCAGAGTATCGAAACCAAGATCAAGGCGGCCAACGGTGGTTTGGTGGTCAAGATGGCACCCAAGGCAGTTACGGAACACGACGATGCTAAGCTTCAAGAGCTTATGGACAAGCGTGAACGCGAGAACATGGAGGTCAGTGGTGACGAGAGCCAGTCTGAGAGTGATGAGGGCGTACCAGAATAGAGAGCTTGAATGGAAAACAAAAGTGTCACGTTTCAACTTGTGCCGGGTATCTTCAACGGAAGATTTGACTCGACAATACTCGCCGTGGTCAGGAAAATGTGTGTCTGGGCCCGTTTGACTCTTCTGGGAGCCTTTTCGACAGCGCACCCAGTTCGGCACGAGTGTAGCGTTACTGCTCGCAGCGGCATGCTCTATCAGAGGGCCATGTAGCTTTGCTTCGCTGTCGAAGTACGTTCTCATTTCGAGGTGGTCAACTGCTTGCATCTAGTCATATCATGTGTTTTTAGCATCATATCCTTCCGCGACAGCGGTTTATTGTTGTAGCCAATGTATCCATACAGAGAGTGGTCCATAGTTGATTAAAGCATTATAATAAGTTATCATAATTAACCTTGCAAAAGACCATGCTTTTGCCCTGTATTGTTGATAGCTTAGACTAGACTCGGCCCACTCGATCTTAGACCAAGAAAAGCCTCCCCGATCGACGCGCCTCGTCAAAGCCTCTTCTCTTTTGTCCTCTTCTGTCCTCCCCTCTTAACTCTCAATTTAAGGGCAAATACCCAAGAACTTCACTATATTCAATTGACAGCCAGAATGGGATTATGGTCCTTTTTCGAAAATCGTGCAAACCGCCTACACGGAGAGTACCGCCCATGTACGTCATCGCCCTGGAGCTCCCCGCAGCTCTAAACAGACTGGCAAAAATTGTAACTAACACCAAGAGACAGTGCTCCCTGCCTACGCCGCTGATGAACGAAGTCCTGCGCTTCCTGCAAAGGAAGTAACAAAGATTGCGCTACGTCTCAAATATCAGATCGAACAGGTCATCCCATACGAATTGCAGCAGTCGCTCATCACCAACCCCAACAGCAGCGTCATCACCAAGGATGTTATTCGCACAGCACAGGAGGCTGGCGGAGAGGAGTATCGTGCTTGTGTTTTGTTCTGTCTCTTAGTCTGTCAGAAATGGTTTCATACTGAAGGTTTAAACGCGCTATGGGACTCGCCGCTGTGCGACTGCCGAGCGCTTGCTTGCCAGGTGATTGCTAAGAAATTGTACGCCCCATTGATCCTTCAGATATCTTCCTCAGATCAACCAATATGCTTATCAGTTGTCTTCTTTAGAATCGAGTTCGAAGAAGATCAAGAATGGCTCCACAAAGAAGCGCTCCTGAAGCGTTACTCGATCCTTCACAAAGGCGAAATGACACCCCCCGTAAACGTGGTTGAGCGTGCAGTAGACATGCACTCCCTGTATATCATAGGCTCGTCCGGATATCAGAAATGCATCAAAGGCTTATGGAGAGGGTGGCTGGTGCAGGACGACCAAGAACCGTTCCGATTTGTGGATTTTGAGAACAAGAGCAATACAAGCTACTGGACGCACTTCGATCCCGACCGTATGAGAGTTCCACTGTATCAAAATGCGCTTTTGATTTTTTTTTCTCTGCTCTACCTGGCACTCTATACGAATGTGATCAACACCGTCAACCCAGACGGTGATATTGATGTTGCTGAAGGGATACTCTACACCATGACGCTTTCGTATCTGTGCGACGAGATTTCGAAAATCATTAAGATCGGTAAATACTATATTGGATTTTGGAATGTTTTCAACTTCACGCTCTTCAGTTTGCTAGCGGTCTCGTTCGTGCTGCGCATGGCTGCCCTGGCCCAGTCTTCGGATGTGAACGATGCGCAGCGCCGTCACTTCAATCAAATGAGCTATAACTTCCTCGCCTTCACAGCCCCCATGTTCTGGATGCGTCTACTCTTGTTCCTCGACACGTTCCGCTTCTTCGGTGCTATGTTGGTTGTCCTCAAAGTCATGATGAAAGAAAGCTTGATTTTCTTTGCTCTTCTCTTTGTCGTTTTGGTTGGATTTTTCCAGGGTTTCATTGGTCTGAATAACACTGAACTCGCAGTGCCGGTCACCAGCAAGATTCTGAAAGGTATGGCCAACAGCATCATGCAGAGCCCTGACTTTGATGCTTTTGAGGATTTTGCGCCTCCTTTTGGGATATTGCTTTACTACGTTTTTAACTTTATTGTGATGATTGGTGAGTGATCCTGTCCCCGACGTCTACTTTCTGTAACCGAGACTAATTCCGTTTAAAGTATTGTTGAATATCCTCATTGCCCTTTACAACAGCTCTTATGAAGATATTTCCGGAAACGCAGATGACGAGTACATGGCCCTCTTCTCTGCCAGAACGCTGCAATACGTGCGAGCTCCCGACGAGAATGTCTTTATTCCACGTAAGCAATCTTGAGTAATTGCATCTAAGCCCAGCTTCTTATTTTCTTTACAGCGTTCAACCTCATCGAAATCCTCTTCCTTATCGTCCCCTTCGAATGGTGGCTCTCCATTAAATCCTACGAACGTCTCAACGACATCGTCATGTCCATAATCTACTTCCCTTTACTTCTGATAACGGCTTACATCGAGACGCGCGATGCGCGCTGGATCCGCTGGAATCGGCGCCACGGCGAAGCGGACGACACGGTGCGTCAGGAATGGGAAGATCTTGCGCATGAAGTTGGGTTTGATGGTTTCGATCAAAGTGATGAGTGGGTTGTGGCTGTTGGGAAGACGAAGCCGAATGTTGATGTGACGGTGGCGGAATTGGGGATTAGGGAGCTCAAGGAGCAGGTTAGGCAGTTGACGGAGATGGTTGAGGCACTGACGGAGAAGCGAAGGCAGGATTATACTGAGTCAAGAGCTGAGTAGGGCATTACTATCGGCGCTCAGGCTGTTGCTGTGGAGGCCTTCGACGGCATTGTGTACTCAACCATCTTGTCTTTTTTGTATATGACTCAAGCATACTATACATATACGATTTTCACGCGGAAATAGGCCGAATAATTTAGATATTAAAGATGACTATCGAGTAATAGCTAATCAGTACAATGCAGATGCAACAAGAGAGGTGCCAAATGAAAAGCTTAGCAAGGAACGCCCTGGAAATGCAATGCAATCGCTTTTAGGAACAGCTAATGCAATGACTTCAAAATGAATGATGACTTGAACAAGATTACCCAACTCCAAGATAACAGGCAAGCAAATGAAGTAACACCATGAGACTAGCTGTGTGGGAACACATACCAAAGCAATGGCACTAAGGGTTGGTCATAAAGACAATTAGCTCTGTGCATTCCCCGTGTACAAACTCTCGAAGTCCATATTATTCAAAATCCCATTAATCCGATCAATCTCCTTACTGAGATCCTCAACATTTAAAGCCAAAGCGCTCACCTCATCGAATTTGCGGCGCTTGTTAGCATCGGCAATCATCTCTGAGACGAAAAATTTCTGTTCTTCGAGAACGATCAATCGATCTCTCAAGGCTTTTTCTTCATCTTCGAGCGCGGAGATGGCGCTGCTGTTGTCGCTAGTGATGCTTTGACTGCTGCCGTTGGGGGTGTTGTTACCGTATTTAATTGATGCCAGAGCTGAGCTGAATGGCTTGGCGGTTGATGATGGATCTGCATGAAGGGAGCTTCGACTGTGGCTATTGGGTAATGGACGACCACCTGGTGTCGCATGTTTCAAGATCTTCGGCAGACTCTTAAGGGGTAGCATGTGTAAGTGCAGGAAGTTACTGGCCTGTTGATATATAGCTTTCTGTAATTTTTGTTGAGTAGGCGAATTTGTTGGTAGATCACGGATTCGTCGGGCAGCTGTGTCATACTGTGCAAAGGAATCTATGAGTCGTTTGCGGACTTTCGAGGCCTCTGCAAGCTGTGCCGGTGTTGGTGGATTATGCGGATCCCTAGTAAGTAAGCGAATGCTTCTCGTGGCCTTCTATGGGGACAAGACTTACTGTAGGGCAGTTAGCAGCTTCTGAAACCGTGGCTGCAATAGCCTGATGCCTCTTTCAAACTGTATGAGATTATCGTACGAGCGAGCTACAGGTGGCTTCTGCAACCTCTGCTCATCAAAATCGCGGCGACTGAAAAGAGTGGTTCTACACTCTTTGCACAGTCTGATATCAACATTGATTTTGGAGGGTATAGATTTCTCACTGGGAGTCTGTCGTTCTATCATGTATATTAGCAGAACATTTCAATAATGAGCAATGGGTTAAATACTGGAGGCTACTGCTAGACCAACTTCAACCGAGCAGGCGGTCGATGGGTCTGCGCACACAACTCGCCCACAAGTCCTACAGTGGTGTCTACGGAATGTATAGCTCGTAAATTCTTGCTGGCAAAAGGGGCACTGCGGGACGCTAGTATCGTCCTGCCAGCTCACAATTGATTGCTCAATTTCGCGACGCTGATCGCTTTGCCGTCCAAGAGGCCATCGCTTACTTGCGCCGGACTGAATCTGATCCGCCGGCAGATTTGCGAGAGCTTGTGTCAACCGGGTCAACCTCTTCTCGAGTCTGGATACTTCCAGGAAAGCTTTGTCAATCGTGGGTTTCCTAAATTTGGCGAAATCATCCGTATGGTCTCGTATCAATCCTGATAGCCGTCAGCTGAGCAATCCAGACCAGTTTAGTGTTTCTCACCGTTGTGGTCATTGTAGCCTTCCCTAGACTTGTAGCACGTCTCACACACACGACACCATAATCCTCTGACCGGCTCGTGTTCCGCCGACCGAGATAGCTTCATTTGATACATTGTATGCTCCTCACAATAAAGCTCGCCGCACTTTCTGCAGTTGACGCTCCCATTCGTAGATGTGAGTCTCTTTCCACAACTCGGCTCGCAACAAACATCATATGGCCCACGTGACTGCCAGTGCTCACGTGTGACGACTTCATCCGGGTCTGGCGGTCTAACTTCGACCGTACCGGCGGCCTGCCGAGCGATCGCTATAGGAGGGGGTTGTGGATTATCGTTCGATTCGAAAACGTCTAGACCTTTGAGCTTCTGATTGAGTACCGCCAGAGGTTGGAACTTCTTCGCTTTATCCATTTGTGCTTTGAACCAGTCCTTCACTTCGTCCTGTTTAACCTCTTCCAAGTTCTGATGTGCGTCGTCGAGATGTCTGTCGGTCTGGGTTAGTGGTCGTATAAATGAATTTCGACAGATCGAGTTTACCGATTCAACTGAAGCAGTGTTACCTGCACAGAAAAGTTAGCAGATACCATGTTACCTAAAGACAACGACTCACCATCTCTTCATTGCAGATTGGACATGCCAATTGCGCTCCTGTTGCGGCGCGCGCCGCTGATATGGACGTCTCGCCATTGTCAAGAGAGATCCGGGATGTAAGGTCTTGAAGGTCGGGAGAGTATCGAGGTGCAGACGCTTGCGAATTTAAGGACACACTACTTGGGGACGGCGAAAGGCGTCCTTTGGGCTGCGGAGATGGAGTTGAGGAAGCTGTAGCTGGCGAGAGGTTCTTCCCGCTTCCGAGAACGCGGCCTCCGCCCAGCACCCTCCGGGCCATGATCTAGTCAAGCATGAGCTGTCGTTTCTAGTTCTTGAATTGCTATGCAAAGCGGTTCCCGCTACAGAACTTGGCTCATGACAAGGGCTGTTGATGATTTCGGCTGCCTTGGCTGTTGGCGGCATGAGCTTGTGGCGGTCGATGGCTGTCGGCACGTGGAGACTGCCCCCGCGTACGTGCAGTACGTACTTTAGTACGTATTTCTCTGTATGAAATGTTAAATACAGTATCAACAGTACAAGTATCAGCCAATCATATCACGTCTACTGTCTTGTGGAGCCAATCACACGCCTATCTTTTCGATAAGATAGGGAAGGAACAGCTAGGCGTACGGTAACGGTGATCAGGCTTAAAAATACCGGTATAGTAATTTAACGATGGGGCCAGGGTTGTTCTAACCCTAAGATAGCTCAAGCTGAACAATTCATCCTCCCCACTCCTTCCTCCTCAACACTCAGTTTGCAGGTGAAATAATGGCACCTACAAAGCAGCGTAAGAGTGGCTATAAAATATCACTGACCGTGTCGAACTCGCCGATAAGACTGGATCTATGTATGTTCAAAGACAAAAATTCTGACCGTCCCCAGAGTTCGACATATCAAGTATGATGAAGCCTCTGGAAGGTGCAACAATTGCACGTCCACCGGACGCAAATATGATGGATGCGAAATCTCCCGGCTGCCAATGAGAAAGCTTTCAACTTCGTGCTTTTCAGTACAACCAGGCCGGGTGACCACCAACGACGAGCGGCGATGCTTTGCCTATTTTCAACGCTGCTCTCTCCCGAATTTAGGGCTTGCTTTCGACTCTTCCTGTGGCAGAAAACCGTGTTGCAGATTAGCCATGTCGATCCAACAGTCTACCACGCCGCTATTATGCTAGGCACCATTTAGGAAGACTCTGTCGAGAATCGAATGTGCTTAGCAGGAGAAAACCTGCATCAGGCTCGACATCGATTCGCACTCGAGCAATCTTCGCGAGCCTATGCCTTCCTGTCACACCGCCAGGCCTCCCAAGATCCCCAACTGAGAGACGTCGTACTTGTTTGCTGTCTTCTATTCGTCATCTCCGAACTGCTCTTAGGACGTGTCGACAAAGCCGTCCATCACCTGCACAGTGGTCTTCGAATAATTAGAGAAACTCCAGAACATCTACCAAACAGTCAGCGATACCCAGCCCTAGACACTACTCTAGTCGAGGTGTTTAAAACTCGACGCCGAGTGCTCCCACTTCCGACCCGGTACGCCGAGTAAAAATGCTAACCATGAAATGGACCAAAATTGTGTTCGTTGATCAGCAAGACAGAGTCCTCCACCATGGCTTCACGGATGCGAACGAGAACATCCAGGGCTTGACTATCTGGCCAGTCGTGCAAGACAGTTCTCAAGTAATACGCTTTGGCGCCACGGATGGGCTGTAGCTCAAACATGTTATGACCTATCGCGATGATTCCATCTGGCAGAGCTCCGTCGATTGACTGGATAATTTGCGGCAGATCTTGTACGACCAACTCGCCAATCACGTCTGGAAACTGTTTCTTGAAAGCAATGACATCGTGCCCGACGCCACTTCCAATATGGACTAATAACGCGCGGCCCGAAGAACTATTCAGCTTTTCCGCGACTGGGTAGATCTCAAACCACTCCTTCCCATGGAGCTGTTGGCTTAATGTCATGACTGAATTTAAATGCACTCTGAGCACTAGGCTGCGTTTGCAACCAATTGAAATAATGATGTTTGGTGTTGGAGGCGAATTGGAAAGGCGCATCAAAAGCATCCTCGGGATTCTTGTATCCATTATTCCCAAAGTACTCGAAAATTTTTGCGGATATTTGCATGACGTTATGACTAGACATTGAGCGTAAGCTTAGTTTTGCTGTTTCAAGCAAGAACCGAGTTCGAGTGCGTACCAGTGTTTGACCATGTCTCCAGGCATTCCTCCGAGCACAATTGCCAATGGCGCAGGCTTGTATATTTTGTTGACTGACTGTGCGAACACTTTACACGAGCATAGATACCGCATGACACGCTCTAATTCAGTTAGCAATGCCTCCCAATGACTAAAAAGGGTGTTTACTTAGCAACTTCTCGTCGCCTTTGACTTTGGAGGAAAGCTCCTCGAGACTCAAGTCTGCTTCCCGAGTCTGGACGAACGCATCGAACACGCCCATACCCTGAGCGATACGAATGATTACGATAACATAGTACTTTATTATAGTCAATGTCAGTTCAATTGTGTCTCATACATTGATAATGATAAAGAATCCCATACCGAGAAACAATACCGCTGTAGAGGCAAGAATGGCGGCTCCAGAGCCGTCTGGAGTTGTTCGACGCCATGTTTGCAGTGCTACGTTGATGCTCTGGAGACTTCGCAGGGTGAGGATCAATTAATCTATAAGCATGAGTGTTTCCTATGACTTTATAGCTACACTGTACTTCCCGACTACGATTCCATAGAAGCATCTAAACAAAAGTCTTATGTTTCGGCCAATAGGAATAACTGTTGGCATTCAGCCTCAGATCTAGCCATTTGGAAAGTCCACGTTTGAGCGAATCATCTTTCGCGATCAGATGTTTTCAGGTGGGAACGAGTACTAGGTAGCGTTTGAACGTTTATGGTCCACTTTACTATTGAGGGACGTTTCTCCTTATAACCTTGTCTCTTTACAACTTTGGAACTGTCTCGTGGAACGGCAACGAGGATATCGGAATCCAAAGTCCATTTGTGGGTATATCTGACTAGTTAATGATAATAAGTTCTATAAATATGACAAATTAGTCAACGACTCGCGGCTTTTCCTGCTCGCTCTCGGAGAAAGTCCCAATGCGACGGTTCAGCTCGCTAAGCTCGTCCTTCGACGGGCCCGAAACTCCAGACGTCAACGGCTTGAGGAAATTCCCACTGCTGAAACCTTGCCAGGAATCAGAGGGTCGTCTACCGCTACTCCTGCTGCGGCTGCGATTCGGTGTTTGCGGTTCACTAGGCGGCATGCTCTTGAGACGGGATTTGTAGGTTGCATAGTCCATGTCGACGCCCATTTCGCCGTCGTAATCGTAATTATCGTCGACAAGTTTCTCATACTCAAAGTCGGGGAATATCTCGGGGCCAAATGTGTTGATGACGTTGATCACTTGGGCGACGACAGACCGACGTTGATTGCGCAATTTGATGAGAGCGGATGAAGAGCTGGGGTTGAGTGCAATGAATAAGGGAGGCAGGGACTTGAAGACGTCCATGCCGATCTCGCCGATTCGAAGGCCCGTGAAGCTGACGGATATCATGAGTCCGAAGAAGAAAAAAGCGAAGATTCGGAGTGGAATACTGTCTGGGACGTATGATCTCGCATTCACCCACCAAGGCACAACAGACGCGTAATGCCCGTCGTGCCGACAATAGTACAACCAGCCGGTAACGATCACAGTGTACCATGTATACAAAGTAGGGGCAAAGCCCATTGCAACAAGAATCTTCCAACTTCCGACGACATCGCGGCCGTCCATTTTCACAGAGGAATTGGCAAGCGCTTTCCGTTGTTTGGAATGAGATATAGTTCTTGTAGTGATAAAGACTGGCCAAAAGAGAGCCAGAGCTGGCAGGGTCGCCAACCCCATCATCAAAAGCTCGCCGATACGATAGAGGAGCGTTAGGAAAACAAGCCACCATGGGCGACGTCGTACATTACCCCATTCAACCTGGTGGTCTTGAACACCCAACGCTTTGAGTTGACGATTGTAAGCTCGCACATCCTTCGCCAGCTGCATGACTTTGGGTTCGTGCCGGAACGTAGTATATCCTTTCAACAACCGCCTATTCAGCTCGATGACGACAGGAAGGGGCAATTTCATTCGTAAGGGCTTATATAGCTTCCTAGTGGCTTGAATAAGCATCAATGACTCTCGGTCCGGAGCCTGCTGGGTAACGGAATCCAGCGCCTCCTGTATAGTCTCTAGAAGAGATCCGACTGCATTACGCTTGGAATTTCCGCCGAGCTTGAAAGCAGCGACCTGATCTGGGTGGACTTCCACAGGAGGACCAAACTCGATGACAGCGCGAGAACGAAACTTATTCGGATGAAAGTAGTTCATTCCACATGGTATGATAGTCAGGCCACAGTCGGGGCTTCGGGCCAGTGTTCCAAGGGCAATGATAGCAGCTCCAGCCTTCAATGGTAGCAATCGCGGACGGTCATGGCTTCCACCTTCGGGGAAGATCCCAATACAACCCCCAGACTCGAGTCCGCGGTATACTGCGTCAAACATTTGACTTTGGTCGATGTGTGGGGCGACCTTGAATGAAGTTCCTGTACGAAGGCTTTCAAACAAAGGGTGGTCGCGAGCAAACTTCTTGAACGGCGCTTTCAGACGTAACTCTTCAGGTCCAACTATTTCCGCAATCGTCTGCTGCTCGGGGGCGTCCTGGCCTACTTTAGGCAGTATGATAGTGCCTCGTTCCATGAACATCGGATCGGTAAAGTTGGTGCCCTTTCCACACACCAGAGTCGGATCACCCTCAGGATGAGGTAGATAGATTGTGCCCGCTCCGGGCTTTATGTTATCCATTGCACGCGTGACTGGAAGCGCGCCCATTTGCGCCGCCAATGACCCAATATACGGTTCTCTCATCGACTTTTCCGCAATCAAGAATGATATTCTCCGGCCTGCATAACGTTTGAGAATGCGCATTAAAAGAATCGAATCGACGAACTGGTTGGCGTGCGGAGCTGCCACGATGATGACAGGGCCCTTTTTCGGGATGCGCCATGCTCCGGGCGCGTAGACTTCGCGGAAGAAGATACTGAGGCAAAAGCGGAAAATAGAGAGCAAGGTATCGTAGATCCATGGCACCAGCAACTGCTCGCTAGACTTCATGCTGGGCGCCATTGTATCCTATACAGGCTCGCTTAGCTGACGGGTTGGAAGATCTGTAGTCCTTGTGTCGCCAGGGAAGCCTCCTATATGTCCTGCTTTGTTGTCGTCTCCCAAGTCCGGCAGGTGGTGGACGGAAGAATGAAGGTTTCGGAGAATGTCACTGGGGATAGGCCGTGAAACCAACCCGATTGGAAGATTCAATCGCAAATTATCATCGGCAAGACGGGTGCATCGAATGACGAGGCATGATAACGATATCGACGAGGCACGAAAGCATTCGGGAGCTGTCGACAAGGTTGAGTCTAGGTAGCTGAATTCCAGAGAAATTGACTGGACGACGAGCTGGCCGGTTAAGACCGGAAGCGGGGGAGGGCCTAGATCGTTAGAAAAATGAGAGATAAGAAGAATTTCTTGTATACGATCATTAATGTGTCTGATAATGATGTATTTATTGATGCTGGTATTAAGACAGTGGGCATTGAAGAATACAGTGGTTCAAAAAGAAAGATACCGAATTGTGCGAGAAATGTTTTCTTTTCATTGGGGGTGAGTTTAGAGACAACTTACATCCGTTAACCCTCCGCCTGAAGATTTTATACTAATCATCATTGATGCTTCATCATAATCATAATGCAGCTTTTGCAACCAAAAAATACACGATAAAATTTCATGCTTATATATTTTCCACTGATGATACCGCACTACTGTTACTCAGTGGCAACCTTGAAAGTAATGAGACAAGGTTCTATGGGATATTCATGTTTTGTTCCATCCGGCGCTCTTCTAGAGAGCTACATAGCATCATTTGAAGCTCTCTAGGTATATTCTATTCATGATCACTCATGTCTTAATGCTTGATGGAACTCTTTACGAACATATATGTCATCCTGAAGTACTCCATGCGCTGCCAATTCCGTATCAGAATCGTCTCCCTGGCCGCTGTCACTTACTTTGGACTGAGCCGCACTCACCACCCCACCATGCTTGGGCCCCTGGTACATCGCTGTCATCTGATAGCTGCTATGGGTAGTTCTGCTGCTCTCGTTTCGCTGATAAGGGTGCGTCCTCTGGTCATAGTCAGGCTTGTGAGAACCAAGCCAGCCCTGTGGCAGAAGAATGGAGAAGATCTGGCGCATAAAAGGTAGATTGGCTGTGATAACAGCTAACTGGGTCTCGACAACACTCCACAGTAACGGCATAGTTGCGGTATAGTAGGGTTTGCGAAGTCCAATTGCGTTGGACTGACGTGGCGGATCATGCTTATGGCGCTGATACTACAAGGTAGTCAGCAAACGTATCACCTTACACCAGTATTTTCTTTTCTTTCCCCACAGAACACTACAGGTAACTTATAGCATGCTGAGACCGAATATCGTGAGTAGATCAAGTCTTTGCCCCAGGGGAAGATGCAAGGCCCATATATGCGAAAGTGGTAGACAAGACCATGAGGTCGATGACAAGGTTGAGGACTCCAGTTGCTATAAAGGCGACATTCCTGTTGGCGCATTTTCCACCCTCAACGGCTGGGTTCCAGTTGTATTCAAATGGGGTACACTAAAGGAAAGTCTCGAGAATAGAGCTGATTGCACAAGCCCAGACCACAGTGCCAACGACGTTGATTGCCCTTCGGAATCCTGGATTGACGCCGAAAAGACGCCAGTATAAACCCAGAATCGAAGTCTTGACAAGAAGAAGTCCAATGGCATAGAGAAGCTGCAAGACAAGCAACAATTTGAACATATATTCCATGTCTGCCAACGCGACAACCCCAAGTTGTAGTCCGACACCTCCATTTGTGATCACTATGGAAACAAAGACACTGATTAGTAGAATACTCGTTTCCACTGGAATTCTCTGACCTACTTTCAGTAGCCACTGCAGTGAGGGCAATCACAAATACCTGTCCTGATCAGCTTACCGGGCAACAACACGACCGGGAGAGCATATGCTTATCAATGCCACCACTATAACATAATCGTCAAAGACCAGAGTGATACTCTGAATTCTCCGTGTCACGATTCGCAAAATCACTGACGTGATCGAGACTAAGAGCAATACACTGATGGCTATTGTGACCCTGCGGCCTTCCGTGGATCGTAGACCATAATGACTCATGTTGAGGGACAAGAAAGTATCCTGATCTCAGACATCAAGCTGATAATAATTTCTTCCGTTTTTTGGAGATATCGATATCTATATTTAAAAACATTGCGAAAGATGTCTTCTAAGGAGATTCAACGTTTTAGGGTTTCCGTTCCAGAGAGGGTATTACGTCTGGGAGCAACGGTGGTTTGAAAGAGACATATTTCAAGAACGAGGTGATGATATTCGAGAAGAGCTGTGTTCCTGTTATATCGGGCATTACTAAGCGATACATTCATTCTTGGGCTATTCACATTATAAGAATGACATAAGACTATAGATTCTTCGAATAATTTGGTTCACTTTCTGATGCAAAAGTTTTGACATTGCTCTAACTAAAGATATCATTGTAAGTATAGCCAATGTCTTGGACGCAGTGAAGAACAGTAAACAGCTCTCTGAACTTCTGAAGAGAAAAAACTACCTAGGTAGTCGTTGATTGCATCTCGTGCTGGCCATATCATTATAGTAATCAATTCTCGAGCCAAGACTAATAAGAATACATGCACATCAGATAATGCTCGCTTGCAGAGGCAGCATACTTTGGTAGAGCATGTTCTATATTCTCCTGAACGCCGGCGAATATCTGCATGTATGTTTCTAACCCATTCCGAATCCCATGATGCGTGTAGGGATCCTAAAACGAGTGTTGAGTGAGGATACTGGACAGAATACGAGAATGTTATTGGGGTAATCAGCAACAGTCCGAAACAGTCATGACAGCACCACATGAAGTACGCAACACAATACCAACCTACATAGTTAGTACATGATAAAAAAAAAATAAATTGGCAACATCAAACATAGGAATGCTAACTAACAATCACTGAACTTTCTCACTACTTCCCTATTATATTGCTAAAATAAGCTGCTATGCTTTTTCTATTACGTATCTGCTAATATGTTTATATAGGAATTTCATTTGGGATGCAATATCATGTAAAGTTTATGGCGGCATGGACGTCTGGATATGGGGGAGTATAAACACATTTTTTGTCCCGCTGTAAGTTATTAGGGTATGCTCACTATTCCACCTATGTTTCACACATGCTGTAGAATATTGTGAGATACGCAATACGTTGATCAGGAAAGTCAAGACTAGGCACCAGTTCTACAATGGACCCTCTATCTGGCGTACATAATCATATTATACGCGAATCATCAATGGCCTGGATATGGAATGCAATCAAATGTAGGACAGTACTTCGTATATACATACAAACAACAGAAACCGTTGACAAACCAAACAATAAATCTTCTTTGATAAAGCAACAACAGCAGCGGACAATATACGGTGAGGGCCAACACTGCAACCAAGAAAATCTCTATTATCTTCATGCTAATGTACATTCTACTATCTTACATAGGGCGGCCGATTTGCGCCGACCCAAGGACCTGCCGGCCCAACCATCTCAGGCTTGAGCTGTTCAATCGTGTTTGCGCCGATATTGCGCATGGTATTTGTGATCTCTTCATGAAGGACTATACCAGTGTGTCAGTCATTGGACAGTCCCTTGCTAAAACGTTATGAGAACCTACTCTCCAATACTCGTCTCACTCCCTCTTCCCCATGTGTTCCATTGGCATACAAGAAAGGCCTCCCCAACCCTACCGCTTTGGCACCCAGGGCAATCGCTTTGACAACATCGGCACCGCATCGAATACCCCCATCTATCATGATTTCTGTCTTTTCGAACAGCTCTGGACGTAAAGCTCGGATCTCGTACAGAATGTCAATCGGAGCAGGGGCGTAATCAGCTTGGCGACCCCCATGATTCGACTACACCGATTGTTAGTAACGTCTTCAATTCAGTGGACGGAATAACGTTGTCTTTTTTTTTAAAATAGGGTCACTCACAATTATAACGCCTTCCACGCCATGAGAAATACAGAGTTCGACGTCCTCGAGTGACTGGATTCCTTTGACGATGATTGGGAGCTTGGTATTTCTCTAGACAAATGAGTAAGCCGGATGATAAGTAGCATTTGTATACAATACTAACCCTAATGAAGGCTATATCGTCCCAAGTCAGATTATGATCTTGATAACCTGATATCGCCTGGTTCACAGGGAGAGTTGCAACTGTTGCTGACGACTCTCCGGAGCTGGTCGGGGCTTTTGCACGACTGTCCAATGTCCGCTTCGAATTCCAGGATGTATCAACAGTGAAAATGATGGCTTTTGCTCCCAGCTTCTCGACTTTTCGGATTAGAGTCTCTGACTGCGAGCGATCCTTGTTGAGATAGAGCTGTTGGTATCAGTCGTCTGCGCTGTGCTTTTTTTTTTTTTTTTATTTCATAAACATACCTGGAATATCAAAGGTTGACCCTCGCTACTTGCTTCAAAAATCTCGTCCACACTACAACTGGCATTCGAGGAAATCTATTGCCGTCAGCAATGGAGTTATCTTCAATTGAACGTTCAAAAGAGGCAGACTTACGGCCTGTACGATATCCCAATCACCAGCTGCCCGGGTCAAATTCACTTCTCCGAGAGGGTGGCCCAATTTTGCCATTGCAGCGGGTGAAATAAAAATGGGCATTGAAGACTCGATTCCCATGAACGTAGTCTCAGTCGAGCCGGTGGACATGTCTCTCACGAGGACGCGAGGACGAAAGAAGTATCGTCTGAAAGCATTCTGATTCTCCATAAAGGCTATCCAACCAAGTCAGCAATTTCCACTTTAAATGACAGCATGTTGTTCAACACCACTGACGTACTGTGTTCTTCGTCAGAGGCACTACGGTAGTACGCCCAAGCCGTCTCACTCAACACGCGTTGGGCCCATTCTTCAAAGTCCCGCAATAGCAGCATGCTCTGAGCCGGGGGCATGACTTCTCTCGCGGCTCGTCGTTGCAGGTCAGATTCGGACAATACTTTGTTCTGTGCAGGAACCGTGCTCGGATCAACAAGACCTAGGCATGCTTCAGGCGGTAGATTGTCCAACGCATCAGACGGATGGAGCATGGAAAAAAGCTCGCTAAATCATTAGAGTCCAGCACCAAATATTGAAAATGTGGAACATGTCCAGACGTCGGAAAACTCACGTTACATCTTTACCAGCGTGCGAAAGGATAGCCTGCCGGCCGCCAGGATGCAATGCTATGAAGCTTGTCACGTCGTAGACACGGCCCTATCGTCTTGAGTCAGTCGTATGCGCAAAGAGATTGTTATCTGATTGATGAGCGAACATTGATTATGACCCAACAATCGTCCGCAGATACATGCTTTTGTACTTCTTCATAGATTATCATCCCTGATTGCGCAGCGCTTTGCGCGGCTTGTCTACGTCTTGATTCCGAGTATGCGACATAGCATGAGACGGCAAGAAGCTAAGACCCTTATTAATAACACGTCGTCTGGATAGGCACTTATGATTTACACACCAAAGCTATTGAAGTTCCCAAGAATGTACGATTGTGTCTTTTCTTTGGCGGGGCAGGTGACATGCCAGTTTGAGACATGGATATAGACCTCGTACAGCGTCGCGTAATGTTTCTTGGGCATAATATGGGCTGAACCTGAACCCGAAGTGGTCGTATCGTTATGAAAGATCGAGGAACCCCAGCCACTCCTGGTAGTCTGAGCATCAAACGAGCCATGATGGCGCTTCAAACGAGTACCTAGCGACTCGCTGCACACAATAACACTTCAAGATGATCCCAAGCCTCGCACCCTAAAATCGAAAAGTAAATGTTAAAAGCTACATACATCGAATAGAAAATTAATAATTTTACCACACGTGACTTTTGATGAGAGCGTTCAATAGCCGCCTGGGGGATTGTTCGCTTATTTTCCGCTTGAGTAGCCGTCCGAAATCCGATCTCTATACTTCATCAATACCCGACCCTACGAATATTGTTGCATAAAAGCGCTGAAAGATTTATTGCTCGAGTGATAAAAATCAGTTTTCAGCAAAAATGAATTCATCCAAGATCTTTTCGTCATATGTTTCTCCGAGTAGGTACTTTTGGGCAGGCAGAAAGAAAGGAGATATTTAAGCGTTAAACCGGAGGGGAGTTGTGGGCTCAAGGCCAAACATGCTTTTGCACTATTGCATAGATTGTCATTCCTGATCTGAACATTGAAGTCTCAAGTAATCATTAATTGACATTGTGTACTCACAAACTGCCAGAATGATGGCCCATGACCGCAAGCACTATACCTAGTAATCTTTGGCCGGCTTTATATTGGAGGCTTCCCCAGATTCTCCAGAAGGCGTTCTCCAGGATGATCTGGATAACTCACATCTGTAAGTTGAAGCAAATCCGGGTGAAACTCAAAGATTGTACCATTGGTGGAGAATGATCTAAACATGTCATCGCAGATTCGGTTATGACTCCGCCTGTCGAAACAACTGTCGCCCGTACAAGCTTCAAACACGGCTTTCGTATCACCGCTGCCAACTCAAGCTCAGTTTCAAGCAATATCACGTCTGCTTTTCAAGCAAGTGCTTTCTTCGGTGCACTCTCTATTACTTCAGTACGTATCTGTCACTGTCGCCTTTGTACATGATGGTTCTTAGCGAGTTATAGTTACCGAGCGCCTCGGCCGTAAATGGGCTCTTCAAATCAGCGTCTTTGTCTTTATTATTGGCGCTATTCTAATGCTCGTGGTGACTGGTCAGCTCAGTTTCATTTGTATGTGATCTCTCATCCATGATGGATGGCAGTGCAAACTAACACCCTCTTATAGACACTGGACGTGTTCTAACCGGTCTTGCTTGTGGTGCTATTACTGCCACTGTTCTCAGTTATATTGCTGAGCTTTCAGTGTCCTCTATTCGAGGTATCTTGACTGGTCTGTTCGAAGTAGCCTATCAGATTGGCTCTGTAATTGGCTTCTGGGTCAACTATGGGACCACCCAGCACATCCCTGCAACTTCCTCTACTAGCTGGAGAATCCCAATGGCTTTCCAACTTGTACCTGCCGGAATCTTGTTCATCAGTGGCTTCTTCCTGCACGAGTCTCCATTATGGCTGATGCGAAAGAAAAAATACGAGGAAGCATACCAAGCTCTCGAAGACTTGCGCCATCTGCGAAAGGAACATCAGTATGTTCAGGAAGACATTGCTACCATGCAAAACAGGCTCGCTGAAAAAGCTGCTATCGCAGCCAAATACGGGAAACGGCTCCTGGGCCTTTTTCCGTGGTACCATGGCCGGATTCTCTCGTAAGGGCATGAGGAATCGCATCTTCCTCGTCTTTTGCGCCTTTACTCTCGCAAATTTGTCTGGTACGTCATCTGTCAACTATTACTCTCCGGCATTGTTTGGCTCTATCGGTATCTCCGATGTAGCATTGTATACTGGCATCTACGGTTTGGTCAAGGCAATCGCGTCTATGATCTTTTACATCTTCCTTGTTGACCTAGTCGGTCGTCGCCGACCAGTTATTGTATCGTCCATTGCTTGCTCTCTCTGCCTATGGTTTGTCGGTAGCTATGTCAAAGTTGGCCATCCGGCCGACATAATTGCTGCTGGTAGGCAACTATCCGACTCTACCGTGAAAGGTGGCCAAGCCGCTACTGGTATGATCATGATCTATTCCATTTTCTGGTCCATTTGTCTCAATGGCGTTCCCTGGATTATCTCTGGAGAGATCTTTCCTGGTGCACTTCGAAACTTGTCTGGAACGTGGGCTGCGCTTGTCTAATGGTTAGTATCCTTACTTTTGATCGGACCTCAATTCTAATCTGTTGAATAAGGGCCTTTCAATTCCCGGTCACCAAGGCTTTGCCGTATATATTCACCTCATTCGGCTACGGAACATGGTACTTCTTCGCATCGTGGATGTTAGTTGCCTCTGTATACTAAGACCCCACTAAACCCACAAATAACCATTTTGGATTTATCCAAACAACGTAGTCTTGCTAATTGATCGATAAAGCTGGCCGTGAAGCAGTTCCTGGTCAAGAAGACGCAGCAATTGCTTCCCACAACTTGTATTGCAACCAGCGTAATCCGTACGGGCGAACTGTAGAGAAAAATAAGCAACAAAACGCTCAAGTCACATGCCACTGCCTCTTTGGGAAGAAGCGCAGAATGGTGAAACGTGAAGGAAGCTGCCATTCCCCACTGTCTTTCTGTAGTTTGTACAACAACTTCATTCGGAACTTTCATCCTCTGCAACGACCGCCTGCTTGCAGTCCACATCAATCGGGCCCTCAGAACAGATTTGCTGCTTGAGAAGGCAATGCCGGCTTCGTGGTCGTGCATGGGATGTGGATAACTTCTTCCCGTGTTGCTCCTCTTCGTCCCGCCGGCAACCCTTTCGATAACCACTCCCTGCTGGACTCTGCGGCGTTCATCCATCTTCGTTGAAGGTGGGGTGCGCCATCTCGACTTATGCTTTGGATTGATTAGCTCCTTTTCGTCTCATTGGACGACGCCCCGACGTGCAGCATGGACACGTCAACGCACTAGAGCGGTCAAGTCTTCACGCTTCTCATCGCTTCTCCCAGCGAACAGAGCCTCAATTGATACAGTCATTCATCCCTTGCGTGACACGCGCTCTGATCTAATTCAATCTCTCCACCCATTGCTTTGCAGAAATAGGTCAGCAGCCCTACAACCCTGGCTAGCTGCGTACGTATAGGTATATAGGTATTAGAGGGGCCCTCAATTTATCTTGGGTGGTTAATTCGGCACCGATATACCTTGTCCGGCTAGCACAATAGTATTAAATTCTATATTAAATGTTGAGAACGACCTAGCCCTGACATCAATGCTCCTTTCATCCTTCAATACACCGCACACCGTGGGATGGGAGTCCGAGACTATTGCCCAAGGAGCACTTCCAGCCCTGAACCACCCGCATGCATGTGAATGGCGACCCACGCAGACGCAAGCATGGACTTGCAAGTGCACCGCATCATCAGTTTCACGGAAGATGTCGCTATCGGGCTGAGGCAATTTCGAGAACAGCTTCCGGAATACAGTGCTGAAATAACAAATGTCATTGCTGAGCTATATGCCATCAGTGCGACCCTGAGAAGTCTCGGGGGGCTCACGCGTCAGTTTCCTCGTAATTTTGGGCCTGTCAAAGCGGACTTCGAACAAGTGCTCGTCAGCTTACGGTATACGCTGAACGAGATTATCAACTCTTTTGGGAAACTTGACCGGAGACGGACAGCAGAAAACTACCGCCAGATATGGCATGACCTGAACGTCTATTTTCATGAAGAAAGTGGCTATTCCTTGAAAAGACGTTTAAATAAATATAAACTATTCTTGGAAGAATTGCAAGATGTTGTGCAAAAGTATACTCCGATTCATCCTATTGGCGACTTCTTGCGCTAACATTGCTTGTTTGTAGTAAGGCCATAGACTATCACTTCATGCACAACTTGCGAAAGAGTATCCTGGCTATTCTTGAGGAACAGGATGATCGCTTTGCTGCACGTTTGGCAGGTCTTTCGCTCGGTGGCGGTCGACCAAGACCGTCTACGAGCAGTAGCGATATGTCGGGTAATTCATTTGAGGCGGAAGGTCATGGTATTGAAAAGCGTCGGTCTTATGAGAGGACAAGGTCTGGATTTCGGCCTCAGCCATCGCCATTGCATTCTCCGACATCAACCAACGACAGCGCACCGCCATGGGCGCCTGATGTTCCGGGCTCGCCAATCTCGACTTCTACGACTACTCAATCGAACTTGTCGTCGGCTGTACTCAACGACCACTGGGCAAAGGATGTCTTTTCTTATAGAGGACCGCTGATGAAGTTTCCTATTGAGGGTGAAGCGTAAGTTCAAAACTTTGTTATTGAAATCTGATTCAAAACTAATTGATATTAGTTCCAAGTGCCTTGGAGAAGAAGTACAAAACATAAAAGAGTGGCTTCATGAGCAAGGCTTTGATGAAGTCGCATACTTGTATGTATAGCCCAGTGAAACCATGCACAGCTTCATCAACTAATTAACCCTCAAGGCCATTCGACGAAGATATTTCGGTCTACTTTTACGTCAGAGAAGACGATAGTCGAGCACGCATTCTGTGCAAAGCACGGAGAAACAGACGAGCCAAATTTTACTGTCTTCCACTTAATATGTTGGAGGTCAGGCGTATTGGACCGTGTCTACAACTCTGTCGACGACGCCGCTCGGGAACTGAGCTTGTTCCATGGTTGAATCTGCATTTTGAGAATATTGAAAGTGTGTACGGCGGGCTCATTCCTTCCAGTATAAACTAACAACTTTCTAGAAATGGTGTTGTTTTTCTGCACTTTCATTGCATTACGATCTCAGGATGGCCATAAACGAGTTCAAGAGATTCGCGACTATGAACTTGAAGCCGAGAAAGAATTGTTTGGCGGGTGAGTCAACTATATCAAAGGTCGGTCTCCCTGCACTAACAATTGTTTGTAGTCTGATTGATGACGACAATTTCATACACGCGCTGCGTGTATACCGAGACCGTATGTCAGGAGCCATCCGCTTACAAGCATCTGTCCATGAAGGGGATATGAGAAGGTACGCAATTGCAGAGCCCATCGATATTCTTCGTTCTAAGAGGTCCCAAGGGCACCCGTGTGGACAGCCTTTATAACGCATTATATTGACACACCCCACTGGGTCCGACGTGCGAAAACCAAGGTGTTTCTGCGAGATGCAAAGAGGGTTATATTCTTCCCAGAGTATTCACCTCCAAATAACAATCGTGGAGAGCACATTCTAAAATTTACTTCAGAAGATGGTATGTAGTCGGCTACTTATTGATTAATCGCTAACGTTACTATTGCAATAGACGCCAAAGATTTTGTTGATGTGATTGAGCGACTTTCGATTACCGATTAGAAAGATGGGTGGAACTTGAATGAAGAATGATAATAACGAAAGTGATGATAACGACGAATTGATGAATGATGAGAACACGGCCAAGAACACATCTGGTAATGTCTGATTTGGTGCTTTGTTGTATTTTATGTCATTCGGATGGTATAGTTATCAAAAGCAGTGTTCCTTCTATACTAATTGTCTAATTTGATCTGATGATCTTTAACAATACGAACTTACGAGCTCGGTAGAGTTATGAAAGCCTCAAATCAATGCAGTTCTAATATACAGGATTATCAACATTATTATCATTATCATAGCCGTCATAGTCCATCTCATCTATACAGGAACTTCTAGCCCCTCCAAAAATTGATCTGCCTGGCGTTTCCCTCTTAATTCCCTAATCTTCGCTCTCCTCTCATCCTTTACACGATCCCGTTCTGCTTTTCGTTGACCACGCTCTTCTCTTTCCTTTTCCGTCTCACGTCGAACATTAAGCAGATCATGCATTTCCTGCTCCCTCTCCTTCGCATCTTTAGAGAATTTATAGAACCCCGTCCCGCGCGTCCGCACTTCAGCCTCTGCATCGTAGTGCAGACTCTCAGGCGGAGTCGCAGATCGATCTCGCTTAGACGCCAAATATGCCATCTGCGACGCTATAGCAGCATCCGGATTGAATGCATGCGCTTGCACAGTTTCGCCATATATCAAATTCGAGGGCCGCGATGGCCGTGAGCGATCTTCTTCCTGGACCGTTGCGGCATCTTGCGTCTGCC
The DNA here is from genome assembly GCA_022813215.1 of Talaromyces ruber. Taxonomy (NCBI): domain Eukaryota; kingdom Fungi; phylum Ascomycota; class Eurotiomycetes; order Eurotiales; family Trichocomaceae; genus Talaromyces; species Talaromyces ruber. The sequence continues at coordinate 315,976 of JAKLMW010000032.1, read as the reverse complement.
GTCTGAATCGCGCTGCTTGTGCTGCTTCTGCTCTTGTCCCGCGTCGCGAACGCCCGAATTCGTCCTCGTAATCGACTAGTGGTCCAACCCCATCATCTCCATCTTCTTCTTGCTGCATATCTGCGTCCTTCTCTTCATCCTCCGCCCATTTCCGATCAAAATCGACAAGCGCGTTTCTCTCCTTCCGTCTCAGTCGTGAAGTGTATTCATCTCCACCACCACCTTCAGCATCTTCATCCGAACTACTCCCACCCGCGAGATGATGCCCTTTTCTCAAATTCTCATACAAATCTGCCTTTTCTTGCATGCGCCTTTTCGATTTTTGTAGTGTAGATGCATCGACCGTACCGATAGTATCGCTGCTTTGATGCACCTGCCTCGAATTCTTGTTGCCGTGCGCATCGTATTCTTCGTCGGTTGCTTCATCTTTTGCGGCGCGTTTGAGGGCTCCCTTGTTGTGCACGGCAAATATATCTGGTTTGCCGCCTTTGGATGGGCGGACGCGGCCTCGTGCAAGTTTGTAGTTGTCGTCTTTGGTAGGATTAGAGGAGGATGGTCGAGAGGCGGCGTCTTTGGATATGAGGGAAGACAGATGCGAAGTGAAGGCTAGGGTGGAGGAGGACGTGATGTCTTTTCGGCTGGGGCCGTGTTTGGGGCGTTGGATGCCGTAGAGCGCGGCGTCTTTTGATGCCATATTGAGTATTTCAGCTATTCCGCTGATAAAGATACACATACAACTTCGAAAGGCGCATCGATGGGTTTGCTGTTTTGTTAAAGGACGAAGTTCAAGATGGCGACTGGAGTTAAGATTATCGATACAGAGCTTCAACCAATCAGAGACTGTCCCGCATCGGCGCATTTTCGGAGCCAATCCGACCAATCACATCGGGTGTACATTTTCTGAGGATATATTTGTCGTCCCCCGCGTTCAGTTATTTCTGTCCTCAGCCAATTTATCAATTGATCATCGAAACTGCCGGTAAGCATTGAAATCATTCCCTGAATTGCCACAGTGGTCCTCATATCAGGACGATATGTGAACAATCTGGACTAATCTGTCTCGTATTTTCGCAAAACAGACTCCGGTACCCCTCCATTGAGTCACGCAAACAAAATGGCATCCAAACAGATCTATCTAGGAGTGATTGGTAAACGACAAAAACGACTACACTCTCTGTTTCATGCTAACAATCAACAGGCGTCGGCGGTGTCGGAACTGCTTTCCTCCAACAACTCTCCAAACTCCCCAACGCCCCCTCCCTCATCCTCCTCGCGCGCTCATCACAAACCTTGCTTGCGCCAACCCCCTCATACTCCCCAGCCATCCCAGCCGCAGATTGGGCAACATCCTCCTCAGCACCCTCAATCACTACATCCGGTACCCTGACCCCTACCGAAGTCATATCCTACCTCTCCTCTGCCCCCGGCCGCTCCGTGCTCGTTGACAACACCTCCGACCCAAAACTAGCCAGTGCATACCCGGACTTCCTCAAAGCCGGCATTTCCATCGTCACACCAAACAAGAAGGGATTCTCGTCCGACCTATCTCTATGGAAAGATATCTTTTCTTCTGCCGCAGCCGGTAAAGCGCTCGTCTACCACGAATCCACCGTCGGCGCCGGCCTCCCTGTTCTCTCGACATTGCGCGATCTCGTCGCCACGGGTGACGAAGTCACACGTATCGAGGGCGTATTCTCAGGTACTTTGTCCTTCCTCTTCAACACTTTCGCGCCCGTCTCTGCTGCGTCTCGACCATCCGCAAAGTGGAGTGATGTAGTCAGCCAAGCCAAGGAACTCGGCTACACCGAACCCGATCCTCGCGATGATCTCAATGGTATGGATGTAGCACGCAAACTGACCATTTTGGCCCGTATTGCTGGTCTGGAAGTCCAAAGTCCCGATTCGTTCCCTATTGAGTCCCTGATTCCGGCCGAATTGGCATCGTTGCCTGCCACCTCGGCTGGTGTGACGGAGTTCATGGCCCGTCTACCGGAGTTCGATGGTCAGATGGCCACACTCAAGGAAGAGGCCGAAAAGGCGGGTAAGGTTGTGCGGTACGTTGGTAGTGTGGATGTTGGTAAGAAGGAGGTCAAGGTCGGATTGCAGCAGTTCCCCAAGGATAGCGCAATTGCCGGGTTGAAGGGCAGCGATAATATTATCAGCTTCTATACCAAGAGGTATGGAAGTAACCCCTTGATTGTGCAGGGTGCTGGTGCTGGTGGTGATGTGACGGCTATGGGTGTTACGGCTGATCTTATCAAAGTATTAGAACGATTGTAAGAGGAAACCAAGAAAATCAGTTGTATCTAAGTAGCAAACAAAGCGGCCTATAAAATTGGATCTAACTTCGTAGATATGCCTTGACAGAATCTCCCCAAACAGGCCCTCGCTTGTATGCGAAAATCTTTGGAACGCTCCCTTCTTTCAGACCATCGATAGCTGTGACAAGATCCTCGCCCAGGCCTTCTTCTTTGATCTTTTTGATTGGGTAGGTGTATGTATGAAAGCCAAACATCATGGCGCGAGAAGTCGGCAGGCGATGAAGTGTTTGGCGCTCGGAGCGCAACAGGGTCTATCAAACCAGTCAGTTTCTTTTTCTTTCTCATGTGCTGATTATTTGGTTTAGCACACACCGAATCGACATTCAATGTCCCCTCCTTGATCTTCTCCTCAGCCTGCGTCTCATTCACAGAGCTATGTAACCCACCAAAAGCAGCAAACAACTCCGTATTGGTAGAAATACTCCAATTGACCCGTTTCACATACTTTCCCACTTCAACATTTGCAAAGTGTCGATCCATACTCCTTTCGAGCTTTTCCTGATAACCCGGGACGGGGCCATGGATGTCGGCGAGAAGTTTACCGAGTTTTTCGCGTGGATTGAAGCCTGCTGGGTAGCACGTTTCGTATGCTACGAGTCTGTACTTGACATTTTTTGGATCATTATCGTCGGTTTCATCAGGTAGGAGGATAAGGTAATCCTCATCTATAGTCTTGTAGAGAATTTCGAGAGCGCGCATAGGCGACGTAAATTCGGTGACTTCGGCTGGGTACAGCTCATTTAAGACGAGGTTCTCGAGCATGTAAGCCTTGCCTGTCTCAAAGGCAGTTTCATGGAGACGAAACATTGTCGGGTAGCGCACGGGTAGATAGGTCGCCATGATGTAGCGATAGAACTCTTTTACAGCGGCGATTGCGCGTGGGTCAGACTCGTTATGCATTGCGATTACGGTCTCGCGATGTTCCTTGAGGATCTTTCGGCGATACAGTATGCGTTCTTTGTATGTCTTGTCCATGAGAATGAGTTCAGACGGGTCCAAAGTTTCGAGGGCTGGAGAATTGTTAGTTTTGACTGAGTATTGGCTCGAAGCTCAGTAATCACCCACCCATTGTAAGATGATACTTTGGCTTGAAAGGCCGAAGCTGCACCGGCTCCTCCGTGGCCCAGTCAAAGTCATTCAAGCTCTCCGGCAATGGGAAGCCAGGCGACTCGAGGAATCGAGACTTTTTGTTGGTTTTTACTTGTCGCTATTGAATATCAGAGTCATATCAAACGAAACATATATAATATATAACACGCACATATTTGAGGAAGATTTGAAAAAGCAACCCACATCCCAAGAGGACAGAGATCAATAGCTGCGATTGTTTAGGCCAGTCAATCATCTTCATGAGCTTGTCTACGTTGTTCCGCGCATTTCCGGGAAAGTGTACAATGAGCGAATGGAGTGTCTCGAGTAGCCTTTTGGCTATCTCAACTTGAGACTCTGGCTGCTCCATTTTGGTAGCAGTCGAGGTGATTTCGCGCACAGGAATTGAAAGAGTTGTGTCGAGAGAAGTTGTGTCAAGTTGTGTTGCACACGAATTGATGAGGGCAAGAGAGAAACAAAGAAGCCGTAGAAAGCAGCTAGCCGCTGTATCATGTGAGGCAGCTGCTGGCAATCGGACAACCAACAGGAAGAAGAGAGAATAAAAGGTAAGAAGAATGAAGAAATCCTACGAAGCTAAGTTGGAAGTGTTTATAGCCGCCTCCGCATTTTCCAACGGGAGAACGCCTCTTACTGTATGGGGCAGGTGGAGCCGGCTTACCTGCGAAGATAAGCTATCTGTTAAGTATTTACATGCCTACTCGTGAAGAATTGGAATAGGTTGAGAGTAGACGACACAGCTCCGACATATGCCCGATTATGACCCTTGTTCTCCGATGAGCCAGCTTCAGTCCTGCCAATAGAGACACCAGCTAAATGACTGTCTCTTCAGTCTCAGTCTGCACAAGCCTCCTCATCATCTCCTTCTCCAAGGTGGTTGTCTGACTTGCTTGACTAGCCAGCACCTCTCCCCGAAGACTGAAAGCTCGCCGTCGCCCACTCGGCCGTTCCGTCAATGTCGGCGCCCGTGGTTTGCGCTCGCCGTTCGCTCGTCCTCCGAAGAATGGCAATTCGTATGCGATCACGCGCGCGATGTAGTAGACAATGTCGAATATGACCAGGCCGGCCCACGGTCCGATCGTTAAGAAGCCGAGGAAGATCTTCACATTGTCGATCAGATCATTAATCGCATGAACAGAGATAATACCGAGGTTTCCAGGTATAGACACGTACAAACAGTCTGATGATCCATGTTTCCCATGTACTCATCGAGTCCGGGAGAAGAGAGTACCACGCCATCTTTCAACCTGAGAATGTGTTTCCAGTAGCTGTGATTTGGTAGATAGAGGGCGCATATATATCAAGTGTGTTGTTAAAGGTTATATCGTCTGCTTCAGGCGATCCAAGAAAGTTCTGGTCATCGCAAGCTCGTTGTTGCACGACACATTACCCCTAACGATGTGTTGTATCGCTTTTCGTCGTTCGCGGAGGGAGTAACTCGGTGAGTGACGGTGGCAGCGAACGCTCATCAAACCATTCTCTGATGAGTAAAAAAAGGCTTGAACAGCGAAGGAACTGTTGGCGGAGGAGTCGAAAGAGGAGATGATGATGTGTCGGAGAACTGTCGCGGTTGCGTCAGTCTGCCGCGGCTGGTTGGCTGTCGGAACGATCCACAGCCAATCACAGTGCCTGTCAGCTCTATTTATGAGTGCCTACATTCTTTAGATGTGTATGGTTACGACAATAATACGAATTGCAAATATTGATTGAACATAAAAGTTGATCCACATGATACGAATGAAAAGAAGAGCGCAGAATATTTTTCATGAATTTTTAATCATGCCCGCAATTGGCGACTTTACTCCTGACTCCGTAGTTGCCGCAAAAATTGCGATTTGTCTATCTACAATGCCCCGCTTCAACTTCATTCCTGACTGGCGCTTTACGACTTGACCTTCTTTCTTACAACCTTCGATTGAGCAGAGGAGCGAATCAATACTGCTCAAGGAGCACATATTCCCATTGTATCTGCTTGCGACAGTCACCATGAAGCTCATACTATCAACCGGGTAAGTTCTTCACCCCGCGCCATCTCTGAGCATTTTAACATTGCACACAGTGCATACTAACGCTTACAGAAATATAATGACCACCGGCCCCTCGGTGGTCCGCTTCCAAGCCGAAAAATCCAACGTTGAATTAATCAACTCTCTCAAATCCAACTTCGAAGCCGCGCAACAGGCTCTGCCGCCACAGGACGAGCAGTCGAACGGAACGAATAGTACATCGTGGACGAAACAAGAGGGCGATACGCTTTATGTTCCCGCGACTGACTTCGCGCTCTCTGGACTGTCAGAAGAACGAGATCAGTACGATATTACTGTCAAGTTATTCTACCTCCCCGGAATCCCCACGTCGCGAAGACAGGCACATACGCGAGATGCGATTGATTTGGTTCTTAAGGAATTACACGTTGAATCTATTGACCTATTGATTGTCTCTTTCCCAGGGGTATCCTTTGACGCAGAGGACGAAGAAACAGAAGCAGATGATGACGAAGCAGGTTCAAGAGCAGGCAGTGAGGGTAAATCCGGAAGCGACAGCACAGAACAAGCAGATGATTTCGAGAGCATGGTGAGGACGTGGCATGCGCTTGAGACGCTGGCGGAAAACGGCAAAATTGCGCAACTCGGTGTTGCGGAGTTTGGCACTGAGCGGCTGGCGAGGTTCATTCAGCAGACGACTGTTAGGCCGTCGGTTGATCAGATCAATGTCAAGGACTGCTGTGTTGTTCCAAAGTCACTCATTCTTTATGCTAAGCAGGAGAAGATTCGGCTTCTCACGCATAATGACTGCACCAATATCTTACCCCCAGGTACGACTCGCGACTTGTTAGGGTCGGGCAAGGACGGTGCTGGGGTTTTTGCATCCACGCCCGGTGCGGTGGATCTGCAGGGTGAAATTGAGCCCCAGTGGGTAGTCAAGTACACGGCTGTGGTGAAAGACCGAGGCGTCATCGAGAGTAAGGGGTACTTTGCTCTTGCAGAAGTTGGAAGCTGTATCAAAACAGATGATCGGTCCTGAGTACCTTGGGAACTTCTTTCTCCATTTGCATTATTGTTAGCGAGGCGTTTGGTAGTTCTCTCATTCACACACAAGCATGTTTCAGCATATGAGCAACCAACGTATTAAATAGTCTCTGCTTCTGCCTAACCAAGCATACTTCGCTTTCGGCCGCGCATCCGCACATCCTCCAACTTCTTGAGCACCAAGTTTGCGCCCTTGAAACTCTCCGCGTAGCCATCCAGAATCTCAGAAAAGAAGTCCTCCGTCATTGGATGCGTACTTCCAAATGCGCGCTCCAGAACATATAGATCAACCGCACGATCTTCCTCAGCAGAGCTCGTGCTAGCAAGTCCAAAATCAATAAGCACAATATCGCCCATCATCGAGGGCGACTCTGTGACGCCTGACGGTGCGGAATCAAGTGGTCTCAGAATCATATTACTCGTTGTCAGATCTCCATGGACGACCCCAACCTTGTGCATACTTCCCACCGTGCGACCGATTTTCTTCATCAATTCTTTCACTTTACCCTCTTCCCCCTCTTCGTTGAACTGCGTATCATTGGAAGTAATAGATTTCTTCATCCATCTCTCCCACCGCTCCAGTATATGCTTCACAGCCAACCCATCGATCCACTCCATAAGCATCCACGAGCCAACCGACCTCGTGCCATCCGCGGGTGTAGCAGGATCCCAGTCCAGAGCCAGTACGGCGGGCACGCTGACCCCTTCCCGGACGAGTTTCATTAAACATCTTGCCTCATGCAGAACGCGTTGACGGGTTAGACGCCGGTCAAGCAGTTCGTGGCGGTAGGGCTTTGTAGGTCGGATTTTGAGTGCAGCGGGTGTGTCGGAGGTCAGGAATGTGGTTTTGTAGAGTCGTGCTTCGGCGCCTTGGGCGAGGAGGGTTGGTGGAGGGGTTGTGTGTGCGAAGGGAGGGGGGAGGGGTGGCGGAATGTATTCAGTATTCATTTTGAGTTGCGATATCTTTATGCAGAGGATGGCGGGTATGCTGCTGTTTTGGACCAAAGGAGGCAGTGCTGTGGTTGATGTTTGTTTGACTCGTAGTGTATGAAAAAAGAAAATTGCTGATGCGGGGAAGATCTAAGTGTGATCTCCACAGATAAGCTATCCACCCCTCCAACAACTATTTACAATATCATCAAGCTCAAACAGCGGATTAACTGACTCTTGCTTGTTTATATAATATCCGCAATCGAATATTAGCGGCTTCGTTATGTTCCTATCTACATAAGATGACTCAGAGCGTATCCTCAATCGCCGCCAACTCAGCCATCACCTTCTTGACAAGCTGCTTCGTCGCCTCAGTAGGCGGCTCATACGGCGTCCGCGGCAGAAACTTTTCCTCTGTATTCTCTATGCCCGCCTTGGGCGCCGAATATATCGCTACCGCATACTTTGTCGTCGCAATGCCACTCTTACTCGGTGATTCCGCCAACGCAGCCTTTTGATGTAACGCCAACGCTTCCGCGTATTTGCCTTCGTTGTACAGCTTGTAGATGTGTGATATCGTCTTAGGAAATACGTTTGCGAATGCGGCGATACACCCCGCTGAGCCGACGGATAATCCACCGAGGAGGAAATCGGATTGTCCGCCGTAGACAGAGAACTTGTCCGGTCCAAATGTGCCTGCTAGTCTGGTGATTTTCCCGACTTGGGCGCATGTCAGCTTTACGCCGACGATGTTGCTGGTGCCGTCTGCAGATGAGGCGGCTGACGTATTGACAATGTCGGTTATGAGTTCGGAGTCCAGGTCGATGCCGTTCGTGACTCCCGGGAAATTGTAGAGCACCACAGGCAAGGCAGCTTTGCGCGCTACGTCTGCAAAGAAGCGTTTTATGACGGCTGGGGTGGTCTGTTTGCCAAAGTAGGCTGGTGGTAGGACCAGAAGGTAGTTTGCTCCAGCATCGTAGGCATCCTGACTATATTCCAGGACCTGGCTAAACGTAAGCTGAGGATTCCTTATTCTTTTTTTTTCTCTTTTACTAACCTGCTTAGTGGAATGACCACCCACACCAGCCATTATGGGATAATCAGGTCCTACCGCTTCGCGAGCAGTCTTGATAAGTTGAGCTCGTTCTTCTCGAGTCAGGAGAAAGGTCTCTGCATTGGTCCCTAAAATCACCAGCCCGACTAGTCCACTGCGCGATAGATAGGCGTAGTATTTCTTTGCAGATTCATAGTCGATTGTGTCATCTTCACTGTTGAAGGCTGTGACTGCTGGAGCCCATATTCCTGCAGGAGGCACGCGCGGGGGTGGGACCATGATGATGTTCTGGTTGTGTCTTTTACGAAGGACATATACCAGGATTCAGGTGTAGACTTCGTCTTGAAGTAGAATGCAAATATAAAAAGAGAGAAGAATATTTTATATTGCTCTTCGTAAATAGACGTGGAAAAGAATCCGGAGATTGTCCGACTGAGGGGCATTATTGCTCAATTCGGCAACACATCAACCGGGCCGATCACGACGTTGCCGGTTCGGAAGAAGTCCGATCATGAATCAACAGACTGGTGACCTGGGTCTGTATCTGTGCATTTGGCTTGTGTATCCATGGTCGTATGGACCGTGCAATCGTGAATGAGTGATATGATCATTATAGTATGGCCGGCTGCCATGAGATTAAACGGAATGGGCTTTTGTAAGACAAAAGGAATGTGTAATAGATAAATGTACATAAACAGGGATCTTTTCATATATAACCATTCGCCAACACTAAACAGAAAGTGACCACTATACATTATCGAGGCCTAGTCATTGGACTTGTCAAACCCCTACCAAGCCCTCATCTTCGGTGACGCCGGCTCCTCTGACCGCGACTCGTAGTTGATAGTCACATCATCAGTGCGGCGGATCTGGTTCTGGGCGGCTCCTGGCGGAAGAATGCTCTCTTGGCTGCCGTCTCCTCGCTCAACGTTAGTGATGGAGATACTATGGTGCTTGCTTCGGTTGCTGCGATGTGCACGCATCTCGATAGACTGCGAGTTATTCATGCCGCTGCTGTTTTTCTCGAGTCGGTTGAAGTATTTGTTGTTGTAGCTTGTGCCTCTGCTCTTCCGAAGTATGTATTCCAAAAAGGGCTGAAGGGTGGGAATGCACGATGCCATGACGACGACGTCTGCTTCGATACTACACTCGCCAATGTTTAGCAGAATACCAGGACGAAGGATGATGACGATCAACTTACTTTGTCCAGATAACCAGCTGCCAAGTACCGACTAGAGTTGAATGCTCGATTAGTTTCAGTCCTGGACTAAATGCCTTCCATTTTGTGACTTACAGGTATAATCGGCCGTATCAGCCAGACCCTTTAATTGCGTACACTTGACGATGGCCATAGCTGCAGCACTGTGGAATGATGTTAGCCATATAACCTTGACGATATCAAACAGTCTTTCCAACACCTACATGGAACCCAGGCCAAGAGCACACATCAAAGCAAGTCGCTTCTTCACGGACATTTTCAACTTCCAGAGAACGATGGCAGGATAGATCGAAAGGTACAAATCAATGAATGCTGAAAGCGCTGTCCTCCCATCAGCTTAGTCTACTACATGTCTCTGATGTGAACACCTACCTCCGGTGAAAACAGCAAAGTCGATCAAAATCCAGGGATCACGGCATGTATAATTGGTTATCGTCTTGTCCCATTGAGATGCAGGGGGGTCGCACTCGGTGAACAAAAGAACAACGCAGATAGATACCACGCAAGCACCAAAACTCACAAGTCCGATGATGAAGTATTTGTGAAGTTTGCTGGGGCTAAGGATTCGAATCAGCATGATAGCTACTGCAATCTTGGGAATCGTGAATGAGAAAATGCCGAAAAAAAAGCCGACTGTGTTTAGCAAAATGGCTTTTTCGAGATGAGGAAGATCTAATGCCACGGCATGTCTTCCATACCCGACGATGACATTTGCGGTCGTGAGGCCTAGATAAGCGAGACCAAATATCTGTAAAGGTCAGACAAAGTTTGCCGATTGCCAGCCTCGATAGTGATAGTCTTACCATTCCAACCATAATAACCCAGTCATCCAAACCCATATTCTTCACTATCTTCACCCGAATATAGACTCGAGCAATAACCATACTTGTCGTGATCATAGTCAGAGTCCACATCGGCGCCAGGATGTTTACGCCTTTGCTCTCTTTTAGATACGCGGCAGAGTAGCCGCTCGTTGAGCTCGACATTTTGGCAACGCTTCGAATGGCACGAAAATGAATTGATAGGCAGAAACAAAGAAAGTCGACAGCCGTACAACGATGTGCGACTAGATGAGGATCTTGTCCCTCTGTTAAGGTATGCAAGAGAATCAATTAAACGAAAGGAGGGCTCATGCTTTTCCGGAGACTTATCAACCTGATATGATCCAGGGAGTGAGAGGCGAAAAAAGGCAACCCGATTTCAAAATATAGGGCGCATAAACGTAGACCTGAACGAATTGTATAGTGATGAGAGCCCTTGCTCTTAGCACCAGGATTCAAAGTTCAAACTGTCATTTAAGGTACAGGAAGTATATTCTGGGATCCGCGCTTCTGGGCCCCGGGGTTGGATTCACTATTGGTTTGGAAGAACGGCTGGGATACAGATATGCAGTCCGGAAATCTTTGTTGATCGCGGATGGATTCACGGAGAGTGTACTTCTAGTCTGTACCGACTTCTTCGTCAGCTTCCTTTTTCTACGAATTAGTCAAATGTCATACCAAGCTGCCAAAGAGCCAGGTCCGAAAACGGGCCAGAGACGGAACGAACCGGCGTCGGACTAAATTTGATCGACAGAGACCAGACCGTGCAGGTCAGTAGAGAGTTTTGAGTCTGGAAATTGTAGGCCTATACCCTATAAGCTGAGTTGATTATAACTCGCTAGGGGGCACATTAGTTTCTGCTGCTTTAGTTTAATTTCCCCATCCCGACTGTCAATTCTGTCCTACGGGCTGTGGCCAACCTAATTTCTCAGACCTCGTAAACGTAGTAGTAACCTTCTTTGCTCTGTCACGCCTCGAAACTCTGTTGGTTACAAACTGTAACATCGTGATCCTGAATCACAGTGACGGTTTAACGTTCGGTTGACTGAAGCTAGGTATGGTCATTTTATAACATGCCAGCTATAGTGACTGTTCCGGGTGAGAATGCCGTAGGCACGGTGTATGCACACGACCCAAGGACTTGAAATCCCTTGCCATAAATCCTTGCTAGTCTATCGATTAGTACGTAATCGCCGGCAGCGAAAGCCCAGCTGGTTTTGTGCTCACTGTTCACAGTTAGAAAGTTTCCCGCCAATAAGTCGTTAAGACGACGAGTATACCTCGGCGGCTGTCATAAGCCCACATTTCCCCATAATCTGACTCGTGGATGCGATGGCAACAACGGCTTTGAATTTGGCAGCTCCACAGCTGCAGCTAAGGCCTATCGAAATTTGAAGTGTGAACATCGACCGACAAATCGGGACAGAACCTTTCGTTCCTAGGGATATCCGCTCGATAGAGTTGCCGGTTGTGGAATTTTTACTTTCGGCAGCAGTCATCATCACCATAATGGGAGGATACGTATGTTATTCTGGTCCACTTGCTCGTTTAAGACTTAAGCTCGCGACGATATGACGATCACTGTTTCATCCAGGGAAGGAGACGTTGACAGGCCTTGATAACAGACGAACAATTCGCAGTGCAAAGACACTGAGATGAGAAGTTGATAAGACAGGGTGTTCAGGATATACCGACAGGTCTGAACTGGTCGATCTGGGCCTGAGAAGAAGAATAAGAAGTTGGCAGTTTGAGAAACTCACCGTAGCTACGACGTAGGAAGGAACTTAGAAAGGAAGACCTCATCCGATGGGACCGAGCCGTGTCAGGGAGCGCTCTGGCTGGCTCGTTTGTAGGTCTTATATAGCGCTTGTCCTTGTTTGACTTAGCTTGCTCATTGGGGCCGCGTCGGGGGATCGCCTTCCTTCTGTCAAATTTCACTCTCCACCTTTTATCAATTTCCCACACATATGGCGGCCACCTCACAATTTACACGCCGATGCCCAGAATGCATACTACCTATCGTGCAACAAAACGTGAAATCACAACGGAAGGAAAGCGGAAGACCGCTGAAATGGTCGTACCTGTTCGTGGCCAAGTACAATGACTTGCGAGGTGCTAACCATGTCAATCATGATGCTGCATAACACAAGATTTATATGTCTTAGTGGGCTGTTCTTGGCTTACTATGGTACATTCAATGTTGCTACTAGCAGGGTTGGTAATCCTTAACCGCGAACAAAAACGGCAAGAGGAATGGAAACGGCTGCTACTCGTGTGGTTAGAGCTAGTCCTTCTATGCTAGTTAGTGTCTTGACCTCCGGCGGCGCTGTTAACATAGTAGTAGCTCTGAGCTTGGAGGTATGAAGCACGGAGGCAGGCATGAACCCAAATTTGGGTGCGTTGGTCAGTCACGCACCCGTCTTGATTCGCCATCACGATCATATCATACTTGGGAGTTAGGAGACTAAGGATAGCCTAAAGAGGTCCGCACAGCCCCTGACTGTGCACCAGTGTTCCAAAGCTCGCTTCATTCGTGGTTGTCTCGCTGTTATCAAAGCTGCCAATCCGAATGAGAATGTCGATGGCCAGACTCCAAGGGGTTGTATGATATGCATCTAGCTAGCTGGGAGAGAAACAATCTATTTATTGAAGACAATTTCTTTTGCTGGACCGAGAGATTCTTCTCTGATCTTATTCAATATTCACTACATACCTGCATAACATACTCGGTGCTCAGGAATTCTAAACTTGTCTCAATCTATTTGCCCATTAAAAATCCTTCGCATATTTCAGCATGGCTATTGAAAACGGTCATTCCAACGGACATGCTAACGGTAAAGGTGCTGTAGCACCTATCGATGAGAGCATTGCTGTCAAATCCAATGCCATTGACAAGGTTCCTCAATTGCTCGAGGAGATTGCTAAACAAGGCAAAGCTCTCACTCAGGATGGAGCCCAGAACCGTCGCCAACTCTTGGAGTCGGTTCGCTCTTTATCATATGCTCTTGAAACTCCCCGTGAAGCTATGATTCGCTACTGCTGGTCTCAGGTACGAACTTACCCGCAGCGTAATAGTCCTTCGCTAACGCCCAGCTTTTAGCCCACTATCTTTGCTGCCATCGAGCTAGGTATCAATCTAGGCCTTTTTAAGGTGCTGGCCAAAGATGACAAGCCCAAAACCGCCGTTGAGCTAGCTGAAGCTACTGGTGCGGAACCAGTCTTTCTCAGTAGGTTTAGACCAATATTCTCCAGAATTCCGTCCTGAGACCAATGCTAACAAAGAGAACAGGTCGCATTTTGAAGCACCTTGGCGCTATGGGTGCCATCTACGAAGTTGGGCCTAATACCTATCAACCAACCAACTTTGCTAAGACATTGACTATCCAGAAATATGGAGACTCCTTCCCCTGCATGTGAGTGACCCAGCACCTTGAAATCCTTGTCTTGAAACCGTCTCTAACCCATGTAGGACTGACTGCATCAACTCTGCTATCCTAGCGTTCCCCCAATGGGTTAAGAAGAACGGCTACCGAGCGCCGACCGATGGAAAGAATACCGCCATGCAGTTAGGCTTTAACACCGATCTGCATTTCTTTGAATACCTAGCCACCAATCCGGAATTCCCTGTCCGTTTTATGAATCACATGTCGGCCTATCACCAGGGTCGGCCCAGCTGGATGGACCCTGGCTTCTACCCTGTCCAAGAACGTTTGGCCGCTGGCTTGGATACCAGTGCACCCTTATTGGTGGATGTGGGAGGAAGCACTGGTCATGACCTCCAGGAGTTCCGTCGCAAGCATCGCGAAGTCCAGGGTAAGCTTGTGCTTCAGGATCTTCCCGAGGTCATTGAAAAGGCCAAGCTGCTTGTAAGCCCTGAGATTGAGGCAGTGGAGCACGACTTTTTCAAGGAGCAACCAATCAAGGGTATGTCAATTCTCTCTCATGATGGTTGAAGGTGTGACTTGCTAATCGCTGTTTATATAGGTGCTCGTGCATATTACATGCACTCTATCCTCCACGACTGGCCTGACAACAAGTGCAAAGAAATTCTAACCAACCTTGCCCAGGCCATGAAGCCAGGATATAGCAAGGTCTTGATCAACGAGAATGTCATCCCAGACATGGATGCTGACTGGCAAACTACTTCTTTGGATGTCGTTATGATGACCTTGTTCGCCTCTCAGGAGCGCACAGAGCGCCAGTGGCAAGCTTTAGTTGAATCCGCAGGCTTGAAGATTGTCAACATCTTTACTGCCGAAAAGGGTGTCGAGAGCTTGATTGAATGCGAGCTTGCTTGATTAAATTCCTAGTGTTGGATGTCTATAGATTATCTCGGGCGCATACCAAATGATTGCTTGGCCGCAGTGAGCGGAATACAAACTTTTCAAGGTCATACATAGTATATTCTTCTAAACTAAGACTGACCCACATAGATGGCACTTAACAAGCCGTTGTTATAGTCAGACCCACGAAAATAGATTGAAATTAGGGTTTGCGTCTTGTTCTCCGGCTGGTGCCCGTGTGAAGCGTTCCGGTCAGCGCCACAACCAACAAAGTAATATTAATAAGCGGAGACTCTAAACAATATGTAGTAAAAGATCAACAGCTTCTTTGACAGCACGTTGTCTAAGAGTCTGGTAGAGTTTTATGTGCCAAAGTCACTTGGCGAGGGATTACATTTCCGCGCGGAGCACGTTGGACTTTGGATGGGTGTGCGTGCGAGATGATGATCTGGACCTGGAACCTGTCGTAGAAATCCGATAGATCCATCCTCTCTATGTCTAAGAGAGTAATTCCGAAGAACAAAGTTCACAAAGCGTCAAGCTGAAACTTCATAAAACTAGAATGCCGACCTTTGGACCTTGCTCATAGCAAAGCTGTTAAATATGTACGGATTGAATGACTTACTCGCACGCACATATTAATTTTGGATATTCTATCTCAACGAAACGGTCGATCAAATACTACATAAGAGCTAGAGCAGCGTCAAGTTTGAGTTAGTGCTTACTACTTGTGTTTTTCTTTTTCCGTGCGTAGAACAGTAAACGGTCCTTCGGTCAGGGCTTGCGAGACATGTGACTATAATGATAATCGTTACTTGAACCAGTGATACATTCGTAGTTGCCACGACTGCTAAATATTATTCCCTCTACCGAACTAACCCAGGAAATTTGGCATCTTTCCGGTTGCCACCTTTACTTAATAAGGACACCGTTCAGACCATAACGACGCCGTGGTATAGGGTCAAGACCGACTTATAGCAATAACAGCGTGAATTAGGTCCCATATCGCATAAATCCGCATTTACGCCGGCTTTCGAAAATATGACTCGGATTTTCACTAGTACGAAATGCGTAGCCCTTCCTTCTAAGCGTTCAATGACAGTCGTCTACTCAAAGCGACTTGATACTTATCATCCTTAAAGGGACATGATAGCTCAAAGCCTTAGTAAAATAATAATCGGCGACCAACTCATCCAAGGACACGAGCAGTTGATACATATGAAACACTGGGCGGTGGAAGTCGCAGTCGATCATTTCTCAGCGTGGCTTTGTGGCTTTTTATCATTCGCATATTGCATGGTTGATGCATAACAACTATGTTTTCACATGTTGAGTTCTTTTTCTGAAATCATTGGTACGCTTTCCATTAACACTACATCGATGTAACAGTTTGAAGTATTACTCAAATGGTAAGTTCTTCCAGAGTATCATTTATTTATTATCATTGTACCCGGTATGAGCAGTAATTTGCCCTCAGTGACTAATTAATCCCTATATATCATAATCTGGAGAGCTCCACGAATGACTAGGTACATGTGTTAATTGGAAACATTCAAGCCTGTATCTGACCGCCAACTAGATTTTCAGCAACATGTCTATATAAAGTGTAGATCTGCCTGTTGACTAGAGTACAAGCTTCCACTTTCGGACACTTCCCGACGGCTCTGATATTTGATGATGCCCCATTCTTTCAAGGTTATGGAAGTTATCGTCTCCAACAGCTGTTGATGAGACTAGTCAAATATGTTAATTCAGGGTGCTAGATCAATGCCCAAGAACGGAGTCAAGCAGTAATTGCTTTCGAGGGTCTCGTCTTGCTTCTACTGAGTACAACTTGTACCATGTCTCTATCCGGTTGAAATGAAAGAGCGTGGAAAAATTGACCGCCTCGCTGTGCGTATCATAATATGCCTTAAGTGACTCATTCAATTGAGCTCCTTCACGTTCCAGCGATTAGGAGCTCTAAGCAAAATGGCACTCACAATTATATAGTTTATTTAATCATACAGCTATTACAAGAGGTTCATAAGCAAAGCTATCTATCAGCCTGAGTCTTTTGAAGGAGACGAACCCTATGAAACCTCTGATATGGTAACATTCATTACTAGATAGGGCACCTAGGTAAGGACTAGATGTATCTAGCACTCAATGAAAGATTATAAACGACTTTGGACAACAGTTACTTAGATGTATGTAGGTTAAACAAGTACATAGAGGTGACTAGGTCCTGCGTTTATTCGATGTCCATCTCACATACTTTTGTATTAAGACCTTTGAACACATTGGGAGGCAGTCGAGTCGTATCATTCAGGTGGAGTTAATAAAGATGATGCTATGTTGAAAGTTCGAACTCTCCAACGCCTATCCTTTTCCCAACGAGAAGATGGGCTAACGACAATGTGTAGCCTTTGATATTAGGCTATACCATATTTAAATTGAGACCCAGATGTGAATACTGCATTGGGGCCTGTTCGACTGATTTGTACATACACAGGTACATTTGCAGTAGTATAACATTATTGTAGTCGATTGATGTTCATGTAGCCCCAAATTTTAGTACAACATATATAGCTCAATGGCCTCCTCACTTCAATCCGTAGAGCGAAGTCTATATATGCAGCCGCTTTACCAAGAATGAAAACCATGCAAACCCTTTTCTCATCGATCATTCTTAATCCATATTAAAGCCACTAGTTAGTAGGAACGATTCCGGGTTTGCTATAATGAATATTATTTTATGATCAGTCATACATTCAATGTTCTCAAGCTTCGACATCTTCGAGCTCAAATCATAGTTATACTTACATTTGAAATTGCCATTTTGATATGCAATTCTATACTGCTAATCCTACCTGGGTTGATTCTGATATTAATGAAAAACAACAAGCTATTACTGACATGGATCTATGTAACAGTGTCTAAAAGGATCCAGTCCTCCTGCTAGAATTGGAGGTTGGTGATGATTGATGATTGCGACATTTGAAATGCTTTCAAGAAGCGTCGATAAGATTCATCTAATTTGATTATTTTGGTCTGTCACATACCTACTTGAGAGCTCATAACTTTGAGAAAGACTTGGAGTGGACAATATGATCTCTATAAACAGATAAGTATAATGAACTGACGAGGACCTGGACTGAGATCCCATAAACCACATTAGTGGACACGCCTAACTTATCCACATGCCGACAGCGAGGTCCCTTTCAAAAAAGAGGAACCTAGAGATGCCAGAGATCTTTGATAGATATCTCAAAGGAGGTATTCAATCTTTCTCTCACCAGAGCGAGCCCTATCACTACTTACCTGATCATTATTTGTGGAATTTGGATGAAAAAACAACTCCGAATCAGTGATTCGAGTATCTCTGGTGGAGTAATTCATAGTCCCTAAGTCTAAGGATTCACCAATGAGATTTACATGTGTGTTCAGCACTGGAATTCCTCCAGTAATAGACATATGATGAACATACCCCCAGAATCCAGAACTAGCCCCGAAGCTTGACCTAGCTTGACCTGGATAGCAATAACACCGCATTCACAAACCAGCAGCAATTATTTAGAGTCTGAATACAAGAATACTTGACTCCGGCAGGAAGAAGTACGCCGTGTTAAATCATTTAGTACGATGGGCACGATTCAGGTAATAGTTGCGAAGTTTGATGATAAGGCATGCTTCGGTTATTGGTTGCTGTAGCGACTTCATTAGCTTGACCAACCAGCAATATACTCAAACGAGATGTACGATCTACAATTTATATATCCTTGTGGATCTCGAGAAGGCGCAATATGTACTCTCGGTCTTACTTGGACGGGCAGTAAGATGCAGTGTTATTACGCCCTTGACTACTTAAGTACGGAGGCATGCTTGCGATTTATAGAACCCTGCATAATGAATGTATGATTCGATTGTACGCTGATGCAGGGTTATGGTAAATCATGCTTACTGAGATTCATTATCCACAGTGCGTGGTTAGATAAAGTTGCATAGAGTAGCTCGGAGAAACACATGCTCAATGACAAATAAAATCTGGGCCCTTACTGTCTATAGATTCCAATTTCTAATTGCTAAGTTGTTTGTAGTAGTCAGCCCGGAGCCTTCAAAGATCCGGTTTTGAAGCATCTGCATTTGTTAAAACTGACCAAGATTGAAGAGCCTTGAATCCAAAATTTCTCTCTTGAAAATATAGAAATATGCCTTCTCTCAAGCAAGTCAAGCCAAATCGAGATTCCTTTGACTATTCCTTTTATTCATGTGGATATAGCACGATCAAATTCAAAATCTGGGAAGGGTCCAAGAAATTTCCTAAATAGGCAACTTCAAGCACACTTAGGGCTACGGCCCTACGGGTTTGCCTACGGAACGAACCCTAGGCAGACTCCAGCAAATCTTACACATATCGTGCCTGTTCTTCTTCTTCCCATCCCATTTTCAATTTTAAAATTTGTTTGCTTAATGCGATATATTCTGAAGGTATCACCTGGTAAAAATCCACTACACACGTATCGGCATGATTCATTGTGTCGGTCCATTATGTGACTTGGGCTCCCATCCCATATAATAAAAGAATATATGGACTTGTCAAATGCCAAAACAATACATGAAGATAAATCGCCATTTCTTTAAAGACTTCTAGGTGGGCAAAGGTTGTCGGGACTTGTTGCTTTAGTATAATTCCCATCCTCCTGAAAGTGCTAAGTCATGCTATTCCTTGGCTGCGGAAGGTTCAACCTTGGAAAATCCCCGAAACTACCTTATAACCATCCATAGATAAAGATAGGTTGACTCCTTGCTAAAGATGACTCGTATTTTGATTTGGGACTAAACAGAGCAGCTCATTAAAACGATACGTGTCCAATATCAATAAACATAATAAGAAACACAGCGTGCTTTCCATGTATCTGTAAGTGCATGCTTCCGCTTTGTCTCTTCATAGTTTTGTATCTGCACAGCACGCAGGTCAGACTCAATGTTTCGGCTTTCACGGCCCCAGAAAAATCATTATCCTCAGATCCATGGGCTAGTTTTAGTGGGTGTGCCACTAACCGCTAAATGCAAGATCGGCAACGCTTATCTACTTAGTCTGATATTCTACTCCAATCTTGGTTAATGTTCGTGATTATCGACTTGAGGATGTTTCACTTGAGTTACTTCATAGGGTAATCAATTTGCCAGATAGAAATTTGAGACTAGAACAAGCATACAGGTCCTCGGGCAAATATATGCATTTGGTGCAAAGAAAATAGCGAGTGCGCCCTATTCAAAGTCCGTCGAGGGTTGCACTCAACTACTCCAGCTCCTGAGTCTCGTCCCCTGTCTTTAGAAATCCCGACTGCCGGAAGGATGCGCAGATTAGATGAAAATTTTACAAGTCTCTGATCTGGATCTGACTCGTAGGATCTTGGAGGATCGGATCCAGAAGTAACACGCTCATAAGTATCTTCAGATTGCGAGATCCTCTCTTTTACTCATTGTTCTTTCTCTGCATAACCGTAGCTGCCCACATATTGGTGTTTGCGTGAACTAGCCTAGTAAGCTAAAGCTGAATACCCTAAAATACCCACTTACGAGGTTACATTCAATAGTATCAGTTACCTCTGGTCTGCTCCATATCAGACCAGTCACCATTCTCGAACCTCAACCACCTGCCTGATACGGGGTCCCATACGATCTTTAGATGCTTTGTTTTTGAGTTTCTTGTTGTTTAGTAACTCGTATCTAGTCGTAGCTTATCTTGGGCAAAGTTAGGTAGAGCTATGGATTAGCTGAGCAGTCTGTTCTTTATAAATATGTGCCTGGTATCCATTGAGATGTGTAAGGGTATTCAAATCGATTCTTCTGAGCAAGGTGTAAAGGCCGCATTGACAGACGTATAATCTTCCTCTTCTTTACAGTACAGATATTATCTATAGCAAAATGGTCTTCTTTATCAAAACCCTCATTCCCTTCCTCCTAGCAGGCACCGCACTCGCCAGCCCAACCTCCATCCCCGCCGCACGACGCTTCCGCGGTGGCGGTTCAGCATCCTACAAAAACTTCACAGCGCCAGCCGACGAAGCCTCCGCCACAACATTAGGCACATACACATTCACCAACTGGGCCGGCGCCTTCCTTGACACAACCGACGTAACCGGCGTAACGGGTACATTCGTCGTGCCTACACCCTCCGCACCCCCCGGCGGCGACGCAAGCACCAGCTACTGCGGTTGTGCCTGGGTTGGATTGGATGGAATCTCAAACTTCTGCCCCAACGGCGCCTTGATGCAGGCCGGCGTAAATTGGTGTGTAGAGAACGGCGTGCCGAGTTTCGTGGCCTGGTATGAATGGTGGCCTGCCGAGGCGCAGCAGTATTGGGATAATATCAGTGTTTCAGCTGGAGACTCGATTACGGTCACTGTCTCTGCTACGAGTACGACGGGTGGCACGACCTCGTTAACAAACAACTCGAATGGGCAGAGTGTCAGTTTTACGTGGACAGGCGAAAGCCCCGCTCTGTGTGAGGTGAATGCGGAGTGGATTGTGGAGGATTACTCTGTTGGAAATGAACTGGTTGCTTTTGCGGATTATGGCTCTGTGACTTTCACGGGGAACAGTGCTGTTGTTGGGGGTGTTAGTACTTCAGACCTGAGCAACTCTTATATCGCAAACATGGTCTCTGAGTCGGATAGTTCTGATGTTATCAGTGCTAGTACTGTGAGTGGTAACGATATCACTGTTGTTTACCAGTGATGAATCAGTCTTGATGCCATATCTGGATGAAGTCAACTTGTACATAGTCTAGATGTTTAGACGCAAGCTTATATAGATATACTATAACTCATGGTCAGAGCACATGTGTATGCAAACATTGAACCCAGTTGTAGTCAATCGACCTTGAAACCAATCTGGGCAGTCAGGCCTACTTCTGATATTATCTATTATGGAAACGTGCTATCTACAACCTGATCTCATCAAATGTCTGTTATATGAAAATGAAGAGTGCTCCGAATCGTGAATGATCAAACAGGTCATATATCCAAGCGCTCCACTCCCGGATTAATTGAAGCTCCTAGATATCAAAGTCAGAGCCGGAATGCCTTCTGTTCGTTGTAGCCAGATTTTACGGTACTCGAAAAGCACAGTGTATATCCGAGAAGAAAATTTTTCTCAATTGTATCCCGAATCCTGCGGTCCACCGCTAAATGCAATGAAATATAAATAGTATATCATGTTGACAAAAATGAAAGACAAAGGATCAAAGACGCCACCTGATGAAGCACATTCATCACAATACGACAAGATTAAGTTGAAGTCTATCAGGAGCAAATCACTCGTT
The DNA here is from genome assembly GCA_022813215.1 of Talaromyces ruber. Taxonomy (NCBI): domain Eukaryota; kingdom Fungi; phylum Ascomycota; class Eurotiomycetes; order Eurotiales; family Trichocomaceae; genus Talaromyces; species Talaromyces ruber. The sequence continues at coordinate 293,900 of JAKLMW010000032.1, read as the reverse complement.
ATAATGGTACACCTAACCTGGCTATTAGCATGGATTCGGAAAGCGACCAATATGGAGGAAAGAGACTCACAAAATAATCAGGTAACCCCCAACACGTGTATCCCAACCGTTTCGCCATCTTCGCAAACCCTTCCGTCTCAAGCATGTGATAAAACGGGAAAGGAGGGAACATGGCGCCATCACGATGCACATCAGCCTTGACCATCAACGCCGTCCCGCCAACACCATCCAATTCCACTTCGTTGTGCGGATCGGCATCTTGCGGGTCTTGCGACACCATCCAGACCATCAAGCTTCGGTAAGTGGGAATTTCAGCGTAGCCCTCGAAGAGGACGTCGTCCGGGCCCATTTCTGCTGCCATTTGCAATGCCATGTCGCTGTCGATCCAGGAGTTGTAATCATACGCCCGAACATCCATCTCCCCCTTCTCCGAATTGAAGTAGCGCTGATAACAATTCGGCACAATGACCGGTTTATTGTGGCTCGTCAGATCCTCAATCAACGTCGGCGGCGTCTCGACAATATCCGAATCCAGCCACAGAACCCACGAAGTCGATGGTCCCAACGTAGTAAATAACAGACTATTCCGCGCCCGGCTCATCGCTTCGCGACGCTTCTTTTGATTCTCCATTTTATGTCGTTCCTTCTCGTCCTGCGATTGCAACGGCGGCTCGAAATCCTGTCTCAGGATGGTGACACTCGCGAATCGATCGTCGATAGGGCCCGCTTGTGTCTTTGAGATTGCCTCTTGCAGTGCAAGGGTTGCGGCATTTCCATCATTGGTTTTGGGGAGTATGAATCCCAGCGAAATGAGTTCGTGCGGGTATTGGAGCTTTACTAGATTATCCCAGTACTGCTGATAGAAGTTCATCATTGGCGTCAGGATGAGTACTCGCTCGCCCTTTGCAGCCGATGCATCCGATGTGGTAAGCTCGTTCATTTTGTAGTGCACCACTGGTGGCGGCGCCTGTTGGCCATTGCGTCCTTGCGCGTGTTTTTTGGGGAAGGGTTTCGTGGGAGGAGACAGCGGGTGTGAGGCTGCATCTTCTTGTCGATGTTGTGCGGTTATGGGCGTTGATGATGAGGTCGGATCGAAGAGGAAAAATATGAAGCCGATGGATAGGATGGCGGCGAGCACTAAGGTTATAGGACTTGTTCGTCGTAGAGACCGCGAAAGGGCCATGGTGGCCGGCCGGCTGCCTTCTTGTCTCGTCGTTCGTGGCAGGTGATTTCAAATGAAGCTTTTTCTGTTGTATTTTGAGGTCGATACCTAAGAGAAATGAAGCGCCGAAGTGGTTTGCCTGGTTATGAATGTTGGTTGACAGTCTGGATTGGCGGAGCTTGAGCTTAATGGATTGCGTGTACACATCCGAGCACCTTCTATACGACAATGAGCAGTAAATTCCGTCGCGTAACTCGTGCCATGATATAACACAGTAAAATCAATTGAAGCAGCTATATTCAAATCCTCAATTGAGGATAAAGTGCAAAAGAATAGCTGTTAGTTGCAACGTTGCGTGTTTGATGTTGGCGGAGCTTCATCCTCGCCGGATCGAAGGCCCGCATATCGGCTTCTGATTGGCTGATGGCTCTAATGCACGTGAAATTTGAATATTGTTTCAGTTTATTTGTCATTCAAATGCGAAATGCGGCTCTATCTATGCTGTCTGTATGGGAGTATCCAGTATCATACACATGTAATGCAAGGGTGTCGTCGAAGCCCATAATACGTCAGTCAAAGCTCAGTCAAAACTATGGCAACCATCTCATAACACCTTCAAACGCCACGAGAGCCATAGCATTGGCCGGGAACGCGCGCAAAAAGCACGGCAGGAATCCACGCCAATACCCCCTCCATCCGCGCTCGCGGTACACAGCAACAGCAGCATCTTTCCATCGGGGAAAGCGCCTCTCGCCGTCGCCATGCGCGCCTCCCAGGGGATCGGTCATCAATCGGTTCTTGACGACATCTGAAGGATAAGATGTGATCCAGAAGATTTGCGCGGATATGCCGCCTGCCCAGAAATTAATGGCTGGGGCGGAGAGGTTGGTCTTCTTTTGCATCGTGCGCGTGAGGATGTCATAGGATCCCCACCAGAAGAAGAAGAATGATCGGAAGATGAGCGTTGCGCAAAGACCGCGGAAGAGTCCTGGAATACCATGACTCCGTAGCTTGACGGCAATTTAGCATATCGTTCTTGATGATCGCGATTGAATGGAGAGAAAGACTAACGATCTTCTTTGAACAATCAATCGGTCCACTGTACATTCGCTGCTTTTTGTCGGCAGCATATTGAATTTGCAACCTGGCTTTGACATGCTCGACCGGCGCAGCAATAAAACTGACTGTACATCCCGCCATGATACCCGCAATACCATGTCCAAAACTTGGTAAAGTATGTAAATCCCGTTGTGAGGAGGTAAAGGGAATGGAATTGCGCAGCTGTGGATTCGAAAAGACGTTTTCGAGTAATAGCCGTTTATAGAGGGTAAGAGAACCAAGCATTCTATACGTCCCCGATCATCAGCTTCGCCTCGTGTATGTTTTGCGCTGTGTGCGACCTACACAGAATCCATGATCATCCATCCGACCAGCGGAGGTGTCGCGCCTTTGTAGAAACCACCGAATCCTTCCTTGCGTATAGTCTGCATGACACAATCCAACGGTCCTCTGAAACGGCCATGTTCGCTGGTCTGCATTCTGATTTTGATAGTATCGAATCTGGTGCATTTCATGATTAGCTAGCTGATGACGCCAGGAACGACAAGTAAGCGTACGGGTGGCCAACTGTAAACATGATCGCGATTAGCCCTGACTGCATTGCAACATCCATCAACAAGATGCACTAACCACTCAATTTCGCAATCCCAGAAAATACACCCGCAACGAAACCCTTGTAATCCCGCTTCGAATGGGCGGCATTCTTCACACTGACGTTTTCCGCAGGACGTATTGTGTTTACTTTCGTCTCGGAAGATGCTGTACGAGTGATGGCCCTTCCATGGTCATTTTCTGGCAATACCGAAGCAGCGGTCTGCGGAACGCTGGAAGTGGACATGTTTATGCGACCAACGCTCTTAAAGAGGATACAAAAGATGGACAATTTATCAGGTGGAATGTATCGATCTCTCCATTGACGTTTCGCTCAGTGAGACAGCCCCCAAAGGTGTGGTTCAAGGGAAGTAGCAAAATAAAAGGTCGATCTTAGGCGTCGCGATCCGTATCTCTGCCGATTGTGAGTACTCACTCACGAATGTCGCAAATCGCGTCGTAGATCGACCGAGCGCGAGCTAGGCAGACGTCAAGCCCGAAATATGTATATCCGTAAGTATATATATGTGTATCGCGATGCTCCTGCTGTACAGAATCGAACAAGAGTATTGCGGAGCATACACAGTAAATAATATCTCCGACATGGTCAAGCTGTGACCGGCCGATCACGGCCAGCGCAGGCCGGGGAGTGTGCACTCAGGTCCGACCAGCGCGAACAGACGACGGCAGAGCTACCTTAGCCGGGCTTGGCGCGAGGGGCACTCAGTCTTGAACCGCAGGGTTTGGCCTAGCCATTTACGATCAATATAGATACTTGTCGCGTCATCTCCGCACCACACAGAGTTCTGTAGATTATAAATGCCACGATTTACAGTCAGTATGTATTAGTCATATAAAATCTGGATGGCTATCCACTCGTAAAATACACAGTGAAAATCTAAAATACAAAACATCCCCAGCCATCGTGACACAGCCTCATATGCCACTCGTTGCTCCATCTCAACCTTTCTTAACCATAACCTTATTCCGGGCATACATCATCGTCATGGCAATGGTCTTTGATTAGGGTGGCAGTGTCAAGGACAGTATTGTTCGAGCTGCTAATAAACTGAGTCGTTAAGTGGGAGCAGTTGTGGACGGTGAACAAGCTCCAACCGTACGCTACGATAACATCGCGAGAAGTGCTGACATAAGGGGTGCTGGGGGTGTCGAGACCATCATAGTGTCCACCGGCGCCGTTGACCACGTACCACGGAGCTGTGGGGTTATCGGTGATCTCCTGAGTGACATTATTGGCAACGGCGGAGTGGCGCTCGTAGAAATGTTTGTGGCCGTGGAGCACGAGGTCGACGCCATACTCAATCAGGATGGGTTCGAAGGCAGCCTGGCACTCAGTGCAAACCGTCGTGCTAACGTACCAGGGACGGTGGCCAGCTGCAACAACCCAGGGTGTCTTCTTGCGGTCGACAGCGGCGAGATCCTTCTCCAGCCAAGCAAGCTGGGCTCCGGACGGAGCAAAGGGGCCAGCGTTCTCGGCGCCCTCACCACCAGGCTCATCGGGAGCGTTAGGGAAGTCGGTCTCGGTATTGAACATGACGAAGTGCACACTACCGTGGTCGAAGGAGTACCAGAAGTTCTCGAGGCCACCAGATTCAGTAGAGGGCATGCTGGATGGGAAGTCAGTCTCTAATACGTGCCTCACGCCTGGCAAGAGATACATACTTCCAGTGTTGGCGGTAGCCAGTGAAGTTGAGTTGGCCAGGCACACAGACGCTGAGGTCACTGCCGTTGTCGCAGTTGGCCTCGTGGTTGCCGGGCCCGACCATGTAGGGCTTAGCACTAGAGAGCTCCTCAATCTCGTTGTAGAAGTCATTGAGGATCCGGTCGTACTCGGCACCATTGTCGGTGAGGTTGTACGGGGAGACATAGCCGCTCTTCTCCTCCTTGATCCAGGCGTCAGCGTAAGCGAGATCACCAACTGGCAAGCACGTTAGTTTAATGAACACATCGCAGATGGCACCAGTGTGCATACCGTGCCAGATGAAGTCGTAGCTGCCCTGGCGAGCGGCCAGTGATTGGATGGTCGTCAAATCACCCGGTTTAAGCGGGTTGGCAGCACCTTTCCCGACAGTAGTACTGAGACCATCAGGGCCGAAGGTACCCATGTCGCCAACCATGGCAAAGCTGAACTCAGTCTCCTGGCCAGGCTGGCGTGCGGTAGTGAAGGTGTAGGTCACATTGCCGCAGTCTGGCTTATAGAAGTACGCAGTATTGGGCTCAAGGCCGGTGAGGACGACATGGTTATTGTACGTAGACGAGCTGGGATACGTGATCGACACATCCGACTGGGCGACGCGGTGGAGGCGCTGGTCCTTACCGAAGTACACTGTCGGGTTGGAGAGCTGCTGCTTGGTGTTCCAGCTGACTGCCATGCCGTGGTCACCAGCGTAGGCGAGACGAATCTGGGAGGGCAAAGTGCCGCTAGTGCATTGGCCGGGGTTCTTAGGGGCAGCCAGCGCGGCCGAGGCGAAGGCCACGGCCGTAACAGCGCTGAGCTGGAACAACATGAGGGATGGGAATCAGAAAAGACCGACTAGAGTGAGATGGTTATTCCTCCACGCCTGGGTTACTGGGCAGGGCGGCGCGACGCAAATAGATATAGGTATGTGTTTGCATCCTAATTGCATGCTTTGACTACAGGCGGATTAAGGGTCCGCTTCTGGAAGGCAGGGACCTGCCAGGTCAGCGGAGTTTTGGCCAGCCATGAAGCTGCCCGCCGGCACGTGCTACCTAACCCTCCACTAGGGCTAGGAGCTAGGCATAAGAAGCTTTCGGCTGCTTCTAGAAGTACTCAGGATCGCGTTCTCGCAGATGTATGTACATGTGCACCAATAAGGGATCACTGATTAGAATACTAGTTCGCTGCAATGAGTCGGCGCCCTGTTCTGTTAAACTTTGAATTTTTTTCAGGTACGTATCAACCCCATCATGCGTAGGCACGTGCCCACGTGCTACACAATCTTCGACTCTCGTCGGCTGCAGTCTCCCTGGGCAGCATCGGCCAATCGTGGGCCCTGTGCAGTCGATTTTTCTCATTTCCTTTAATTAGACGATGCCCTCGAAATCACGACTGGGGAGAGTAATGCTAATCCAGTTACGGCATTGAACCTCGTATCCAAAGCGCCCTTGAGCCTTCTCTAATAATTCTACATCTTATTGTTAATATCTCACCTCTTTCCCTAATAGGGACCGCCTCGCCTGCGGGAGTCAGTGGCACGGGGTGACGATATTCTGGGGGACTCGTTTTCAAGTATGCAACGTTTCAAAGCTTCTGGCGGCGCAACTATTCACAGCCTTCTACCATAAGCTTTCTATAAAACTGTTATCAAGGGTTCGCATGATCACAGTTTGCTTTTCGAAGCCTGCTCTTCCTGGCTGCTGTGAATCGGGTATCTATTAGCCTGACGTCGCCTAGAATGTCATATACGGCTAGGTCCGCCCGGATTTCCTTTGCAAGCCAATTCCGCACTTCGAGAGTAACGAGCGAGTCAGCTCCAAAGGAGTCCATCTGATCTTTTTTTTGATTATCTTAGTCTGAGATCCCAGGCCTAGAATCTGGCAGAGTTTCAACTTTTATGCGTTAGCAACAGCTACTCCGGCGACGGCGGGCGTCTGCCTGGCTTTTCGAACACGGCAGCAAATTTTTGGTCTATTAGCCATCACTGTTGGAAAAGTTTCACCGTCAGAGGCATGACTTGATGAATCGCATCGAAGGGGGTCTTGTCATTGCCTTATCTCCAACCTCGCTGACTGAATAAGCTTAGGGAACAATGATTCTGAGAGACCCTTAGCTTGCCTTGCAATGCAATATTCATCTGATACCGACAATATGAGCAGTCAAGGCTGTGAGGATTTCTCTGACAAGCCATGAGGTGCTTCAACGTGAGTATTTGCCTTCTAAACAACATCCGCAGCATGGACGCCATTAGCATGGGGTCATGGATTGGAGTGCTTCTCTGCAAGGCAGAAAAGGGCAAAAGTTGTGGATTCTTGTGTCTCAGGCTCACAGACTCTTCAGGTAGCCATCGGCTGCCTCTGGGACGATGTGGGCGTTGGAATTGTCATGTCCGAACAAGTTAATAGGCGCGAGTTGTATTTCATCAGCTTCAGGCCAAGGCACAAAAACTCAGTATGCTGCGAATTCAAAGGAATAGGTGTACAGGTGCCTTAATTTTTAGCTACACAGGTAGGAATTAGGCGCAAGTGTCGTTCTTAGTGAACGTACTCAATTGACTTGTCATCTGTTGGGTTGACTTCGGAGGTGAGGTTGTAGCTAGCTCGTACGCCAGATATCACGTAACAACCACATAATTCCGTTACACTAAAGGTTGAAGAAGTTGGCATCTATGTGAATATTCTTGATACGGACAACTTAATCTTAACTCCAAAGAATCATGTCGGATGAAGTGCAGTGTTCCTCCATGCTTCATCAATGCATGTCATGATACTGTATGCTAATGGTACTCGAGCAACTCGTGCAAAAGTCAAAATAAACGAGAATCTCCGCGAGATACTCAGTTCTTGGGATGGTACATATGGGGTATACACATAATAATAATAATAATAATAATAAACAGACGCCGTCGACTCCTGGTGATTCAGTCGTCATAAAAAATGGACTGCTGATGAAATGAATAACGAAAATGTTCGACGCCTAACATGCGAAAGTCCGAAGATAACATCGAGCTGGGATAATATGGCGGATTTGTCCAAGGCTATCGACCTTTTGTTTCTTTAGTGCGTGCGCTTCCGTGTCTTTCCCGCTCCCCGTCAGCCTGATGTGGTGAAGTGTAATCAGCAGATCGGCCGGACAGGTAGCTTTCTGCCTCCTCCAGAGCAAGCGGAGTCACCGGGCCAGGACTGCCGAGAGGATCCAGTCGTGGAGCCGAAATCCCAGCACCGCTGATGTCCGTGGCGTTACGCGATAGCGAGACGCTGGCTGCAACTAGTTCACGATATTGTCTCAGTGCCTCCCGTGAACTTCCGCTTCCTGCAGAAGAAACGCGGTAGCCAAACGATCTTGGGTGATGGTTTGACGTGTTTGGTGACAATGAAGCGTTTGGAGTACTGTTCGGTGATTGATACACAGCAGGATGAAATCTTGGCAAGTTACCCAGGTACATTGGGCTGTCCTTGGCTGTTGGCTTTGGCGAGGCTGGGCCTGACTGGTGCGACATGGTGAGAGATGGTCCTGACATCGGTGTTTTCTTCGAACGACTACTGCGGTGGTTAGCAGATATATGTTCCGAGGCGGAAGACGATGTTGGTTGCGACTTTTTCTTGCGAGAAGTCTTTTCGTTCCGGCTATGACGTTGATGAGCCGAGGAAGAATGTGAATCCTTGAAAGGACGCTCTGCCAAGTACTGGTGATCGAAACGACCCGTAAGTGGTGTGAGCGGTAGATCTTCGAAGGAGCGGCTCAAGTTTGCGCGAGGGATAGGAATTGGCTGAGAACCTGCAGTCGATTCGTACGCTTCCTCGATGGGAGCAGGAGAGGCAGGTGGTGTCTCGACCGAGTCCGAGGGGAGAAATGATGTGTTGATGGGAGAAGTCGAGGTCAATTTTCGCAAGGAGGACGAAGATGACACTGGGGTCGGGGGACCGTGTTTTCTTATAAGACTTGCGAGATGCTCGCGGGCGCTATTGTGTTCGTTGGCTTGGGAGCGACGCGAAGGTGGAGAAGCGGTATTTAGATGTTGGTGGTCTGCGAATGAAATGTCCGATCAGCAAGTGTTCATTTTTGGCAGGGAGAAGTCCCATGTCGCGAAACACTGAAACAGTATGTCTGACAAATCAGGAAACAATGCCTTCATCAAATGAACTCCACTAGAGGGGGATTAGATCCTCAACCGCCAGCAGTACTTGGCCGACATGCATGTAGGGATGGCATATCATTCGACAAGCCAGGCCGAACATGCAATCTAACCAGCGAGGAGCGGGGAACAGCATACGTAGCGTCACTGGTCTTTTGAAACGCAGATAACTCGGCGAAGAAGTATTCACGACAAGAGGCCAGCACAGACACCATGAGCGTGCCTGATTAAATGAATGTGGGGGTGGGGACCAAACAACACATCAACGTAAAAGCAAAGCATAAATACTTGTGCAAGCCAACAGTACTTACAGTAGTTTCGGGGAGGAGAGATAGAGCTGCACGATGAAGGATAACACGAAGCTGAAGAGTGCGACGAGGAACAAGAGGTATAAGAAGCGGCGGTGGTGAAGACGATGGGGTGCCTGTTGCTGCCTTTTGTTCTTCGCGGGTCGTTGGCGGCTGCCATCATTTCACTGTTTTGCCGGTGTCCGGCCGGTAATACGATTACACAGTGGTAGGGATGGCAGATGACAACGCTTGTGTATCGACGTAACGGCGTGACAATATTACCGGGACGGCGTTTTTCCAGGCGGGGATACGAAGACTGTCAGCCAATGACAAGGCCGTCTGCGGGGGGAAGCGTCAGTTCTTTCTTTCCAACTTCTCAGCCAAGTGGACAGAGAGCATGTCGTCATTAGACTGACTGCCTTCGGTTGCCTCGGGCGGGAGGAACGGCAGGCACAGCTCGATCGCGCTCCACTGGGCCCAGCGGAGAAACGAAGAAGACGACGACGACGACGACGACGAACATAACAGCAAGACTCACTCCATATCAATAAAACAATTGTCACACGCACGACCTTGACAGATTGCGATGATACAATAAATGCCTACGGCAGGCAGGCACATAACCCAACCGGTGGGCAGGCGCTGATCTTCAGTGGCGATACGCACGGCTACTATCGACAGGCAACACAACACACGCGCGGATGATCTGGGATCATCGAGGGTCAGTGATATAACAACTAAAAACTGACGATATTTGAAAAAAAAAAAAAAAAAAAAAAAAAAAAACAAAGAGTCAATTCGAAAAGTGTGGTAGAAGATCTCCGTTTCTTCACACCCTTGTTCTTTTCTCAAGGGTAGATGCATAAACTCCACTCCTGTCGTCAACCCCGCCATACGTAGGATTCCTCCCGCTCTGACCTCGACAGTGACGGCGTCGTGAACATGCACGCTTCTCCGGATAGGGAAGATCGTGCTCCTTCATGACTCGCCTCTTGTGTGTTTGGCGGCGCAGAAAAAGTGGCAGGCTGCAGATATGAGGCAACAAAAGCCGAGCAAAGGGTATGGACCAAATAAAATCCCGGCAACTAACCTGAAGAGTGCGAAAATGTGTATGTCCGGTTCTAGTGGACTATTGACTTGCTCTGTTCGCAAGTCAGTTTTTGAATAAATCGGGCTGACAAATCGTCGCAAGTAAGCGTCAAGTCCGAACATGAGCTGGGGCAGAAAGATGCTTATATGTTCTTCGAATCTCAAAAAGGTCACAAAGAAAGTCATGCAGCACAGAAAATAAAAACAAGATCGAACCAACCTAACCAAGGGGAGATTGAACATACCTGTGAGCCTATGCCTACTAGCAGTTAGTAGCGTACGTACGGGTAGTACGTTTCCCTTCTACCTAGGGAGGTGGGTGTGACACCCGACTTGAAAATCAAAACCACCCGAGCCTACTGTGGAGGCTTAGCAGTCAAATAACAATCGGCTTTGCGTCTTGTGTGTGTGTGTGTGTGGTATTCTTGGTTTTTCTGCTTGTTTCCTGTTTGGGAGGTGTGCAGCGAATGATCTTTGTTGTAGGTTGTATGTGTTTCGAAAGTCGCTATTGGTTTGGTCAATTGTCTCAGAGGATGGCTGGTGTGATGTGATGACTTTTGTTTGATGTTGCACCGCCCAACCCTCGAAGATATAAGAAACCGTGGATGGCACGAACCAAAGGAGAAGTCAACCGGATTTTCAGGGCATATCAGCTCTTATTATAGTTGATGGTGTTGCTTACGTGTGTGTCTATAAATGTGGCTTGGTTGCATATCATCACAATCATAGCTTGGTGCTCCCCCGGTTTCACTCAGTGCGGTATGACAATGGTGCGCATACATTTACCGAACAACCCGAACGAGCCTTATCGTCTAGAACTCGAATCCTTGACAGAAAGGCTGAAATAGTGGATTCACTAGCTTCATTCCGTTCTAGCCAAGCGTTTTACGTTGATCGCGCAAGTCCACATGTCATTTGAAACATCGGAAATAGGACAATATCTACGGAGTACCTAAGAAATGTATCATGACAAATATACTTTACCTCAGGACAAGACAAAGAATGGGGCTGAGGAAGCCGGTACATTTCATCCTTACATGTAACGGGTAGAAACACGCAGCGTCGCTAAGAACTACATAAGAGGAGATTAACCTTTTGTCAAAGTACGGAAAGATGTAGAAGGAGTGGATGATACAAAGTGGTATGTTATGAGGTATGTTTTACTGCACAATTACATGCAGTACGGTGTATTGAACAGTGGGGAGTGGGCCGGCACGGCGCAGACGGGCCGGGCCAGTCCCAACTGTCCAACCTTGCTTTGTACATAGTACGTAGGTCGTAAGTGGTAACTATCGTATTGACTCATACGGTACGTGTCTCCCTTGCATGATACATCCCTCCTGCAGGCTGTCAGGTACATCCATAGATACGCGGTCCATAGTACGTACTGCGGAATGGCATGCATGATCAAACCCGAGTTCTCTTTCTTGTTTCTCGTGGTTCACAACCACACATCACCCAACTCGTCATGTGGAGTTTCTTCTTTTCTTTTTTTTTCTTTTTTTTTTTTTGGCTTGCCCAAGTTGCCTGTTGCATCGCGACCCTCACATTCCAAGTTTTTCTTGCATCCTCCCTATCTCCTACTTGATATCAGCTAATTGAGCTGAACTAACAAAGTTCTATGGCGTACTCTGTCTGTTTTTTGCTTTACATGCAAGACGATCTGAGCCATCTCGATCGCTCCTATCACCTCCTATCACCTTATCACTGTTTCATTTTAGGTTGTTTCATTGGATGGAGTCACCCTTTCACCCTATCACCCGTTACTAGCCATCGGTTGTCTGGCACTTTGGTAATTGTCCCAGACAGATCAATGGGAAACGGCTATCGGCGGGGTTGGGGAAGGGAGATCATTGGTTGTTTCTCTTGTGACTCAAGCCATTGTCCGTTTTTGGTCATACTTTGTGGAGTACCAGGTGACGAGATCAATAGTTTGTACTAGTATCGCGAGCAATATCACGTTTATACCATACTATGTACATGCCTGGGTTAGTAATACCATCACTAAGCTAACGTTAGAATGTTACTATGGCTTGAGTTAACCACAGAGCGTTGAAATCTTACTTTCATTTACTACATAGTATGGTAGTATACGTAATATGTGTTTCATAGATTACTCTTGGTACTAGCTAAAATAGACTCTACATTAGCACACCGTACTAAACCACGTACAGTCTAAGAAATCCTACTACGTACGTACACCATTGATCAGATCAGGCGACAAGGCCGGGTCCACTTTCCTTGAATTCCCTCCACCGAGTCGTGGATCATCCAAGCACTTCTCACCTCAAACTGGTTTGCTATCAGTGGAGTACTCCTGATAGAGTTTCTTTAAGCCTGAAGTTATTCGCTTCCAAGTGATTGTACGGACCGACCCCTTTATGCCGACCCTGTACTACTGCGTACTTTACTGATCGGACGATCGAGTAGTTACTCTCAGCCATTGTCGTACAGAAAAAGCAAAGTCCAAAAAGTCTGCTTCCTTTCTCTCCGCCACTAACAGCTCAAGCTGAAGTTCGTACGCAAAACTAATTCCAGCTTACCAAAAAGCTTACCAAGATTCTACTACATACGCACGTACTAGTTGAGACTTGTGCCTATCAAGTCGCAGGATCTTGCCCGAACCGCTGGATCCTACGATGATTTGATGGGCGGTGCTATGTGGGTATCTTTATTTGCACTAGACGAGTCAGTTGGTGTCATGCTCGTCTGAGCGTTCGCGAGCGTTCACTCGATAGTTCCTGACTCCAGTCGAGCCCTTGATGTGGCGGTGGGAGAAGGATGCTGATGCTTGTTGACATTTGCTTATTTTCCGTGGGTATCCGTCCAGCTGGATGAGGAGTATGTATGCCCTAGGCTTAGGCTGGGGTGTTGACTCCGTGATAACGAACATACTTATTGAAGGCAGCACAGCTCGTATGATGCCATAATCGGACTCGGTTTCCAGTTCAGTCTTCAGACGGTAAAGTCGGTAATGCATTGAGACCAGCCACGTTCCGACCAGATCCAGCCTCAACATGAAACAGACTCGTCTTATGGAATGGATGGTCTTCTTCGTATCGATCAATACAGCCATGCATGCGAACTACGGAGCCAATTCGCCACGGCCGACCTTCGATGGACGTCTTCTAGGAAGCAAGGGGCTGATGCTGATTCCTTACAACGGAGTAAACCAACCCCTTTTCCTCGTAATTGACGCGACGGGGGCACAGCCATGAGCTGGGCAGGACCCCCAAGCGATTTGATTGGGGTATTCCGTACATGATGATATGATATGACTTGCATATCGCACTCGGTACATCGGCGATCTAACCTCGCTTAAACATGAAGCTATGAAGCCATGAATATCGAATACGAGGTTCACTGTTTTGTGCTACATCAAACTTCCAAGCATGGCTCCTACCAAGGTATTGCCGGGAAAATAAGCGATCGACATCTGATCCATGCATGAGACAAGGACATGTTGCATTTTGCATGCATACAATGATGCAAGTATAGTATTTGCAAGGAAATCCATACCGCAGAATATGTACGGATTCCTATCGACGATAGGGAATAAAGCAAAATTGAAGGCAGAAGGGAAAAAGAGCATGGGAGTCGAAGAAAGATCGTCTCTCCAATCAGGAGCTTCGATGTGCTCGTACATGATGGCTAGAATGATCTTCAGCAAAGATTTGGAATCGAGCAAGGCCGGTCTGAAGTTCAGGCAATAACTGGTCAAGAAACATTAACCCTACAGCTATCAAGTATGTATTATAACATCTACTTCGTACTACGGTATATGAGGATGTGATGTTAGAATCTCAGGGTTCCTCCTTCTAGCCCTAATCCAAGATCAGATCTCAGATCATCGGCCTGCACCCGAGATACTCCTTGTAACTTTGTACTACCACACATCAACCCTATATCAGCTAATCCTTGGAAGAACTCCTGTTCGCGCATATCACGACACCTAGGGACGTACTGGAGTGCAAAGATTGACGGAAAACAAGACGAGTCTCACCACGTGCCAGTCAACCATGCGTGGAAATTGACTAGCACTTACGTACAGCGGTACTAGTAGCAGTTATGTGTCAAGTCGGGCCATGTTCATACCACGAACACCTTTGCGGAATGGGGTACATGTCACGTACATATTGGACAAAACATGTACCCATACACATTGAGCAAGGCAGCTTCTCCCGAACCTCGCCTATGTGCGTGCATGTATGAATTGAAGCAAGGATCGCGCGCGTTGTTTCACTATCCTTTCATAACTCCTTCGGTAGTAATGTAGACGCATACCACAGGAACGCCCCTTGCGTGCTGCATGCACGTAGATGTCTCGGCTCGGGAAATATTTAATGTTATGAAACGATGCTGACTGGAGGGATTGAGTGCATGGGAATGTGTCAATACGAGATGGACATCTAGATCTTGAGATTTTCGTATGATGCGCCGATATTGGCCGAAAGCCATTGAGGTTGAACATTGAAACCAAGGTGCGAGAAGTTTGTCGGAAATCGTGGACTTGTTTGCAGATCGAGACTGTTTCCTTTTAACGTACACCTACTAAATGATAGGTGGACCATGGGTCGGTGTAAGAAATTAACGCATGCAAAGATTGTTATTCTTCGGCTATATATCTAATGTCTAATACTACCTAGTGATACATGTTTGGTGCCACATGTATGACTGGCGCCCGGAGATCAATCAAGACCACGAGATCCTGTCAGAAATTCATTAGCAATGTACTAATCGCATCAGGAAAGAAGACAACATACCAAAGCATAATTCCAGCACCTGCCGCGATTGCCGCAAACTGTGCAATCGTCTTTCGAATCTCGACTCCTTTATCTTTACCCGTCTCAAGCAATTCTGGGATCACTGCCACAGTGCCAACATAGAGGAACGTCCCCGCAGTAAACGGCAGCAGCATATCCCCCCAACTCAGTCCCGTTCCCCACAATCCTCTGGAGATCTCGGGCGAAGTGCTTGATGACATGGTATTGTCGCCAAATTCCTGCACAGCGATACCGATAAAGGTTCCCAAAAAGGCACCAATGGCGGTCACGAATTGTGCACCCATAGCCTTCCTCTTGGAGAATCCGGATTGGATCAAGAGCGCAAAGTCGCCTACCTCGTGAGGAATCTCGTGGAAGAAGACGGCCACTGTAGTGGTGGCGCCAATGGTTGGCGAGGCATAGAATGATGACGAAAGAGCCAGTCCATCAGTGATGTTGTGTGTGAAATCGGCGATGAGGTTGAGATATCCTCCCAATTTTGCACTTGGGTTGATTTCATCCTTCTTTTCCCCGGTCTCGGCCTTGCTCTTGGAAGATTTGCCTTTGCGTTTCTTTACCTCGCCGTTGTTGCCCTTTCCAGGGCTAGAGCCCGTAGCCACTGCTGAATCATGGTTATGCGAATGGCTGTGGTCATGACCGCCTTCTCCCCCAGTCGCGATACGTAGTGTTTTATCCATAGCTACAAACGTGAGGAAGCCCACCATGATCCCTAGGCCAAGTAAAAGGTTCTTATTATTTTCCACAAGTACGAAGCGCGCGTGTTCAGGCGAGTCCTCGCCTAGGAAGATTTCTGGTAATAGATGGAATAGCGTATCGCCTAGTAATCCTCCCACGGCGAAGGCGACCATGATGGAGAGGGAGGAGGGGTCGATATTGGGTGGACAAAGCGCGAGGAGGAAGTCTATACATTAAGTGAGTTGGTGTCATATATTAGCGCTAACAGGGTATCTTACTCGGTGGTCCAGAAATATATAGTGTTGCCAACAACGCGTTGACCGCAGGGCTCCCTGGAAAAAGCACCGCGAAAATTTGCGATGACCAGCTTGCGGTTTCTGGGCGAGAGGCTAATTTGTGTTCGTTCAGCGCTTGAACCAAGGGGCAATGCTTGAACTCTGTCAGATTCGAAAGAAAGTCAAATAGAAAGATCCATTATACCTGCAACTCCTCCTCAATTTGAGCCGCATCATAGCTCGCAATCACTGCTGTGTCGGGGACCTGTAATTTGGCAGATACCAACGAAGATAAGGCGATAACAAGTACCATGGAGAAGGCGCATGCCCTCCACGAAAATCGCATCGATTGCCGAGCCATTGTATATACTCGCCCTGAAATTGTCAGGATAATTGTCGGAAGTTGTGCGTATTGACCCGCCTTCAGTTGTAGATGCTGAAGGATGCAAACATGCCAAGCCCAGCCTACCCAAAATGCAAACGACCCGCAAATCCGCCTGATAAGATAAAGCAGATTTTATTTTGGCAGAAAAATTCAATCAAGCAACAACCTCACCACATCAAGAACTACATAATGGGTCGCGAATTACAGAAGAGAAAGAATCGCACCAAGGTGCCGAAGCTCAAGAAGAAGCGCAAGTTGTTGCGCAATGGTGATAAGAAGATTAATGTCCTTGGAAATCAATTGATCGCCGACAACTGGTAAGCCAGAATGACTCTTTAACCTATCAATGATTCTTTTATACTAATGTGATATAATGTAGGAACAAGAATGAGACTCTTATTCAGAACTATCGCCGTCTAGGCCTCACAACCCGGCTCAACGCCCCGACTGGCGGTGTCGAAAAGCCTCACGGCGTCGATGCCGTCACAGCAGACAAACTTACATCTGACACCCTACACATCACCGGCAGCACCACCGCCGCCCCTAATGGCAACACACTCTTCGATCCAGAGGAAGTCCAAGTCGAACGAGATCCCGATACGGGCAAGATCCTGCGCGTCATCTCAGGCCGTAACGAAGAGGAAGCCGATGTAATCGAGGTCGCTGGACAAAAAGTCAAACGCTCAAACCCTCTATCCGACCCCATCAACGACATTGAGAATGGCATAACCTCTTTACACAAAAAGGCTGGACTGGGTACTTCGTCAACATCAGCGTCGGAGTTCGTGCGTCAATTGGAGATGCGTGCTTTACGGGAAGAGGAAGCTGTTAAGAAGCGCCGGCCACGACAACAGAGTAAAAGGGAGGAAGAGTGGGTTGCAAAGCTGGTTGCGCGTCATGGAGATAATATTTTGGCCATGGTGAGGGATAAGAAGCTGAATCCTATGCAGCAGAGTGAGGGTGATATAAAGAGACGGGTTCGCATATACAAGGAAAGACGGGCTGTATAGGTGCTCTGTTCCAAATTGTCAACTGGTGGTTTGTTATTGTGGTGTTATACCAGGCGAATCGGCGTTACTCTACCATTATAAGTGTTCATGGTCATCTAAAAATATGGATAGAAATTCAACGGTCATGGTACATAATCAGTTCGTGTGATCATAGCCCGCGTAATGATAGCTCTATCGTTGCGGGGTACATTATTATTCTTTCTCTGAACCCGACACACCAACACGGTGCACGACACGGACCCATCGTCGTCGCCGCCATGAGCCGGCTCTTTGAGCTTGCATGGTCTCGTCCCAGTCACGACCTTGACCTCCCTGCACCTTTGCTTTGCCTTTAGCAACCGAGGATGCATTGGCTGGCGATGCGTCTGGTAAATCCCCGTATGCCATCATACTGACTTCGTCGTCGTTTACAGAGCCTTCAGTCTCTAATTGGGGTAGATCCCATACCCAGCCTCCGATTTGCTCATCAACACTATTTCCGGACGTACCATTTCCTGGAACCTCGAATCCCACACCAGTTATCATACGCTCCACGACCCATTCGCGACATTCGAGATCTAGTTCCCATTTCTTTCCTTTCCATGTCCATCCGGACGGAGCTTGGACATCTTCAAAGAAGCGACAACCACGCGGCCGGTCTCCTGCAATGCGGTTCGGTGATAGAGGATCATATGGAACAGGTGAGAATAAAAGCGTTTCCCACTCGGAGGATGCTGCAAACGGGGATATAGATCGATGCTGTAGTTCAAAAATCTCTACTTCGCGCTCTTCCGGAGTAGAATCGAGTGAGATATTTGCCAAAGGGCCGAGAACCTGAGTTATTGGTGAAGGTTGCTTTGGCGCTGTTCCTCCTTTCGCGGGTTTCTGATTCTTTTGCTCAGAAACTTGGTCCTCTTTATGTCCCCGAATCTGATTTAAAAACTCGTGTACAGTTGGGTGTGAGGATATGATAGCCGCATTTCCTCCAAGAAACAAAATGAGGCGCCACGGAAGGAGATGCGCAACCAAGAATAGAGATGCGGTAACAATAGTTAAAAACAAAAACACAGTTGACGATAAATCCTCATCCGAAAAGTTTGTCAGGGGTGCTATTGATGCAACAAGGGCGTCATGCAGATTTGAAAAGTCCGCCATTGAGTTTTGCAGGTCTCCCATATTGCGGAAAAAGTCTTTCGATGTCTCGCCCGCGGGCTTGATAGTCTTGGCCGGTGCCAACGCTGGTCCCCCAAACGAGTAATAAGGAGTCGTTCCCAGAGTTGAATTTGACGGAGGAGGTGGATGACGTGCAAGGAAGGCTGGCACCATAATGTACAGTAATACACTGGCCGGTAGCAGCACAATTAGAAGATACGGATTGAGGCAGATGAATGAGTAAACGGCGAGGAACGACCAAGTCTGAGTAGGATATCTCCAGCCAAAGAGACGTATCATTCGCGCCTGGAAGACAAATGCGATGCCAATTCTATATCTGATCAGTAACTAGTAAGACGATGATATGATTGCTGACTCGTACCTAGCATTGAATCGACGGAAATTGTTCGTCATGACAGGGAGGCTGAACGGCGGTCGCGTGACGCTCTTTGAT
This sequence comes from Talaromyces ruber, assembly GCA_022813215.1. Classification (NCBI taxonomy): domain Eukaryota; kingdom Fungi; phylum Ascomycota; class Eurotiomycetes; order Eurotiales; family Trichocomaceae; genus Talaromyces; species Talaromyces ruber. Next base: position 275,161 of record JAKLMW010000032.1, on the reverse strand, counting down.
GGGGGCTTGTCGGCATTGTCTGCATCTTCACCGTCTCGTTCTCCCGAAGGGATGACCTGTTGAAGAAGTCTGCCAAAGTCAGTTTCCCTACAATAATAATATGACATGGCGGTCAACCTACTTCGAAAAGAGTCGGTCTTGTATGGACCACCCTGATTGCGCGTCGCCGTCTGAGCCGTGGACTGTACGCCGGAGTCCTGGTATATGGGATTTCGCCTTGTCTAATTTGGACTGCGATGAGTGTTGACTGTCGAATGAGACTACCGGGATAGGCTCATCGCGATTGACGACGGCGTCCGCAGTGTATTCATTCATTTGGAAGGCCGGATCACATCGGGTCGATAGAGTAGTCGATCGATAACAGAAGGTGGAGTGGTCGCATATCACAGCCAGGGGCACTCGAGGCAGCTGTTGACAAGATATAGCTACATGAAGCAAATAGTGGCGGAGGGCAATTGCCTGAAGGTCTGGCGTCACATGGAAGAAAGCGCCGAGGTGGAGACCAACGTGGACTAGCGCAGAACATTGATTTGGAGTTCTTCAACAACATCCTTCTTGATGACAACGTGTACATTGTTTCGTTTCCATTCTTTATTTGATTGCAGTCAGCAGTTCTATCTGCTTCTACTATGACGGATGGCGCGTCTCAAGCATCCTTGAGGTAAGGGCTATTTTGACCCACGGCCATACTGTACACACGCCTTTGTGCAACACTGCTCCAGATATGATCCATCATACCAACCATCCACAACATTCACGAATGGATTTTACAATTGCCGCCCTGTAACTGTAGCTGTACGGCTACCGACAACAGAGTACTATGGCCTTCTTGTGACTGAGTCTACCGGAGAATATGGGCAAACTTGCTACGAGTTCGGATGGAGTACAACCGCGGCGAACCGCCATTGTTACTTCTCCTGTTCCCCGCCCCCTTTTCCCTACCATGGATGATGATGCGAATAACTTCCAAAAAGAGTCGTGCTGATCTGTCGATGCACGCATTCTTGCCCCAATGAGTCGCGATCATCATGGCTCAGATAAGCGATAAGCGACCGAGTATCAATAGGAGTAAGCGCATGGTAGTTGCTACGTACTACTCGTAGTATAGCGCATACTGAAGAGCAATAGATAGCGATACGTAGTCACAAGAAGTGGTAGCCGAACAGATCGAATTCCACCAAGGATAGATCAAGCAGCAGAAATCAAAAGCAATCCCTTTTATTTACGGAGTACATCTTTCCCATGTACAGCCCTCCAGGGGCAGCAAGCGACGAAGAGCTGCCAAAGGCTAAGCAGACACTAGCTCCACACTAAGGGTCCTTCCCCCATCGTCAATTCGCTCTGTGTTCCCCTGCAGCAACTTCCTACCCATAACACCAGCCATAACATTCAATTGTTGTTCCTTCCCTTTTTTTTTCTTTCGCCATCGTCGTCTTCTTCTTTTTTATGTGATGTATTTTGTTTGACTATATTCTCTGCGCATCTATACGAATTCTGTCTCGCTGTGTGGACAGGTCTTATCCTGTTTGTTTCTTTCCCTTCAGGCTGGGTGGGTTCTTTCTCTCCCGTGATTTTTTAAGACCTGAGCCAGCATCTGCACAAGGGGCGCCAAAGAGCCTCAACATTGGGCCGGTTGTCTGTCACTTCACCGACTGTCCCTACTTCTTGAATGACATCTGTCTCGGTGCAAGGCCAATTTCCGTCGCTGTCGACCCTATCCGTAATAACGGCTTGAGCGCCTGGGTCAACCTCGCATTTTCCGCGCAATGGACACATAGCCACCGAAACAGGTCTCCAGATAGTTGACCAACGTCGACCTTCGACTTGATGGTACTTTACGTGATTGCGTCCTCGTCACGTTCCGGAGTCTTGTGTTGATACCGAGGGGTCGAGGGATTTGGGCCCGGTGTTTATTTGCGAAGTGATCGGTCATAATCCTTCACGCGAATTGACGGTGCCGGTTCTGGCACGCTCGACATGATGGCTCATACTTCCGGTACAAATTTTCGCGCGAGGACAAATTCTTCCAGAGCGTCGGACTCCTCCCGCAATGACGATTCGGGTTCTGCAGGTGAGGCGAAAGATTCCCGCTACGAAGGATCCATTGCTTATCTCATGGCAGTTGAAACAGATAACTTCGGCCATCGAAGGCTACAAAAGACTACTCCGAACATTACCTCCGCGTGTGTCCAAGGTCAGAGAGCTCCGTCAATACCAAGAAGCGTGACAGACCCGCGCCTTCAAGCCATAGGAAGAAGAAGGCAATCAATACGTGAACAGAACACGATCGCTCCAAGAGGGTAAAGTCCTAATTTCTCAATATCATTCTAGCGTTTATTAATTATTAAAAAAAAACCAGTCCTCGCTCGGGAACCGGATCTATACATTCCGGGAATTCTTCAATGGATATGACAACGGAGTCTATGAGGAACGCATCCATTAGCAGTACCAATTCGCGTACAAGTTCCGGCACACCGAATATGAACAGTTCAGGCAAACATCATAGCAACAAGTCTTCTTCGGAAAACCTCGAGTTCCTGGCGCCAATCAATTTCGATGACTTTCACAACAGTATTCTAGATGAACCCAGCTTGAATAATTTCCCTCTGCCAGGTCATGGAGGTGCTGGATACGAGAGCAAAAAGGCACAAACACGATCAAATAATCCGTGGTCCACGACCGAATCGATCACGACGAGGACTACACGATCCAATTCGTTGCGGCGTCAGAGCGATCTTACACGGTTCCAGACCCAAACATCTTCAATCAACACATCGATGCCTCCTCCCCCAGCGCCCTCTGCCAGATCTCGTCGCCAAAGCCATGTCCCGCCTCCATCGACTACCTCCGTCTTGAATCGCGCTCCAAGAAAATCAATAGGCCCGGGTATCTTTACCATGGATACCCCCGGAGAATCCATGCCGAAGCGACGACCTAGTTTATCGATGCGCAAAGCTAGTGTTGATAACAATAGACCTGATCCACGCTACCGACTGCGCTCGACAAATAACAATGATTCTGATAGCATTGGCACCACCAGTGCCAGATCACTTAAAACCAAATCACTACAGCCACCGTCAAGGGAACGGCTGACCCAGGATTCCTTATTAACACCTACAGCTGGCGACAGAACGAATGGCCTCTTGACCCCCGTGAAACCCGCTGCCGGCAGCACTAATACACCGTCGTCGTCTTCATCAAGCAAGCGGATGTCAACCATGCCTCATGCTACAGGCTTAGGCGCACGCACAATTAGCCCTACCGACGCGCGACGAATGAAGCGAATGTCAATGATGCCGCAGGCTCCTCCTGTGCCTATTACACCACCCACCGCTCAACCTGCACCGCCAGAAGCGCTGACCCTGCGACCACGATCATCTCAATCACCATCCATGATTCCGAGGAAGAGTGTCACTCCCTCCTCGTCCCGCACGACACCCGATCCTAGTCGCAAGTCTTATAGCTCTGGCGTGTCGCTATCCTCAAACACTAGCTACAATTCTGCTCGTAATTCTAGCGGATCTTTGCAGCCTCGACTGTCTCAAACATTCTCCTCTTCTCGGCTTCCCACGCCTAAGCCACGAATGGAGAACTCTAACAACGGTACAGAGGAGGTACCTCCCGTGCCTGCTATTCCCAAGGCATACGAGTCGCCAAAAACAGAAGCCGAGATCGTGTTTCCGACTAGTGCTCGTAAATCTAGTCTGCCGTTGGACATTGAATCGTCACGCGGCTCAGATTCCAGTCGACCATCCACGACTGTCAACAGCACTACGGAGTCTTCTGCACCAGCTGCGCCATGGACGACAGGAACTAGGACCCCGGAAGCCAAAGGAAAGCAATCTGCTGCTCTAGGACGGAAGAGCTTACAACCATTGAAACTTCCTCCGTTGAACTTGTTGCCACTCAGCACCCCAATGGCTGCGAAGATTGAGGCTCTGAACAACAATAATAACCACCAACAGAATCCGTCTACACCCCCTCCACGTACTAATATCCCCAAGACTCCTAGTACACCGATGACAGCCTCCAAGGCATCCTTTTTCAAGAATGATCAAGACGAAGTGGAAGGAACTCAGCTGCCTCGAAGTAGCACATCCCACTTTCTCGTCAGCACATCCAATACGGCAGGCTTTAGGGCACCAAGTAGCTCTAGCGCTATCGTTCCTCTAGAAATGCCTTCATTGAGCCGAAATATGTCTCCATATATATCCTCATCACTACCTAAATCGAGCAGCGACTTCAACTTCATGCGTCAACATTTGAGCGGGGAGTATTCAATTGCTCAGTCAGGTACGAAACTGATGGGTCCCAGACCTCAGACTCAGTCTTCGGCTTTCTCACTTAGCACGGATACCGGAACCCGCCTATCAAGTACGCCGGATGCTGATGCAAGTGGTGCTACATTGAAGAGCAAGCTGCCCTCAACGCTCAGACATAGTGTATCTAAGCCTATCTTGGCATCTGATACCAAAGTCAACGCAGCAAAATATGACAGTATGCCTCCACCTCGGCTTCCAGCATCTGCTACGTGGAACGGTTTATCTGCAGTTGCCTCGCGTACGACTAGTCCAACACTGAAAACCTCCCTTATGTCCAATCATCGCAAGTCTTCTTTGTCTAGCCTGAACACCAAGCAATCGAGCTTCAACAATGAAACAACCACATATACGATGCCGAGTCCTGCAATTACCGATCCTGTGGAGTCAGAAACTGCTGATAATCACCGTCCTGCATCTTCAATTTTGTCGCCAGTGCACAAGATGATCAACTCCGCTAAATTAAATGCCGGCCCAAAGCCTCGTAATGCAGACCCTAGCGTCGACTTGGTTGAGCTCGCTGCGGACGAAGAGATGCGCAGACTTGGCAGTAAAAGGAAAGACTTTGAGGTAGCTGCGAAAGAGTTGGACGAATTGCGTCGTCGGGCCAGTCCGAAGGAACGCGTTGGCCCGGCCCAAGCGCTCAAGATGGCTTCTCTTAACATTTTTGAACGAGGTGAAATCATTGATTTCAAAGATATCTATTTCTGTGGCACGCAAAAGGCTAAAAAGCACGTGGGCGACCTCAAATCTCAGGCAACCAACTTTGGTTACGATGACGACCGGGGTGACTACCAAATCGTTATTGGTGATCACTTGGCTTACCGATACGAAGTGGTGGACGTTCTGGGCAAAGGTAGCTTTGGTCAAGTTGTCCGATGTGTTGATCATAAAACAGGTCAACTGGTAGCCGTGAAGATCATCCGTAATAAGAAGAGATTCCATCAACAAGCCTTGGTTGAGGTCAACATTCTGCAAAAGTTGAAGGAATGGGTGAGTGCATCAATGCTCCAGATGCTACGCGGCCATCGTTACTAACGATACCTGTCCAGGACCCTAATAAGAAACATAGCGTCGTACACTTCACCCAAAGCTTCTACTTCCGTGGCCACCTTTGCATCTCAACCGAACTGCTTGGCATGAACTTGTACGAGTTTATCAAAGCTCATAACTTCAAGGGGTTCTCTTTGAAACTTATCCGCCAGTTCACCAAGCAAATGCTCAGCACTTTAGTGCTTTTGCATTCAAAAAGAGTTATACATTGCGACTTGAAGCCTGAGAATATCCTCCTTGCTCATCCTATGCGATCAGAAATAAAGACTATCGACTTTGGATCCAGCTGTTTTGACCATGAAAAGGTCTACACATATATTCAGAGTCGTTTCTATCGTTCTCCCGAGGTCATCCTTGGGATGTCATACGGCATGGCCATCGATATGTGGAGTTTAGGATGCATCCTCGCTGAGTTATATACTGGTTATCCTATCTTCCCCGGAGAGAACGAACAGGAACAGTTGGCCTGTATCATGGAGATTTTCGGACCACCGGAGAAGCATTTGATTGATAAGAGTACTCGGCGAAAACTGTTTTTCGACTCTTTGGGCAAGCCTCGTTTGACTGTATCGTCCAAAGGTCGACGGCGCCGACCAAGCTCCAAGGACCTCCGGCAGTCTTTGAAATGTGACGACGAGCCATTCTTGGACTTTGTGGCTCGCTGTCTCAGATGGGATCCTGCGAGACGAATGAACCCCAACGATGCCATGAACCACGAATTCATTACTGGAATCAAACCTACCGGTCGACCGCGTGCATATTTGTCTAGCAGCAACCTAGTCTCGAAACGACTCACAACCAGCGGAGTTCCCTCGTCGAGACCTCTACCTGAGCCTCCCGGTATAGGCGGTAAAGCTGGACTCGGATTTCACAAAGCCACAAGCAGCTCGCCCGTCAAAAAAGCCGCAAAGCGTTTGTCGAGTGTGAACAATAATATGCAGCAGCCTGCTGCAAACAAGCGTATATCGAACAGTGGAACTGTGAGCAACGGCGTTGGTTCTGCACTCCCGCGCAGGAATCCCAGTGGAAGTCTAGCCGCAGCGGCGGCAGCTACGAGCCTATCTAACAAATGAAATTACGAAGAGTTGATCATATACTGAGATCAAGAGGATAAAACAAGCGAGTTTGAACCGCGTGTATAGATTTCAACCCCTTTGCATCTCATGCTAATATACTATATTTAATAAGCGTCTGTTTTCCTATCATGAGCAACATAGACCAGGTCGGGAACTGTTGGTTCTTTCATTTCCTTCACTTGATGGATGTATGTATTATGCACAGAAAGAAAAAGACACCCTTTTTTGTACCATCATATACCCCCCTTCCATCTACCATATATTTCGCGAGTGACATTGCTTTTTTTTCCTGTTCTTGCTTTTTCTTTTGTTGTCATGGATGGCCTGATTTGATCACGACATGTTGGTTTTTCTGATGCTTTTCAAGGTGTATGCTATGCATCGATTTTATGTGACATGTCATACTCGAGAGAACTTGGAGTGCGTTTCATGTACCACTGAACATCATTAGGTTTGCTTTTTTGTCCTTTCAAAGCATTGAAGCATGGTCTTTGCTATAACCGCCAATTGGACATACATACTTCATACATAATATACACACTAATTCTACTCAAAAACCAGACGTTCATGCTTAGATGAATTGATAATGTTCATATAAAATACTCCATGCAGAAACACGTAAGCCCATGCGAGAAAGAGACGAAGTCGTCGAGATATAAGACATGCAAGAAACCCATAGAGAGCATGTAAAATAAACAAGCACAAGGTGATTCAATCAATCAATCACTCCTCATCCTCAGCCGAATGAGTCCTTCCATTCAATACACCCTGCGAATACCCTCCACGTCTCCTGCGTCTCAACACCTCCGTCGCCCATCCAGTCAACTGATACAACCAACCACCCGTCACAATCACACCCGAAACAACATTTACCAACCTCACCACCAACGCCAAAAAGCTACCCCGCTCTTCACTCACAAACAACAATATCGGCTCAATATTGTATTTGAAAAATATTCCAGGTACGTTGTAAGGGCTCTCGGGCAGAGAGAGCGATTGACTAGTCGCCGAATACTGATTTGTGAAGATGGTGTTGCGCGATTTCTTAAATGCTTTGGCTGGATTTGCGGTGTACTTTTCGACGGCGTTGTTGCCCTTTGCGTAGATTGTGGGGACGATGTTAAGGAAGTATTGAAATTTGTAGTAGTGGGTTTCAGTGGATGCGACTGTTTTGTCGAGCGGGTTAAGGAGGGATGGGTAGTGAGGGCCGAAGGAGAGTTCGGTAACCATGTGAGTGAAGTTGAATTTTGAGTGCTATCATATCAGTGAGTTCTGTGGTCATCGAAAGGCTTGGTAAAGAGTGACATACGTCTAAATGTTGACCAACTTCGTTATAACCATGTCCACGAGCCTGTTTGAGTTAGTATAATGTTGATGTTGATGTTGATGTCGATAAGTGGGTTTGTGCTTGGACACACCGTAATATGAAAGTCACCATGGACCTTGTTTGACTCCAAACTACCATAAATGCGGCAAGAATCCGTGGGATACTTTGACGACAACCTAGGAGTCTTCGGAAACTTCCTCTTTGGATTCCTGCGCGTATGCGACAAGACGTGCCTGGCATGCACATCCTCTTCCTGATCCATCAATCGTTTCACATTTTCTTCATTGAGCGTTTGATATTCCGGCACGCCATTTGACGACTGCTGATTGAGCTTCTCATTCCACAACTCCCAATTCGTGCCGTCCTTCGTCAGCAGCACACCGGCCTTGATGTGATCGCCTGAGGCATCTTGCACGTTGACTCGGAGATCATTGCAGGGCATTTTGACGACCATGTCGATGTTCATTTGGAGTTGACGGGAAACGCCCTTTTCGACGCTGAAGTGTTGGTTTTCGGTGCCGCGGTACCAGTTGACGAACTCGCCGAAGGTGAGGAATGTGCAAATAGCGAAGATGATTACGGTCCATTGTCCGCCACGACGGGATGCGGTTGTGAAGTTGGGTTTTGTTTTGGCTGAAGAATAGAGGGTTAGGTGTCAGCTTGCACATTCAATTGTGTATCCGGTTAAATGACTCGGCGCGATCGCACCGAAGGAAAGATGGGAGACGCACGGAAGGCATCAAATGTTTTCAGACCAGCTCCAACATTTTTCTTCGCCCCAAATGCATCCTCATCGAGCTCGTGCTTCGTATACCCGTTCATTGCGACAATTTGCTAGCTGCTTTGTTATGCTCTGGATCGTTTGTCGAGCCTCGAATTGCGATAGCCTCACGCAGCCTCATACGACCAGGGATTGTGGCACGTATTCAATTAAGAACACATAATCCTATCAGGGGCAAGCAAATATATATATATATATGCATGAATGTAATCTTTATGGAGTGCGGTGCATCAATTAGAATAGAATGTTTGAATGTGAGTCTCGAAGGATAAAATGCGGAGAGGCCAGCTATCCCGAACTAAACACTTCCACTTGGCGTTTCGGATCCTCGGAGATAAGCATTAGCCCTAGTTCTGGCTTCGGTATAAAATTAGGGCTGGACTAGAACAACCACAGAGTCGACTTTATAAACATATTGCACTCTATCTATGTTCGTAATCCTATGCATCAGAAGAATGGGTACACAAGTTCTTGACGCATACGTTCCCTGCAGAGGCTACTGCTGCCCGTCGGCCGACAAATCATTCAGGAGAACCCTGTGGCTATTAATAAAATCCGTGCATTGTAGGGTTACTTAGGATATTGTGCTTATTTGGTTCCCGGCATTTAGAGGCGTTTCTGTTAGGTGGAAGCTTGAGGGCTTACTGTGAGTCCTCCGGGTACAAGATAAGGTTCTAGATCAGTAATTTGGCTGACCAGTCTTCCTTGTACTTTACTCCTGAAATGCAATCAACTCTGCACTATTTCTGTGACCAGCCCTAATATAGGAAGTTTCCTGGCTTGTTGCATAGTTATATACTCAATAATTGTGGAAGGGGGAGATGCCAGTCCCTCCTCGGATCTCGGCCGAGTTCGCCGAGTGTTTCGTAGCAGACGCGAAGGCTCCCAGTTCGCTCGATATCACGTGATAGTTGAGCAACTACCAAACATCCGACTTGGTCTGGGTCTTGAACGTTCCCATTGATATCTCTCAAAGAGCCGTTCCTATCGTTTCAATGGCCCAGGTCCGGCCGAATGACCCTCGGCTCAGGACGACACAGCGGGCGCCCCGTAGCTGTCGGTCCTGCGCATCCAGAAAGGTGAAATGCGACAAGGCGGTGCCGTGCTCGACATGCATCAAACGAGGAGACGCTGACGCCTGTGTAAGAGAAATAGTTATCGTGCGAGGCAGATTAGTAACGTACGTGACGGACTGGATCGCTTCCAACAAGATGACGCCCCACTTACACACTCCCTAGAGGGAAAGATGAAGATAAACCAACATATGCAGAGTTGAGCCACAGGAATTACCTACTGCGACAGGAGATTGACTTGCTCCAGGCGAAGCTCCAGCAGTCACCTGTGGGCCATTTGGCCGCTGAGTCTACACTGAAACATCTGCGACAAAGTTTGGAAGTTGAGCATGACGACGAAGGCCTCGAGGCACAATTGTGGGAGATACTTTCTGCTAAATCGATAAGGACAGCATCCAGCGTCTCAACCTGGGATGACATCGTTTTGCCGAGCGCTGCATGTAGTGAGCAGCTCATCGCCTACGACAAGTCCTGGAACTCGTGGGTACACTATGCTGTTGAATATCCGCGCTTCCAGGAAGAGTGTAACAGCTTCAATGCTGCCATGGAACGGGGTGTGGCAATAGAATAAACCGATCCATCATGGACGGCTGTTTACTTCAGTGTTCTCAGTGTAATATTCTTATCCACTAGATTCAAGGCTATGACTGATAATGTGGACACTCATAACAGGCTGCAATTATCATGATGCATGACGATGAAACAAGCAAGCTACAGCTCCCAGAAGGTGTGTCTTCGCTTTGATGGCTGTTGATTCCAGAATAGGCACTTATAATGAGTTAGGCTTCGACCGTCGAATAATGTCCCGTATTTGGTACGATGCTGCTATATTTTCACTCTATCAAGCCGACTTCATGAGGATTCCTCACATCCACACAGTTCAAGCCAGAGCAACATTGGGAATATGCTTTAACAACTTGGGAGATGTGGAAGTTGGACAGCACTTGTGGAGCTCTGCCCTACGAATAGCGCGGAGGATTGGCTTGCACACCCATTATTCGGAAGCGGCTGCCTCGTGTTTGAGCGCAGAGGGCCAACACAGGCTCTGGTGGACCCTGGTCATATGTGAATGGTTGTCAATATTTTTTGCACATATTCTCGTCAAGTACTATAAACTGGGGTTGCTAACGCGGTGATTGCTAGGTTAAGTTTGCCCTATCGGCCGCCAGAAATCGACGATATTGATTTCGATGTGCCACTTCCATCCGCCCAAGGAGTGGAAGAAAACGAGGCTGCGCATTATCTCGTTCACTATCATATATTCATGGCAAGGACGGCAGCCGCAGTTTACCGTTTCCGTGCTAGTCTCCGATTTGCCCTCGGAATCCTTGAGACAATCAAAGCCGTCAAGACTGTCGACGAGGAGTTGGCCGAAGTCATCGATAGCCTCCCTCGCCTTCTTCAGCCGGAAACTAATCTCGAGGACGAAGAATTGCACCAGCTCGAGCTCGCCAATCCTTGGATCAAGTGGCAGCGCTACGATGCCACCTTAGTACTCCTCCACCTCCGCCTTCGCATCCATCGTACTCTGCAATCACACTGGCTGTCAGCTCCTGATCAGTATAATTGGGCGAGATCCGTCAGTGTAAGCTCAGCGATGAGCGTTATCTGGATCAATCGCAACTGGGATCAACCAGCCTCCATGCGAAAACAGTGGTTACTAACCGCTTCAGGACCCTATCCTACCATATCTTTGTCTCGGCTATTCTACTTTTGCGCGAATGTCAAAATGAATTGACCAATGCGGGAGATTATTACGAGGCGGTCTGCACCGCCCTCAGCCTACTCGAGGAGGTGCAAGATTGGAACGCTGTTGCAAATCACGCAGCTACGATACTCCGAGTTCAAATGAATGGTAATGCGTCTGCTATAAACACCGTATAATTTTCCGGGACATGATCTATCATACTTATCTAGTGCGTTTGGCAGCTCAGGGGGTTACCAATAAGTCAAAGCCGAATGCTCTGCGAGCATCTGTATCAAGCTCGTCCAGTCCGACATAGCCTTTCAACTTGGTTTCATCGAGCTCATTACCTTTGGAGTAGTCTGGAGCTGGGCGACCCTCAAGCGTGCGATCAGCTGCGTTCTGACGTAGTCTTCATTAAGCCTGGTCGTGGGGCTAGCACCTATAAAGGCCACTGAAGCGCTGTTCAATCCTAGGTGTTCCGTGTCGACAGCATGACAGAGCTGGTGCCGAGCCAATGACTTAAATTAGCGAATCAAGACATAAGCCCAATCAGATAGTAGAATATCAAACGTACATCACAGTGCCACCAGACAGTATCCCCTGCCTTCACCGGTGGAGCGTACACCAGACATTCTTCCAACTTCAGATGAGGATGCGAAGACCGACTGAGGCGCTGGCTGGCTGGTTTGAAAGTTCCTGGAAACCAGCCGGACGAATCATCAACCGTCCACTTCTCAGCATCCATCATGTCCACCCCCGGACCCATCGGCGGTTGAAAGAAAGGTCGCAAGAGTACGTAAGCAATGACGGTCTTGACGTTGGGGTAAAACATGATGGTGCCTTCGCGCGGAGCCGCGGGCGTTAGGGCAGTCCAACCCTGAAAAGTACGCAGGACCTGCGAGTGCGCCTCACCTGCGTATAGCGTCTGGTTGGCATCTTTGCGCACGCTGAGGTCATATGGATCAAAATTTTCTGGTTCTCCAGAAAAAATGCTGCCATACACTTTTCGATATGTCGGGTCTGCCCAGCGACAGAGGCTGCCAGCGTCAATATGAGGACCCAGGCCAAGAAATGGTTGTCCTGGAGCGCGGTCACGAAGCCCATCTAGATAGACGAGAGGATCCGAGGAGGTCTCGCCCGTCGAGTCATGCCACAACTCATTCAGACTTCGCTGCAGCTTGAGATGATTGGAGTGTGAACGGAGAGTGTTTTGTGTGGGGGAGTTGTATAACATGAGCATGGATGGACTCTCTTTTGGCCAGCCTTTGATGTACCCGTCGTTGTCGCTGAGAAACTGCTTGAGATCGTGATAAAGCTTATTTGTGTCCTCTTCCGGTACAGTCTCCCTGCAGACGCAAGCGCCGATACTTCTTATCTCTTTCCGTTGGGCGTCAGTGAAGCCTTTCTTGAGGATATCTGCCGTGTCGTACACTGGTATGATCTTATTACCCTTTTCTCCTATGTCGTCGTTGATTCTCTGTAGCTCATTGCATACTTTGATCCAACTCCTGCGGAGAGCCTCAGTGCCGTATTCTGCAATGATAGCCTTTTTGACAGCCAGGAAGTCAAGGTCGCCGGTTTCCTTCGCACCTCTATGGGTGTATTCAGTCCAGGCAGGCCACTGTCTCATCGGAGCTGACATGTCAAAAGTGTGGCAAATGTAAATACGTTTAGTATCAATACGCATCGCCTGTTCTTAGACCTCTCGGGTTGGGGATGATAAAGGACTTACCATCGGCACACGCCGGCCTCACGCATTGCGAAATTTATGCCTGCTTCGCCTCACCCGAGCTACCCCATCAGGAACGGTGTGCATATCGTAACCCCGTTTGGTCAATGGTGGACTCGCCCGAACTGGGCCGAGTAAGGACGATAAGAGTTCCGAAAACAGTGGGCACGAATATATAAGTCCGCTTAGACTTCAAGGTAATCAGGAGGTTTGTGATAAGACAAACCGCCATGAACAAACTCGCGAACATAAGACAGACTCCAGCGACTCAAGTCGTCGCGTCACAGTCACCACTGCAATATCGACAACAAATTCAACACCATCATGGCGCAGCTTCAGCGTAAACACGTCTCGCGATTGGTCCCTCCGGACCACAGGGTGCTCATGCCTCTGCTTCTTGGTGTGACCATTGTCAACTCGGCAGTGAGTTTCGCCTTACTACATCCGTTTGAATCCATTTTGATTGTTCCAAACTGTTGAAGACTCTAGGATACGATTCATCCGTAATGAACGGCCTTCTCATATTACCGGCTTACTCGGACTACTTCAACCTCAGCACTGCCACGGAAGGTCTCAACAACGCTGCAATGTGGATGGGAGGAATTCTTGGAGCTTTCCTCATGCAGCCCATTCCAGATCACTTTGGCCGCCGCCGTGCGATCTTTATAGCCTCGATCGTCACCATTGTTGGCTTAATCCTACAGACCACCTCTCAGAATATTGGTATGTTCGTTGTCGCTCGGATTATCGTCGGGATCGGATCTGCCATAAGCAACGGAGCGGCGCCAACTTTGCTAGGCGAGCTTCTTCCCCCTCGTCAGCGGGCTCGCATCCTGGGTCTCTTCTTCTCATGCTTCTACGTCGGAAGTTTGGCATCGTCCATTGTCAACTACGGTAGTCAGAACATTCAGGGCACTTGGTCATGGCGGCTGCCATCACTCCTCCAGCTTATCCCCAGTCTACTAGCTATTATTATTGTGCCTTTCGTTCCCGAATCTCCCCGCTGGTTAATTGCACATGAGCGGAATGATGAGGCCCTGGAAGTTCTGATGATCATGCAGGGCAAAAAGAAGACTGACACACAAGACTGCGGCGAACAGCTTCGTGAGATTAGGGATACCCTCATTCATGAGGCGGAAGAGTACCCGCGCAACCCTTGGAGGGAGATTATCTCGACAAAAGGCAATCGACGGAGACTATTTATCTTGTGCACTTTTGGTCCAATGACCAACATGTTTGGTAATTTCATCATATCGTAGGTGCTTTGATCCGAAACAGGTCATATTTTTATGACTCACTGTAAAATAGGTACTACTTGACGAAGATCCTAAATCAAGCTGGCATTACGGAAACAGTAACCCAAACTCAAGTCCAAGTTATTATCAATTGCTGGTCGTTTGCGGTTGCAATTATCGGTAGCTTCATGCTTGACATTCTTGGGCGAAGAGCGCAGTTGTTGATCAGTATAAGTGGGATGGTGAGTATGCTACTGTTAATCGGAGGATTGATCAAACGTGAGTGTACCACTCGATCTTCCTATATCAATGAGAAAGTATTAATCTTTTCAAGGCTACGGCGGATCTAGCGACATATCCGGCATCTATGGTACTATCGCCGCCATTTTCTTGTTCCAAGGCTTTTACGCCTTCTCTGTATGCCCTATGACAAGTCTATACCCGACGGAAATATCACCATTCAAGCTACGTACAACGGGTATTGCTATCTTTCGAATGCTAGATTCATCCTTTGGGTACGTCTCTCTTCTCATCCCCCACCCTGCGATAGAGCAGTATTTATTTTTATTTCCTGGGCAGTCTCCTCGCGTCCTTCGCCATGTCTTACGCAATGGCAGATCTGGGATGGAAATTCTACTTCATCAACGCCTCGTGGGACTTTTTCTTCCTCATCATCGTATACTTTGCTTATGTCGAGACGAGTAAACTTAAGTTGGAGGAGATCAACGCCAGGTTTGAAAGGACACAAGTTCTTGCCGGTTTAGTTGACGATTCGTCTTCGGGCGTTGTTAGGACAGATACTAAGGATGGAGAGGTTCTCGAGAAGACTAGGGAGGTGCAAATATACATTTTGTTATGGTGGTAATCCGTAATAGGTCTTTGCGCCGCTTTACTCGTCACGTCGCCTAATTCGACTAGAGAGAGGCTGCATTTAATCGGTTTTAGACGACTTGAGACGCCTAGGCCCTCGTTATCAAGGATATTCTTTATACTATCAATCACTTTCGCAATATTATCGATATAGCGATGTAGTATTTCAATGCTTGTATCGATATAGATGGCGGGCCTAGAATACCACAAATCGTTTGAAGTATTCTTTCTGACACTACCATTGAGGAAATAGTAAAAGATAATTCTGAACTGTCCCTGATTGCCTTCGCAGAGATCTTAGCTATGCTTCCCGGTTTTGAAAGGATCGAGGGCCAATTCATAATGAAGTTGATCGCGTTAATGCGATAAATGAATTGCTCGTTCAGCATGGCCCTGACTTGTTTGTGGATCTAGAATTCTATGGCACACCGACTGATGTTGCTAGAATCACTTGGAACTTCGACATTTGGATCAAGTCTCTGAAGGTCGGGGTAACAATCCAAAACAGAAGATTGAGCGCAACAAAAAGTTACAGGTGAAAGAACATTTGGAGCACGAACAGAAAATTGAAAAGCGAAACCACTACTAAGTTCAGTGAGATCGTCGGGATTCTTGACGACTTTTACTTCTCAGAAAACACATACAAGAGTAAAACCAAAGCCAAGATAGTAAGCATATATAAATACATGTATATAGAACTTTAACCAAAAAAAATCAGAAAAAAGTTTAGGTCCCTGAGGGATTCGAACCCTCGATTGAACAGAAACTTTGCTGGAGGCAACATCCGAAACAGACGGAGGATATAATTGCGTATCAAAGTGTTCCGTGCTAACCACTACACTAAGGAACCATGTTGTATTTTTTCAGAATCTAATCTAACTATCAACCTGTCAACACAAAGATTTCATGTCTCCAGCTGCGCTTTGCACCTCGATTGTAGAAAAATTCTATATCTATACAGGGCTTGCTCCAGTGCACGTTTACTTGCAGAGCGCAACTACAAATCCATACAGGAATCCTTATACAAAAAGCCCTCAGCAAAACTGCTTGATAGAAGCAATTTCCAAGATGTGGAACTGACAGACCAATCATCACTAGGAATCCCGCGACCATACCTACTACCGGTATGGCACGAGTACTCTGCACTACATAGGTTGAGAATATTTTCGCCTTTCTAGTACCAGTCCTGTACTGATCTGCCAGGTTGTCACCACCGTAATGTGCATCTACATTTATAAATAAAATGTTAATCATTATGCTAATTGATTGCACCTAAGTAGCTGAAAAATGAGGCTATACTGCACGCTACGCTGTCCTACCACGGCATCAGCACACGTCAATGAACCAATTGGGCTCGTAGTTGTGTATCCAGAAGACTAAGCAGGCGAAATGAAGGCTAGTATCGAACCAAGAAAGCGCCGTATCATAAAGCTTTCAATACTGTGCCGATACTGCTATGCCAATTGTCATGTGCTGCCCCGGGAGACTTCTGTGTGGTGTCTTACGTGCTCAACGCACACTCATTGCTTTTCCAATTCTTTTTCTAGTGAGGCTATACCGGCTGACCTGCTCTAGAACGAGTAAGCCGTGTTCCTGGAGGCGACATCAAGACTAGGAACATTTCACACTATCTACAGCACTCAAGGTCATGTCCTTTTTCTTTGGTCTCAAGTGGAGCCCACCTGATGACAAGCGGACCATGAGACTGAGCCTCAGATGTGAAGTCAAAATTCATACTGAAGCATAGCAGGTAGGAAGCAATGCTCTTGAACCGCCCTTCCGGAAAGAAAATGAGCTTGTAAATAGGAGAGTCTGCCTGCCTATTTGTCTTTTACGGAAACCCTCCGATCTATGGCCCAGAAAGGACCTTTTATCGTACTTGCGTCAGGATTTGCACGCTCAGCGTCTTGAACGAACTCATCGACACCTATGGCTCGCAGGCCTTCCCAGGGCAACTCGACCGTTGCATAGGAAGAGGCTGCTCAGTCGCGCAATCGTCGTCACGGAAGATCCGAATCAGCATCTCGTCTGACATCTTCATCAAGCCTCTTCCAGAGTACCTGCTCTCATATCCTAATCGGGTGCTCATTCCTGATGATTCCCTAACAAGACGAATCTCTACGTCAATCTGCATATGGACTTCTACTCTCACATTGCTGAATTGTATGAAATAAATCGGACCTTTCGATTGCCCCCTTCATCGATCTCCTGCCAGAATCGGTCTCATGGGAGAAATGTGCCGCCTTTATCAAAGATTTTCTCATCCATATTGGCATAAACTCCTCTGCACGATATCGCTATACGCTATCAGTACGGCGAGCTTCGCCTCTCACAGACTCTGGAGATCGTGTTGCACCGAACTACTAGCAGTAATTTATTTCAAAAATTTGGTCTCAGCGTCTGGCGTTGGTTCAACTTCTTCAAAGCACAAAGCAATGAAGAACCTAAGGTCTATCCAAGGGGTCTGGGGTGAGTAATCAATAACATGATATCGAATATTAGGTCATGTTAGGGTTATGGCCGTGGCAATAAAACACTTTACCCGTAGCTAAAAGGAGCATTATAAGACGGATTCTGGAAAAGTGGGGCCAACGGAGTGCTTCTTCCGACTTCATGTCCCATCTTCTACTCTCCTAACTCATTCGATGACTAGCGATGCTCCTATAAAATTGAAGCTATGGATTCATCAGAAGTACCAACCGATTCGAGTCAAGGTGTCAAGCGTCGTCGAGTGGCTGTTGCTTGTGATGCATGCAGGACACGCAAATCAAGGGTATACCTCTCATACGTCGTGGACGCCATCTAACCTTGTGCTTCTCGCCATATGTTTTCGAATAGAATGATTAACAAATTTCACAGTGTGATGGAGGTCGTCCACGTTGTTCAATATGCATCAATCTAGGATTTGAGTGCAACTATACCCCTCCTTCGTCAGCTGCAAATCTTCTCGTTAGAAAAGAGTACGTTTTCCACTCGTGACTATGTTCAGGAGTAAATCGTAATCGTTCTTCTAACCTGAATATGGAGATAAATAGTTACCTGCAGTCGTTAGAATCTCGCATTGCCATGCTGGAAGATCACATGGGCACTGTTAACTTTCAACTTTCCGAATTATCGGAAAACGCTCAGCGAAATGGAGATTCTTATGGCGACCGCCATGTAAATTCTGAATTGGGCGCTCCGACTTCAGAATCTCTCCCTGATCTTGCAAATATTGAGGATTCAGTAGACGCAATGGGGGCAGTTGTTTTTGCTGATGAGGAGGATTACGGATTTTTTGGTAAGGCCGTTCTCTTATATCGCTTCTCTCCCTTCTATCTCGCCACTAGTTTTCAAAAAACGGTCTTACCACAGATTGACCGCGAATCTTAGGTCCTTCGTCGAATATTTCTTTTATACGACATTTGTCATTAAATGGCATATACGATCCTCCAAGAAGGCCCGATCAGACTACCACGAGGCAGGGAGGTTTTGATGTCGGATTTGCCAATGTCTCTCGACCTCCATCACCCATATCAAATGGCAATAATCGTTCAATAAAACAAACCCAGATTGATCTCTTTGCCCTTCCGCCACCGCAGGAGACATCAAGGTTGGTCCAGAAATATTTCGCAGACACTGGACTCTTGTTCCCATACATTTATCCACCAACATTCCTGGAGACTTTGCAGTATGCACTTGGAGACAACTTGAGAGAAATTCGGAGGACATGGCTTGGGCTTCTGAATATGATGCTCGCTATGGTGAAAATAACGGATGATAAGCCTGCAGATAACCGTATTGCAGAAGCCAATACGTTCTATCAACGGGCTCTAGGCTTGTGTGGGAACGAAATGCTACGTGGTACTACCACTGAAGTAGGTGAGTCGTATATTATATGAAACGGAATGTGCGCATCGAGGGGAAGATCCAATACTGATAGGGTCAAAAGTTCAATTCTTGCTTCTTATGGGTCAGTACCTCCAAGGTACGCAGAAGTCGGTCCAAGCTTGGACGATTCATGGTCTCGCAGTCAAAGCAGCTTTTCAACTGGGTCTGCATTCAAAACATGCGACGGCATCGTTTTCATCTCTCGATCAAGAAACCAGAAGACGGACATGGTATGCATGTATCGTCTTAGACCGGTATGGCCAACTCTTTGATTTCTATGCTTCCATTTTCCCCCTTGATAGGCCAAATCTCACGCAAAGCCTCTATAGAACATTGAGCATGACTCTGGGTCGGCCGGCATCAATCCCTGACAGTTATGTGCAGATTGAACTTCCTAGGCACGACGAAGACTTGATGGTCCCTAACATAAACCCACAAGATATGAAAATGAGCACAATTTTCTTCAATAAAACGATGTAAGTGCTGAGTCGCCCATTAGAACTGGATGAGCTACTGACTTGGTAATGTTCAGACTGCTGTATCAGCAGCTCTTTTTCATTATCGACAAACTCTATGGTCAGAACTTGGGCTGCGAAGAGCCAATATCAGTGGGCGACAGTATTACCAAGATTCTCTCAATCAGCCAAAGCCTTGAAGCATGGGAAAGATCTCTTCCTGGAAATCTCGCTTTGGTGACAATCAGAGACATTCAAGATGCAAAACAACCAGATTATGGAGGAGCCCAGTTCACTCTGAAATTTCGACTCATCCTCACCCTTCGATCGCTCCACCTTCAAATCTTGCTTCATCGGCCTATTCTAGTGAAGTTCATTGATGCTTGTAGTGAAACTTCCGTGAACTCCAGTGACAACCGGCTTTTACAGCAGATCGGTTCAAATAGTCTGCAAGTTTGCTCAGAATCTGCGATGAACATCATTGACATGATGTATGAAGTACTTCATTCGACGGCATGGCACAAGAGCCTGCTTGGTGCCTGGTGGTTTTCTCTCTATTACAGTATGTTTCTCTTTCTCGAGGCTAAATGAGCTTTAGCTTGAGGCTCTAGAGGAGTATGTCTAATCTAGGTTATAGCGTTTCATTCTGCGCTGATTCTTCTTGGAACTATACGAATCTTCAAGAGCGGGGGGAATGTCTTCATGTTACCGTCGTGCGATATCGACAAGCTGGCTCTCTATCCTAATCGAGCGGTGCAGATACTATACAAGTTGGACTCAGGCAATCGCATTGTGGATCGATGCCGTTATTACCTCGAGAGATATAGGATCCTATCCGACCTAACAGGTATGGTATTCAGACTCTTCTTTCGGTGTACTACACAGACGTGTCGGTGGCTAATGGGATATTTTAGACCATCCTGAAAATCTCACAGAGGATGTGGCAAATAACTCCGTGATCAAAAACACTAGTCTGAACATGGATTGCTCACCATTAGGTTTGGAATTTGGAGAGTTTATGCTCGATGGTGACTTTTTAGCTGTGGTGAACCATCAAACATTACTCCAAGAAGATTTTACCAGAGAAATTGCTCAGCATGAATGATAGTGATCAATCATATGATTGTATCGTATCTTCTTACTGACCCTTTTTTTGTTTCTTTCTGTAAGTAGTTTATTTTACTCACTCTCTATGTGGTTTATACCACCTGGTCTATACTGCTGGATGTCGCTAACCGACGGTTTCGTACCGGTTCAAAAAAGATACAAGATCACACCCACAGTAGCCACAGTGTAGGCAATCACGCAGTCTCAAAATTGGTTTTTGTTTGATTCACACCCATCGTAGTCTTGATACTTATTTATGTTTGCCTAGCATGAACTGCCTCTATCCAACACCGACAGATTCCTCTGGGAACCCCCTAAGATGGCCGTTTTGGCTACGATGTACCGCAGTCGTTGTCACCTCCCTAGCCAACTTTGTTGGAAATATGGCAGGTGCTGGTGTCAGTGTTGCTATCCCAGACTTAATGCAGGAATTTCAAAAATCACAATCGAATGCTACTCAGGTCTTGACCGTACATACCCCATTATACCCGGCTAATGATGCCAGTGCCTCAGCGTATGATGCTAACCACCCCTCAAAGTTCAGTTTTCTCTTTCTCGGTATTGGAAATATCTTTTGGGTACCAGTGGCTATGAAGTTTGGTAAACGAGCCTCGATGCTCAGCTCAATGGCGATGCTGGCAGGCATGTTAGCTTGGTCAGCGGCTGCTCAGACCTTCAACAGCCTCGTTGCTGCCAGCTGTTTGATTGGCTTTGCATCAGCTGCTGGTGAGGTAAGCCTTCAGGTGCATATTTTGATCATAAACAAAGATAACTCACATTCTTTAGAGTATCGTTCCCGATATTGTGGCGGATACTAGCTTTACGCATCAACGAGGTGCAATGATGGTAATGTAAGGAATCATTCCGTCAGCTGCAACCCCAAATTGCATCTTCTAAATAAATAAATCCATATTTCCAGCTACTTCTTGCTCGTCTCCGGAGGAACTGCTATCGGCCCACTTATTTCTGGCTTCATGGTTGCCAATACATCAGATACCTGGCGGTCGTCGGTCTGGCTTTGCTTCGGGATGGCCATCTTCGACCTACCCCTGATATTCTTCTTCTATCCTGAGTCCAATTTCAATCATCCTCAAGATTCTTTCGACCAATCGCAAATTATGCAAGAAACTCACAGACCTGCTATGAATGGAAACACTCAACACGAGGAATTTGTCGAAGATTCGAATCTCCCCATGGAGACTACTTATACTATTCGAACGCCTCCTGTATCGTGTAATCCCTCTGTCAATCTTATCCAAGCTATGTTTGAGCCACTGACGTTGCTCGCTCATCCGTCGGTCGTGTGGGCAATATTCACTTATGCAATAATCTGTCTCAGCCCTCAAATGATTCTGATGTACGTTTGATCCATATAATCTTTCTTTCATTAGTTGGCTACTTCTGATGAATAATTGTTGATTGTCCCAACACTTCATACAGCTTCACGATGTTCCCTTTGCTCCAAGCACCGCCGTATCTATTCACAACTAGCGACGTCGGCCTAGTGCAGATTGCCGCCATTGTCGGCTTCATACTCGCTTTTTGCGGCGGTGGCATGCTCTCAGATTACATCAATGGGGTGATCGTCCGCCGAACAGCTTCGAGACTTACCATATTCCGAGCCGAACACCGTCTGATATCCATAATACCTGGTATGCTGATCGGTCCTGCAGGATGCGTTCTTCTCGCATTTGCTTGTGGGCATCAATTGCACTGGATCGTAATCGCGGTAGGATTTGGGCTCGTGTCGTTTGGCACGGTATATACTCCAAATATTGCGATCACGTACGTCACCCAACGTCACCAACGAGATGCAGCCAAGTGTCTTATCTTGATCAATCTATTCAAGAATCTGGTGGCGTTTGTGTTTCTGTATGTGGCAGTGGACTGGGTCAAAAAAATGGATATGTGCAAATTTACATGATTATGTTCATCCTCGTCCTTTGGGTGCGCATTACCATTGTACTATTTTGGCTTGAGGAATCATGAAGAGTTTCAATGAGGGAATGATACATAGTATTTGTTACTGTCATCAAGTATCAAAAAGAGATATTGAATCTATATACTCCAATCCACCTTGATGCTGAGTATGGGGATTTACGGATTTTATGGCTAGAAATTATTGATTGTCGCCGGCGTCCCTACTTTTCATTTGTGTATCACTACTGAAAATACGTTTAGTCAGGGCGGGCCTCTGAAGTTACATGATGCAGATGCCAGGCCAAGGTTATATCATGACATTGAAAATATTTTGGATGAAGAAGGACAGACAACCTTTAGTACTAGGTAATTGTCTTATAAAAGCATATTGTGAGTCCCGACATGGAGCATCACACTTCACTCTATACGTACGTAGTTATTCAATAGTATTTCAAGATCTAATTTCCCTTCAACTATATCAATCTACGCAAAGACCACATTGTTCCTCAGTGTCCCGATTTTTGAAATCGTCACATCCATCTGGGTGCCCGGGACCAGATACTTAGGAGGATTGAGACCGGCGCCGACCCCTGTACAGTGGAACAAGTAGTTAGCCTGGAGGGATCGGCAATTCGTTTGTTCGGATAGTCAACATACCACCAGGGGTACCTGTCATAATCACACTGCCCTTTTGCAACGTTGTTCCCTGAGAGAGGTACGATATACAATATTTGCAGTCAAAAAGTAGATCCGAAACACTCTCATCTTGTCTCACTTCACCATCAACGATAGTCTTTAGGTGCAATTGGGACGGGTCTGGAATCTCCGACGCTGCAACCAGCACAGGGCCAAGAGGCGCAAATGTATCGAATCCCTTTGAGAACCCCCATTGAGGGATAACTCCGGCGTATGCTGGGTCTCTTTGTAGTTTTCTGGATGAGATATCGTTGCCGACAGTGTAACCAGCTACATAGTCCAGGGCGTCTTCCACGGAAACGTCTTTGGCGTCTTTCCCAAGTACAATACACTACGGCCAATTAGCTAAAGGACGTAAGTGTGAATTGAATATTTAATACCAATTCGCCTTCATAATCTGCTTGGTCATTCTGTGCAATTTTTGGAATCACCACCGGCTCGCCGTGATCGAGGACTGTGGTATTGGCTTTGAAAAAGATGAAGGGAAATGGAGGTGGCTTCCGTCCTGCCTCTTTAACTAAAAAGAAATGTCAGCTTGTAATTACTTCTGCTTCTCCTACCTAGTCAAATATTACTCACTATGTTTAGCATAGTTGAGACCTACACAGCGGAGGATAGGCACGTCGCTTTGTGCAAGTGGTGACAGTATCCTCTTGACTTGCGCAGTATTTTCTGTCAAAACGGTCTTTCCGGTCGTATCGTAGATGTCATCGCCCTCGAGAATTCTGGCTCGTAGTTGGTCAGTCTCGGTAATGAAACCCAAGTCAATATCTTTGTCTTCTGGAAGCAGAGGCTCGCCGCGCAAGATGCGGCCGTCGATGGCCTCGAAGCGGATCAGACGTTTCCAAGCAAGAGTCATGTTTGCTTTCTCTAGTGTTTTCAACAGATCATGGATCATGGGAGAATTGTTAAATTTAAATCAACCGGTGTATGCAAGAAGAAATTAATACTTAATCCTCCTCATATGGTATAGCAACTTGGTCCGAGCGGGGAAACATCGGGTACAGCGTAATCGGAAATCGGACAATAGATCGGTGCACCACCATCGAGAGCACATTCAAGAGGGGTTATTTTGTGTCATGAATGCACAACTCTCATCGCTTCTTACTATATTGGTCTTGTTTCTTGCCTATGAGTCTATGGATATATCTTTTACGAACAGGCACCATTAAGCTCCAGTTGCAGCTCAAGAACACGGCGCCTATTACGACCATCATATATCTAAGATATACAGTGTATTCCTGCTTATAAATTAGGGAAATGCATAAAGTCCATTTTTGACTGGTAAAGCTACCCATCAGAGCCTAAGTATTCATGATATCTTTCAAAAACGGCGATCAGAGCATACTCTTATATCAATCATTGCTCGTTTTCCACCCAATTCCCATGCAGTCCAGGACGTAATCTCAACGGAAGTAAAATGATAGCTTTTGCCTTGCTGAAATCGTTGGCATCCAAAACATGCAGCTCACTCAACATAGTACTGTAGTTATTCACAAGAGCCATCACGTATCCGTCACCTTCCTGAGACGAACCAGCTCGTGGAATAAACACGGGTTCTTGGACTAGGTGCGTGGTTCCAGGAAAGTACACATCTGTTCTGCCCGTTTTACGATTAAAGTGTGCCAAAGAATTGTATGGGGGGTAGCCTCCTCCCATGACTGGTGCTATGCGAGCGAAATCAGTACCTAAGCTTGGGTCCATGAGATCAAAGTATGAGTGTGAATACTCCTTTGACATCATCCGATCATCGATTCGGTAGAACTCTGAGTTCCCTGGGTGCAAGTTTTCGGGCTGAGGGAGCTTAAGATCATCCTTTTTTGGGTCGAATGTGAACCGAGTTAGTTGGGTGACGATTGTATGGGGGTCTGGCGAGTTGCCTTGGGCATCTGGCCACCAGTAAAAAACGTTTTTGTCACTGAGCCCGAGATCAAAGACAATGCAACCATTCTCATTTTCATAGGCGTTGGCAGTGTGTCCCGGGAATGAGGTCTTGTAAGTGAACCACTTGATATCTGAAGATTTTGCTCCATTACGAGGAAGCACTCCTAGGTAGAAAGGAGTCTCTGGGCTCCATTGCCAGTGCTCTCCCTGAGCTTTGAGCCTCTCGATATCGCACAATTGAGGAATTACAGGGAAGAGCACCTAGAGAGATTAACAACCAAGTCTCTTAGACTCTAACACCCATTAAAGTAGAGCAAGGGACTCACATAGTTCTCTGTCACTGCAAAGTCATGAATCATTCCACAGACAGGGCTAACAAGCCATACGGTCTGTCTGAAGCGACCATCAGGCTCAACAGTGTAGTAGCATATATCTAGTGTACCTTCGCCTTTGGCCTCGTACCCGAAACAAATCATTTCTTTGGTCACAGGATCCAATTTAGGGTGTGCCGTGAAGGTTAAACTGGGCAGCTGGCCGTCGAAGTCGTAGAGTCCTTTGGTTTCTAGGGTTTCCGGATCCATTGCATAAGGAGGCGAGTCTTCTTTGAGAGCCAAGAGCTGTCCATTGAAATGGACGATATTGGTATTGGCAGTACTGCGGACAGCAAACTCGACGGCATCCGTGTATTTATTGCGGTATTTTCCTAAACGCAGGGTATAAGTCAGGACATGCGACTTAGAGCAACATTATCGCATATCTTCCTACCAGCCAGTGCTTGCTTCGCTTCTCGTTCGCGAACAAACTTTTCCGTACGGACATATCTTTGCTGGAAACTCACGGTGCCATGCGTTATGCGGAAAGCGCTGACATTACCATCTCCGTTGAACCACTACCGTATAGAACAAAATTAACCATGATTGACATTCAAAGCCGGAGTAATGAGCTTCATACAGGGTCATTCTCAACCCGCGGAGGCAAATGAGGGTCAGGCATAACGCGATAAAAAGTCCCATTGATGTCCTTCGGAAGGTCACCGTAAACCTCTAGATGCTGGACCTCACCTTCAAAGCGGCAGGGTTTCATGAAGCCGGAAAATTGGGGAAGGTCTGGAAAATGCGCCATCTTTGCTGGTGGCATACTTCAATATGAGGTTTTCAAAATTCACTGTGGGCTCGAATAAATGTATCTTTTGAAATAACCGACTTTGTTTACTGTGTGCTTTACATTGTGTAGTTATTTGTGATGTTTTCCCACGTAATATTGGATTGTTCTCAAGTGGAGTCCTCGGGGAAGCATCGGCACGCTGAAACCGTTACTATATCCACGGATTTCACAGTAAAGCAACGACATCTGTCTGATCTAACACGTATTCACAATCTATTGATGCAGTGTAACCGTTTTCGTCTGTAAGAACTCTTCCAATCCCCACTGCGATCCGAACCTCCCCCAGCCACTGTCACCACGTCCCCCATGAGGAAGAGTCGCCTCATCATGCACAGTCATAGAATTGATGTGAACAGCACCTGACCTGATAGACCCAGCCAGCTTCAGGGCTTTGTAGTGATTTTGGGAGAAGATAGCAGCTGATAGACCGTAAGTAGCTTGCTCGGTAATATTGATAATACCATCCTCATCTTCAACTGTTAGCATTCCGCAAAGGGGTCCGAAGGATTCCGTTTCATAAAAAGCCATTTCCTGCTTTAACCCGGTAATGACAGTGGGGATAAAGGTCAGGGCAGAATCATTCGTAGAATAGTCAAGCACTGGAGCAGTGTAGACTTTCGCCCCTTTGTCGACTGCGTCCTTCACAAGGGCATCTAACTTGATTTTCGCTGCGGCGGTAATAACGGTACCGGACTGCTTGATAGTCTGCAATCGACTGAGTAAATTTTCTTGCAGCTTTACTGCAACATGCTTGGTGGCAATAATCAGGTCTGTCGACATGCAAACCTGGCCGTTCTTGAAAGTGTGTCAGCATTTCTCTTTAATGATCCCCATCTTTAACTTACATTCAAAAATGCGCCTTTAATGATCTCTTGAGCTGCCAGATCCAGATTCGCATCGTCCAGAACAATCACAAAATTCTTACCACCGAGTTCCAACAACACCGGCTTGAGAACCATGGCTGCTTGCGCTGCGATAATTCGACCAACCTGTGTAGAACCGGTAAAATTGCATTTGCGTATTGCACGATGTTTGATAAGCACATCGAAGATCTCCGCCCCATCACTAGGTCCATGAAGCAGGAAGTTAACAACGCCTGGCGGGAATCCAGCTTCGCGGAATAGTGAGGCCAAGAAATAATGCACGCGTGGGCTCAATTCTGATCCCTGAGATAGTATATTAGTATGAAAGTTTGAAGTCCTACACTCCTCCGAATACCTTCAAGATTGCCGTATTTCCAGCAGCAACGGGGGCTATAACAGCTCGTAATCCCAAAATGATGGGTGCGTTCCATGGTGCAATACCTAGAATCACGCCCAGCGGCTCCTTGAAAACGAGTCCATAGGCATCACCACGTACGCTTGGAATCGATCCGAGCACGGCAGAAGTGGCGAGTGCTGCGCATTCCTCGATAAGATCTAACCCGTCTCGAGCGATGTTTTGAGCATATATGGGGTCGCAGCGAATTTCTTCGACACAGATCCGCTCGATTTCTTTGACCTTGTTCCTGAAGATGTGTGCCAGTTTCTGCAACAATTCTCGTCGTTCGGAGGGTTTTGATTTGGACCAGCTTGCGAACGCTCGTGCACTAGACTCGGCTGCTTGAAGTGCGAGTTGCTTTGTAGCACCTTGAAAAGACGTGTATCCATTCGCATCCGGACTAGGAATATCGATGAATTGTCGCTCTCCGGACTGGAGGACGATGTCCTGTCCATCGATAATCAGTGGTATGATGCTGTTCATAATCATTATCCTCTGAATCTCTCTAACTCCCAGAGTAATTTTATCGATTCACCCCACGCTTTTTTTTTTTTGGAACATGCTCTGTACTCACAATATATTCTTTATTACGAACTGCAAATTGAGAACTTCGGGGAAACGCCGGAAAATATCCCGAGTAAACAGATACGATACAGCAGAATTTCAGACACGAAAAGTTTGGGAAAAGGGTCATGGCATTTTCTACTAATGAAACCCATTAAGCTTCTTTGTTTCCAACTTTTCCCAGGCCTTATCAATTTCCCCCTCGGTGTCATATCCATAACACCACACTTGCGTGGCGGGATCACTCCATTGATTAGGACTATGAACGAACGGAAGCCCCTTCACTTCAGGCACCATAGCTGCATCCCGCGTTCGTTGTAATGGTCCATCTGGGAAGTGCCACAGACGGCCATTCAGTAGACTTGCCTCCTGCATTTGGTTGGAGCGAAGGCTGCGGACAGTCTCGAATAACTGGAGGCAATCGGTAAGTTGATCTGAAGATGTCATTTTCGATAACGCTCGGGCGAGACCGACGCCGTCCTCAACGGCCATTGCGGCACCTGTGTAGTCCGTTAATTTGAGATCTGGCACAATTCGCGATAGAAAAATGGCCTACCTTGAGACATGTACGGCAGCATGGCATGAGCTGCGTCTCCCAGTATTAAAAGTTTTCCAGAAATCCAGCGATTTAACGGCGGAACTGTCATCAGCGGCCACTTCATTGTTTTCTCGACCATGTTGATCATCTTTGTCAATCTGTGTGCGCGATCAGCAAAGAATATAGTAATTCATAGACTGAATCAAAGACTTACACAGGGTCCCAGTCTTGGAATTCTCTCCTCATGTCCTCTACAGCTCGCTCTGGATCCCAGGTTGATGGATCACTGCTATCCGGATGCGAGAGGACCATATTGAAAGATGCACCGGAGCCTATCGTGTATGTCATTACATGTCGGCCATCCCCAATCCTATCAAAGGTCAGAAAGTCATTGGTATGCCATCAACCCTGTGGAATGTATGAGTTCTCCTACCAGATATTCAACGAGGGCTTTTCTAATATCCAAGAGATTTCGGGGTTGCTCCGCATGCGATCCACATCAACTGTTGCTCGATAAGCTGCAAAGCCAGGCTTGTGAAAAGGCATCTCGTGTCCGCGAAGTACAGTCTTCCGGGCCACAGACCTGATACCTAGATTTTCGTCCATCATTAGGCATTGAAAGACTTCGCAGGACTAGACGTTACGCAAAGGGGAAAATACCGTCAGCAGCAACAATGAGATCCGCCGTGTGCATGGTGCCGTCCGCCAACGTTATACTCCCTGCTATAGGGTCATAGTCGACAGCTTTGGCTCCAAGCTTGATCTCAATTCCCATATCTTTTGCTCGTTCGCAAAGAGCTGAGTGGAAATGAGCACGATGAATAACGTAATAAGGCGCTTGATAGTTCTCGGTAAAATCGGGGACGAGCTCGGTATTTCCAATAACTCTACCATCTTGCCATCTTCGAAAGGATATGCGCTCTGGCTCCGTTACATAAGGGGATAGGTAGGGCTTCAGCCCCAGTTTGAATAATAGACGGGTAGAATTAGATGGTATTTGGATCCCCGCTCCTACCTCACCTAGAACAGGAGTCTGCTCGTAGATAGTCACTTGGTGGCCACTTTGTGTTAGGGCGATGGCAGTTGCTAGGCCACCTAGACCTGCGCCGACGAGGATGATGTTGAGTGGAACCATACACTTGGGCCTTAAGTCATGAATTGACGGCTGCTCCAGCGCTTCCATAAATTTCAGGCAATTGCTAGGATAAGATGGCGGCTTACTTTGTCAGTCACTTGTTCAGGAGGCAGACAGAAGTTGACATCGAGACTCACAGGAAGGGTGAGCGGAACATTGTAGGAACGCATAGTTACCAAGTAGATGGTAATTCAGTATGGAGAGCAGCTGTTTCGTCAATGAACATCAGTAAAAGCGACTGGAGGAGCATCACTGATTAAGTAAGGCTGATATTCCGGGTCTGTTTATTGGATTTGAGCTCTCCCGACATTGCCCCGAAGAGTTACATGTTGCATTTCCGACTAATCCCCACGCTATCCTAGAGTCGTTGATATAAGTCAACTGAGGTGGTATGTTAAGCCTCGGAGAAAATGAACACACTGGTTGTAGAAGCTCAAAATATCTTTACCCTTCCTCATTGCTTGCTCATATACCGAAATCGTTAAAATGGGCGACTCGGCAGAAAAGCTTCTCGCGGACTTGGAGCAAAGTAAGACCCTACCATTATGGGCGCAAATGAGCCGATTGAATCCTCCGGAGCCTAATCCTCACTGTATTCCATTTGTGTGGGAATACGAGAAGATACGGCCCAACTTGCTGCGGGCAGGTAATCTCATTACAGAAAAACAGGCTGAGAGAAGGGTTTTGATGCTGGTGAATCCTGCTAGAGGTACATCTTCTATCAGCTCAGTTTATGAAGTATATACTTTGGGTCATTCGCAGTAACATGTTGTCGAGTAGATGCCCCCTACACAACAGACACCCTCTACGCCGGCCTGCAGCTAGTGATGCCCAACGAAACTGCCCCAGCACACAGACACACAGCCTTCGCAATGCGCTACATCATCGAGGGCCAAGGCGGCTTCACAGCCGTGCACGGTAGAAGGATCCAAATGCAAAAGGGAGACGTGATCCTCACACCGACCTGGAACTATCATGATCACGGTAAAGATGGTTCAGGGCCCATGATTTGGTTGGATGGTCTGGATTTGCCGAATTTCAGACATTTTCCGGTTCATTTTGTGCAACATTATGATCAGTCGAGGTATCCGGCGGAGAATATAGATACGAGCTCGTCGCCTATTGTGTTTCCTTGGGTGCAGATGAAGGCGCGGCTGGATACAGAGCCGGGGGATTGGGCGGCGCAGCGATATCTGAAGGCGGATGGACGGGAAGGTATATCTATCACAGTTCGATCTACAAAAACATATAGATAGCTAATCGTCCTCAGTGAGCCGCGTACTCGGCGGTGCCGCAGAACGATTGAACGCCGGAAGTTCCAGCCCTCCACGTCGAGAAACATTGTCCTCTGTCTACCATGTAATCTCAGGAAGCGGTTACTCCACGGTTGGAGACTCTAAGCTTGAGTGGAAGACGGGGGATACTTTCGCTATACCATCGTGGTATAAATACCAGCATTTTGCGAGCCCAGGAGAGACCGTGTATCTGTATCGGTTCGATGATAAGCCTATGATTACCTCTCTGGGCTTCTTCCGTGAGGAGGGCATGGATGTCGAAAAGCTTGTTTCGGACTAAGCGCCCATTGATGCAACTGTTTTGACTGCAAAGGAATACTCTCGTTGATGAAGCCTGGGTTCTAGGCCGAGAATGTGTTAGTAGTGATACAAGGATGTACATAGCACCTGTCTAGCTGACTGCTTGGCGATTGTCCAGCAGTAATAATATAGGTGTCTAGGTATCACTATCCCCGACCTCGGGAAGCTTCGTCGATCAACTTATGTAGAGCATGTTGATAATGCCCATGTCAACTAAGAATGAACGGAACGAGATCACAGAGATACAAGATCATTATATGATTTCATAATATATAGATAGTATTACACTTCAAAAATCTCACCCATTGCCACACCCGCTCCCTCTGCACCAGCTCGACTGTCGACCAGATCAAGTCGCCAACCTTTCCAGTCGCGGAGTTTACGTTTGACTTCACGAGCCCATTCAACACGCTTGCGCGCCTCTTCCTCTGCTTGTGCTCGCGCAAATGCATCTTCATCAAATTCTTCATTGTCCTCTTCCGCAAGTAACTCCAGGCTACCTCGCGCGGCCGGTGGATGTTGAGTTGATGGACGTCGGTCCCAGTTGTTATTGCCTCCTGTAAAGGCAGCTAATCCGCTAGATAGAACCGTAGTAAAGGAAGAATGTTGCTGTTGTTGTCGGCTCTGAGCCATAAGACTGCGTCGTCTTGAGTGGCCGGGTGCGCCACCAACGAGGTCCACTTCGTCAAAGGCATTGCCTGGACTAGATGTCGTTTCAATTCCTTCGTTCTCATCATCCGCTCCAACGCCCAGCTCTCTCTTTCGCTCCTTCCAGATACTGCGACGAAGTTCAAAGTTTTCACCTTCTAGATCGCGGATCCTTCGCTCCAGTCGTGATCGTTCCTCATCTTCTAGCTCATCAAGACCTTCGTTGCCTTCAACGTCGGTATTTCTCTTTCGCTCACGATTTTTCTCCTCCCGTAATCGAAGATTCTCGTTCTCGACGGATGCTAATTTTTTTTTTAAGAGAGC
The DNA here is from genome assembly GCA_022813215.1 of Talaromyces ruber. Lineage (NCBI taxonomy): Eukaryota > Fungi > Ascomycota > Eurotiomycetes > Eurotiales > Trichocomaceae > Talaromyces > Talaromyces ruber. The sequence goes on along the minus strand of JAKLMW010000032.1, from coordinate 242,851 downwards.
TACTTCTTTCTCGACCTTCTCGTGGTCTTTCAATCGCGATTGATGCCGACTTTCTGACTCTTTGTGTAAGTTGGAAAGTGCCTGTAACTTTTTATCGAGCCCTTCTGCTTTCTTTTCTGTGTTTGATTTTGCTTCTTGTAGTTCTTCGACTTCTCGTTGTAAAGATTTGATCAGAGTTTCTGTACTTGTCTTATCGACTCCTTCTTTCAGCGCCTTCTCAGATGCACGTGATAGTGACTGCTTGACATCTGAGAGCTCTCCCTGTGTCTTTTGAAGCGCGCTTTCGCTCTGAGAGAGTTTCTCTTCTAGAGCCGTGATTTGGCTCTTGAATCCGTCGATCGAAGTAGACGATGTTGATAGCTCTGCACGCAGATTTGAAATTTCGATTTCCATGGTTTCTATTATTGAAGACTTCGACTCCAGCTGTTGTACGAGCTCGGAAGGTGGAGACTCTGCGTGACCAGAGCTTGATCGGTGGGTTTTAGATTGTAATAGAGAGTTTTGCCGTTGTAGAGATGCAATCTCAGATTTCTGTCGGGAGTTAGTATGGGACGTCATTACATACTAAGAATAGAGCATACCAATGATTCGAGCTCGGCGACCTGCTTTTCAGCCTTTGCTAAGCGGCCCTTGAGCTCAATTACCTCGACGCTGGATTCGCGAAGATCTTCGAGCTCCTCTTCTGCCTTTTCCCTTCGTGTGTTGGCAGTGCTATATTCCTTTTCCAGTCTTTTGTTCTCCTTCTCCAACTCTTCTACCCTAGCTGTCTGTCTCCTAAACACCTCATGGATCTGTTCATCACCAGGAGCCAAGGGTGGTAAGGGGGGAGACTTGATGCTAGAGCCCGGTGATACCGCGGTTGATATGGAGTTTCTGAAAGAAGAAGACCGCATTTTCGACTGTACGGATAGGGATGGTTGTCGTTTATGCGCACTTCGAAGAGGGAGTTCCTTTGTTTCATCAGGGCTAGTCTCTGGGTCTGGAGAAGTTGGCGCATCGGGCATAGGTTCGGTGGGAGCATCCTCTTGTGGTTCTTTTTCTTTCTTTTCCTCTTGCTCAACGGCCGGTTCAGGTGTCTGGTCTGCGGCTTCTGTTTCATGTGTCTCAACCGCAGGTTTATCGTCGCCAGCAGGTTTCTCGTTCGTGGTCTCGTCTTTGCTTGATTCGCCAGCAGCGGCTTTCTTTGCTCCCTTTTTGCCTTTTTGTTTTTGCATTTGCGCTACCTAAAGTAATTGAGACGCCAGTCAGCACTGTCACGTAGATTTGCGCTATTCAACCACTTACTCGCTTTCGGGCAGCGGCGAGCTTCTCGGCCTTGGCCTTCTCCTCGTCATCCGCCATCTGGCTAGTTAAGTACAAGTCAGTAATCGAATTTGTGTGTCGTTGTTGAAGAAGTTCTTCGTCGCGCACTCCTAAGGTGAAGCTCGAGCTGGTGTACGCAGGTGGGGATGCGGACGGAAGGGACAGCTTGTTGTATTTGTATACTCCCGCACGGACCACACTGACTCGGAGCTACAAAGGACGAACGAGTCATGTTTGTGCTAGGATCTCCTATTTGTCTGTCTTATTCAAACAATATAAAAAATAACAAATCTTCAATACTTCGTCATTCAATTGGGATATCTCAATGAAAACGAGTCTAGCTTGATTCTATTGGGCTTTACCAAGCTTACGTCTCAGTTTAAAGATCTACAAAGATGCAAGAACGGTGTCGGCACCGGACGCCTAGGTGAAACAGTTAGTAGAAGAACTGATAGCCGAACATGAAATGCGCACCTTGAGAGAACCGCGCTCGGTCTCAATATCAGCATATGTGACCTTGCCGTGGTCAATAACCACGGCATAACGACCAGTGCGGCCAGAGGCAGCATCGGCCCAGCCGATGCTCTTGGAGAACTTGGCATCAGGGTCGGACAAGAAAAGCTGCATAACATTAGCACAGCGCAAATTCCTTCGTCAAAGGCAAACGCACGAAGTTTTCATCGGTAATCTTGTTGGCCTTTCCCCAAGCGCTCATGACAAAGGGGTCGTTGAAGGCGAGGACAGCGACGATGTCGACTCCTTTTGCCTTGAGTTGAGGCAGGTTCTGAATGTATCCTGGCAAGTGGCTCACGGAGCATGTAGGGGTAAAGGCGCCTGGAGTAGTGGAAGGGATGAGTTAGACATTGTTCATAGTACGAACAGAGGTAGGATCGTAATATGTACTCACCAGGCACAGAGAAGAGGACGACCTTCTTGTCGGCCCACTCTTTGGAGGCATTGTAACTAATAGGAATACCGCAGGCAGTGATTTCGCCGGACTCCTCGGAGTAGGGGATGTAGCTACAGCAGGGCAGAGTGTCAGTAGATATCTCCTCTTGTGCGAATTTATTTATCTTATGCTTTGCGCTAGTTGTAACTTACGAGAAGACCACGTCGCTGGGGAAGCTGTCGCCGGGCTTGAGGGCAGTCATTTTGGATGATAGGCTTGATAGGCTTGATGTGAGTGATGTGAGTGAAATGAGTTCAATGAGTTCTCAGTGGCTAGAGCGGAGTATATAAGAGGAATCATCAAGATGTCAGCTCTGGTGGTATTTTTGTTTGCCGCGGGGAAGGCACTGCGGGGGGGTGATTAGTCAGAACGACCGCCGAGCACGTCTTAGGCCCTGTAGATGTACGGAGTACCTCTTCCGGACTCCGTAAGTAAAGTAGAGCGAATTGCACCCACCCATCTCAGTCATCAAAGTTGGTGGTCTTACAATGTCGTGGGCTCGCATGCGTAATGCCTACTCGAAAACGTAATCCATAGTCGCGATCTGGATATTCAATCAACGCATTCTAGTAGATTGAACGCTGAAAATGAAATGCTTCAGCCTTGAGACCAGGGGGCCGACACGTGCGGCGCAGCGCGGCAGGCTAACCAACACGGGCTAGCCGCTGCCAGTGTCTTAAATGTCGCCAAGCCGCACCTCCCCGGAGTCTGGCCAATTTCTTTTCCTCGTCCTCAGATAGACTCAATTCCTTCCTCTGCAGAGCCCTATCGGTGCTTCGCTGGTCTCCGCTGACCACTTATCAAATCCCATCAAATACTGTCTGTCAGTCGGAGCTGCCATGCTCAGAACGCCCGGATTAGTCTGCAGACTACCACCTCATCTCGGCCATGCTTTCTTCGTCGGGCTAATGTGATCTATCTCCCCGCCAAAGGCCTTGGCAGACTGCGAGATTTCCAGCATTTTGTCCATCACTCCCCAAACCCGCCTGTACTACCCTGAATTGCCTCATGGAAGACCCCAAATCTCGGGCCTCTTCGCAAGAGAAGCCTGCCGTCAGTCCCAATTCTACTCCAGATTCGGCTCCAAAGCCTCTTAGGCGACGCCGCCGTGTTCCCATCGCATGTGCGAGCTGCCGCCTGCGCAAGACAAAATGCGAACACATTGTGCCAAGAAACAACCTACAGAAACACCCCGGGCAGGATGCCGGCGCACATGAGTGAGTCTATTGACCGAGTCTGACGAGCAATGCTGACCAGACTACGTGCAGTTATATTCGCTCTCTCGAAGACAAAGTCAAACAGTACGAAGCACAGCTGAGAAGCGTGCACAACAATCACCATGAAACAAGCTACCAGCCCAACCCTCCCGGTCCGTTGCTGCCGGCGCCCGCAATGCACAACAGCCAACAACCTATTACATTACCACCCCTTGCGCGTCCGTCTCATGCTCCAGACCGGAGCCCAGCTGCTATCACCGCAGCCTCGCCTTCGCTATTCTTGGGTGGGGATGGCGCCATCTCGTTCACTCAGATGATACTCAATGCAATGGACCCTGATGCTCCTAGCAGAGTCCAATCAACCACCCAACTCTTCTCGTCACCCCGTGATCCGTCCCGCGAAATGCCCGATGCCAAACTCCACGATCTTCCTCCCGATGTACGCGAGCTGGTCCAGCGATACTTCGACTTCCATCATATCTTAACCCCAATCTTTCACATTCCTTCGATACTCCCTCGATTGGAGCAAGTTCTGAACATGGACCGTACCCGTCGATATGAAGATTCACTTATGTTGGCCATGGTAAATATGATCTGCGCCATTTCGGCAGCACACCGGCGTAACGGGTTTGAGACATCTACTGTCCAAACTCGAAAGTACTACGACCGCGCCATGGCTCTTGTCGGGTCGACCGTGCTGTTTGATTGGTCCGTCGAGAAAGTACAGATATTGTTATTGGGTGCCCGATATCTTCAAAGTTCAAATTTCCCCGATGAGAGCTGGACCCTTCTCGGTTTGGCTATCAGGGTCGCTCAAGGCTTAGAACTTCATCGACCACCACCAGATAATCTAGACTGCATTCAGAGGGAAGTCCGCAAGCGTCTGTGGTATGCGTGCTATATGACTGATCAGTTAGCGAGTGCCATATATGGGCGGCCCGTTTCGACTGCATCAAACACATTTACAACTCCGCTCCCGGAGGATTTGGATGACGATCGTATTTCTCCTTCTCAACTTCTCTATCCTCCTACGCCCACCTTATCCACCATGTCTCATTCAATTCAGGGTGTGAAACTGTGTCGAATCATGGAATCGGCTTTGACACTTGTGGATCCCCCGCTAGAAAAGATCGTGGAACTGGACGAACAATTCGAAGCCTGGGACGCTCAACTCCCGTCTGCCTTTAGGGTCTATGAGCACGAGCCGGTACTAGAAGACAAGAAGCTGATAATGGCATTGAGAGCCAATATGACCAGGATTCTGATTCACCGCCACTCAGTGGTAAAATCGCTCGGTCTGCTTTCTAGAGGCGAACGACTTATTCCTCTGTCGGATGGCCTACGCGCGAATATGATGCAAAACAGCAGGCATATCTGCGTTCGCAGTGCAGAGGACATGATACAGCTGGTCGGCCGTCGACATGACACAACGAAGGCGGTTACCGGACCGAGTTGGTTCAACCTATACTATTGTAAGCTCTTCTATTTTTGCAGCTACACAAAGCTACTAACACATTTCCTAAATAGTATTCAATGCTATTCTCATCATCGCTTCTCACGTTGTCGATCCCGAGTTTAGGGATGATAAAGAAGCACTAGCACATCTCGAAGATGGAATGCGAATGATAGCACAAATGAGTGCAAACCATACGACTGCTCGACGAGCACATATATTTCTGCGGCAATTATTAGACTTGGTAGAGAAGATTCTACCTCGGCAGAGCCGGAATCTAGCGCGCAAATCATCATTGTCAACGACTTCAACTTCGTCTTCAATGGGGCCGCAAACCCAACCTTCAGTCCCGACAACCACCGAGGGCGCAACCAATGGCTTTGTGAGCTATTCACAACCTTCCAGAGAATTTATGCAATTATGGGATAGCGCGGTGGATTTGACTACCGCGCTGGGTTCGCAACTCGATTACTACTCATCAATGGGCCCCGGCATGTGGTCATGGGGGAATCAGGCTCCAGATGCCAGACCATATGCAGCAGCAATGCCAGAGAGCATCGCTCCATAGTTCAGTCTTGATGGATATATGAATCGCAACTGAAGAAGATCTACGACGCATGAGTTACGATTGGAATATCAAACTCGGAGTTATGATATCTGTTGGAATTTTTTTTCTTTTTTCTCTGTATTTTAAAGTTGGTCGATCACCACGGAATATCATCTTGGACGAGCCACACACAAGAGCTGTCGAGTCACATGTTTGAAGATGTAGTTATCCGTATCCGTATTGTCACGTAATTTTTCTTCAGCCTGGAGACACCACGGTTCCGAAGATCTGCGGCTCTTGATTGGACAGCAGGCCGTATTCGTATATACTGCAAATACGCATAGCCACAGACGGATAACAGAGAAGCCGCGATCATACGACTTCAGACCCAAGTATCGAGTCAATCCAGCACAGTTTTCAGACCTGCAGTTTACCATCCATTTAAATCTACACTATACAAACGATTACTTTGCTAGCCAATCATTTGGCGTCTTCTAGGCAATCGCATTCTCATGTAAGCAGTGGCTGCTTTTCACCTGCTCAGGACCAATAGAATCTTGCATCGGTTCAACCCATTCACCTTCGACTCGCTAGGAACAAGAGAGACTCGCATTCCTATCTAAACAGTTACTCGCCGGTAATTAGATTTCATATGAGTCTGTCAACATCTGAATCGAATGCTCATCAGATCTTGCTCCGGCTATATAAATCAATCAATCAGAGTTCGCGTTTTTTTGCATTAAACCCCGGCTGTGCCTGGAGCACTTCCAATCCAGTCTGTCTTTGCATGCAAACCGCATGACACAGCCATCACAGTTCAATGGCAACCGCTACCTACAACCTGCTCCCATGGAAGAATCGGTAGGGCGCGGTGTTCACCCCCAAGACCAGGACTGGTCTCAATGGATGCAATGGGATTGGGATGATACAAATCCAAGTGCTATACCAAAGAGTAAAATTGACTCTTCAAGTGTGAGCCCCAAATATAGTAAAGCGGCAGTTCCGGCCATCGACAGGGTCGACTTTGCATCCGACTCGTTGTTTCCTGCAACCAATGCGAGAAAGATCGCGGCCGATCCCAGAACCCAACCTGATGCGCAGGGTCTAGCGTCTCTGGCTCGACGTCGAAATGCTGGAGGCGCCGAACTAGACAATCATTCAAGTCGAAAGCGAAAGACATCTAGCGAGGATGATGAAGGCTCCGTTGAAGCCGGTGACGATTCACCACCAGATTCAAAGCTGCAGGCGTCAAAGAAACGCTCACACAACGTCATTGAGAAGCGGTATCGAGCTAATTTAAACGAGAAGATTACGGAGCTCAGAGATAGTATCCCGAGTTTACATGGCTTGACCAGAGACACCAATGGGGGATCTTCGATCCATGACGAAGACTTTTCGACCGGGAACAAGCTCAACAAAGCGTCTATCCTGTCCAAGGCAACCGAGTACATACGCCATCTGGAAATACGAAACAGTCGGCTCGAAGAAGAGAATAAGGCCCTGAAAACACGTCTACGCCAGCTTGACAAGGCCGTAATTATCGAGCAATCAGCATCAACTTCCGTTGGATCTGCGTCATCACCCGACAGTTATTCAGGGACTATTGATAGTCTCGAGTCGCCACCAAGTGTGTTTTCGCATGCAGATGAATCACCGAGTTTTCGAAAGGTGTCGACGTCTACCAACCCTCCTGAAGGGATGATCAAAGTACCGGATTACATCAAGAAAATGCGAGCCAAGGCACCCACACAAGGTATCTTTGCCGAGTCTTATATCAAGGATGATCCGAAACCTCAGCAACAGATCGGGCAGGCTCGCAGAGGCATGACATCCGGAAGTAAACTCTTCTTGGGCACTATTGCAGGTCTGATGGTTCTACAAAATGTCCAAATGGAGAAAGAATCCGACGAAAAGGGACTGCTGGCAGTCCCACTCAAAATGCTAAATGATTTCTTAGCCACCACTTTTGCGTCAACGCAGAGGGCGTTCTTGGTTCGGAATCAGGATTTGGCTCCATGGAGTACATGGCAATTCAGGGCCATATTGAGTCTGCTGCTTACTGGTGGCCTTGCCGTGGCCAGTGCCTTTTTCGTTTTCCTCTATTTGTTCTACGCCCGACCAAAGTCTGAGAATGACTCGGCAAAGGTTGCTTCGGCAGCAGGAATCAGGATGACACCAGCTGAAATCAAGAGGCAGGCTTGGTTGACCAGCATGCAGAGACTTGGTGTACCACGACATAGATTCTTCTTGGAATGGTTTGCCGTCACCTCCAGATGGGTTGAGTACAGCGTGTGCTGTCTAATTGGTCGGAGTGTGTATTCCTGGATTACAGGCATCACTGAGGAGGACGAGAAGGGTCGGATCAAGACCTGGGATATCGCGATCGACGCTCAGCTAGCCGGCGGTGATACTGAAGTCAGCAAATCACGTCTTGTCCTTACTATTTTTGCATCCGGCACGCTACCGCGAAGTCCAGGAAGGATAATGTTGAAAGCATTCCACTGCCGCGTAGTATTATGGCGAGTGGGCGAGCTAGGCTCTTTTGTCTCTGCTGTTGCGAATAAAGTTGGACGTGTATTGGCAACCTATCAATGGAATCTGGCGCGCGAACTGAATCGATCTTTGCCAAAGGATCATCCCGATGCTCTTCCCAGCCATCTCGCGGCTTTACTCGAGATGGAGTGCAATGATATCTTGCTTGACCCTATCGTCCAGCGAGCTGTCAATCTTACCTGGAGTCGACCTACCCAGGAAGGTCTCGATGAGGATGAGGCATTACTAGACGTTGTAGCGGAGGATCCAGCAATTCAAATCTTTGCCGATAGCATCGCAGCCTGGTGGTCGAGTCATCTGCTACAAAACGCTTTGCTGAACTCATTCGACATCGAAGCCGACGGGATCTATGGAAGAAAGGGACTCGAAAAGCAAATCGATCTTGCTCTAAAGGTTGCGCCGCGTCTATCGGCTGCTCACACCAGAGCAGCAGCCATACGTGCAGTACTGTTTGAGCAAAATAGACTTCATGACATAAAAACAGTTCTCAGCGCCTTACCATCAAAGAAAAATCACCAACAATCCCAAGAAGTATCAAACTTCCTCGACTCGTCTATACCCATGTCCGTACGGAATGAGCTCGCGATCTCCGTTCGATGTGCAATGATAGCGGCTATCATCAAAGCACGAACGACCAACGACACTTCTTTTCCGTCACATCTGACTATCCGAAAGGCCATCAACTGGCTCAATGAACTCCCTCTCGACCCACTTGAATTAACTCTTATCAGTTTCGCAGCGGTATACCACCTCCTGCACACCGTCGTAGCCTACGGCGATCTTTTATCATCTGCATCCTCCTCCTCGCCCTCACCGACATCATCAGACTTCACCATCTCCACTACCAAATCTGCACCACCAGCAGCCTCTTCGCTTACCAAAATTGACTCTTCCTCATCATCACCACCACCAACCCACAAACGCGTCCGCTCGAACAGCGCCTCCGAGCCAACGCCTCAATACAGCCGTATCGCAAATGATCTCGTCTACTGGGCCCGAAACGCATACAATCCCGCCTTTTACGGCCTGACTAGTACCATGGTCGACACAGTCGAAGCGGAATGCATCTCAATTTGTAAGAACGTGGGCATCGATTTGTTTTCCGGGGATGCGAAGACGTTGCAATCGAGTATTCGTCGATTAATTCATAAAGATGATCAGAAACAGAGGCATAAGAAAAGGGTATATGTTAGTGAGAAACGGAAAGGACAAGAGGAAGAAGGGCAGGATAGTATTAGACGGAAAAGTCTTGAGAGTAATGATACGGGGTATGCGAGTGATTCTCGGTGATGAGGGAAATTTCATGGGATGGTGTTCGTGTGGTCTTGAGTGTTTTGAGTGTGTGATTTTTATACTGGTGTTAGGCAAGTGGATTGTGTATAATCTAAATCCTGGGATGATAACTAGGTAATATAGTTTTTGCGGCATCGATAATATCAACCAGCATCTACATATTCTTATTATCATGATGTTTTGTAGACTTCGAGTATAAATAGGTATGTTTAATGGTATTCATTCTCGGACAAAAATAAATGGCGGATGGTATAGACAAATCCTGAAAGCCAAAAGCTCACACACAACGCGAAAACCAATACTATCGAATGTGTAGACATCATCACCATGAGAAACTCTCCTCAAAGAATTCCACCGTCTTCCGTCCCTGAACATCCCTGACAGCCTTGCGAACTTCATCGCCCATGCCTCCAGGTCCACAGACACTAACGGCCATGCCGCCAATCTGTTGCGCCATTTCACGTTCTAGTACTTGACGGAAGAGCGGTTTGCCGAGATTTATGGTTACGGGCGCTGTTGGGGTGCTGAGCTGAGTCCAGTCTTGGAAGGTCGAATGGGTTGTTGCGTTGGTATTGGTGGGTGTGTTGGTGTTGGTGTTGGTGTTGGTTGTCGTAGTGAGGATTCGGGCCTTTTCGTCATCGTATTGGTAAAAATATTGGTCTATACTCTTGTCGAGTGTGGAGGAAGATGAGGACGCATTGAATGTTGATAGTTCAACGAGAGGAGGGCGAGAATAAGGGTGTAGACGAGAGAAAGAGGGCTTTTCCCTTGGGGAGGTATTTGTGCGTGCCGGGAGCACCGGGGCGATTTCATTGTTGTAAAGGTTGTTACTTTTCTCCTGGTTGCAGATGAGAGCGGAGTATCTTGCTGGTAATGGATCTGTGTTGAAGATGTTTGTATTGCTATTGCTATAGTATGTCGTCAAGTGAACGTTGACTGAGAGGGACAGCGTGCGCTCGGAGTTTGTGCCATTCTCGAGAGAATAGGGGTTTCGAGAGTTTGGGGCTGTTGAAGTATTGGGAAATGCAACTGATCCTTTGACAACAGGATGGTTCAGAATATAAGCCATCCAGTGCTGAACCCATTGGAGGTGATCTATCCCTGTAAGAACTAGCCATGTCAAACTAAAAGGTAGACGTACCTATGCTGCGTACCACCCACAACAGTGTGATTCGCCGAGTTGCTACTGATCCTCTTGCAAACCCATCCACCAGTTCTCGGAGGTATGAGATTGAATGTGTTATCCCAATACCTCCCGCAATCAGGACGGTAGAGCCATATGAATCGAATGAATGAATAGCCCCTTCGCCTTCATCAGCATTGAAGTTGACACACAAATATCGACTTTTGTAAAGAACGTACCAAACGGACCCTCAACCAGAGCCAAAACTCGGCGTTGAAGACCAAATTCAAACCCAATCGATTTCAGCATCTTTTTCGTAAAGCCACTTCGTTTCCGGATCAGGAAGGAGACTGTGCGTCTTTCGTCCTGTCTGTTACCGCTCAGAATACTTCTGGAAGAGCCATTGCTACTCCTTTCCGAGTTGGTTGCCGAGAAACAGCCATGCTGCTTATCTTTCGATTCCCAGGCTGCAGAAAATGGGTGGGATGTCCACAATCCAAGCGCAGGTATGTACAGGTACATGTATTGACCGGCTTTGAACTTCCATGGGCGAATCACGGTCACGTCAACCTGTGCAACGTCACCTGGAAGAAGCTGGATAGTAGCTGAGGTCAAAGTCTTGCCGCAGTTTCGCCATGCAACGATTGCCAGTCGTAGCAGTCTCTGTCAGACTTGTGAGCTGGGCTTAAATTAGCTTTCCAAGAATCGACTACTTACATCCGTACCCCAGGCTGTTATAGCTGCAAGGAATATCCATTTCTGCACAAACTTGTGTAGATGATACCATAACGCAACAAATGACGCTGTCACTAGAACAATATGGAAGTGGAGGAAGAACTCGTAGAATGCATGGCGGAAGGGAGACAGTGATTGAAAAAAGATGACGACGAAAGCTATAATGGCCTGTATTGATATCAGTATCAAGCTTCTAGCCTCTGCCTGCCTTAACACAAGAGCCGTACATACCACAAACCCATATGTGAAAATCGGAGTATGGAACAGATGATCTGGGATGGTATCCCAACCCTCTATAGAGAAAAAATTGGACAATACTCTTTGCGAGCGACATGATATCCACTTACTTGTTAAACCAGCCCGGATAAGCACCGCAATAGTATGAGCGACAGCTTCCGCCACGACGATCCTCCCAAGCCAACGATGGACAATATTGAATGTATCATAAGATACCCTCAAAACTGATATCAACGGATTGTTTCGGCCAGCCGTTATGACCAACGGAAAAATGTTGACAATTGCGAGCGTTCCTGTCGTTCCTATCAAGCTATGCAACGAATGATTGATGGGATGGTTCCAGTGAATCACGGCCACACAAAACAGGACATTCAGAGCAATGTAACATGCTATCAGCAAGGTCTCAAGTCTCGTCGGGATCGTTCCCATGTTGACATGGCCTCGAAATATCCGAAATTCGCGATTGTGCCTGCGGTCGAATAAAGGTGCATAAAGCAGATGTCGATTGAGCCATGATTTGGCGCGGTTCGGACGGTTAATGGAGACTTTGAAGTCGTGTCGGATGGCAAGTTTTAACCGTTGATTGTTAATAACCTCCGTCCAAACCCGGTGGAAAAAGACCATAAGAGCACAGCCAGCTAGAACCATTATAGGTATATAAATGAGTGCCATATCCACTGGCGAAGAATCAGGTACTGTCTGATGGTTGTGTTTGATGTATCCTTGGTGTTTTGTAGCCATATTTGTGGAGTTTGAGCCTTTCTCCTCCATCATCGCTTCAATGTCCCTTTTTGTATACTTTCAAACCTGGGGTAGCCTCCTGGACGAATATTGACTGAACGAGATGGAAACATTGCCACTAGTAAAGTCTTGCCCTACGAGATATAATTCACCTCCTAGTCTGGTCTTACTATGTCCCAGCACATTATGCCATGCAGGACTAGGGGAAAATCCCTCGTCTGTGCGTCGGTGGTGTCTCTCAGCGAGCAAATTTTTCTGTAAGTGCACGCCAATCCTGATAAGACAGAAGCCATCAATTTCACACATTCGGATTCCCAGGAATGAGTGACGTATACGAAGGGCTATTAGTATATCCAAAGAAATTAGATCGGATGCGCCATGGTCGATGAGCCGTTGCAGATAAACACATCCATCATGGAGAAGTTGGAATGTTGCGCAGCACACAGGAAGTGGTCATCAGATTCCTGAATGTGGCAATTGTTGGCAAGCCAACATGTAGTGCTCAGATTCTGGCAGATTTGTTTGACAATCGATGAACATCATTAAATCTTCGGAACTGTTCTTGGACTATCATGAATATCAATTGTAAGACGAAGATAAGATGTTGTTAGTCCATGATACTGGCTGAGAAGGAAAGTGCCTACCTAACCCTAACGTCTCATTCCGCTTGAGGATGCTTGTTTCGAGTCTTGAACCTCCCTGGCCACATTCTCAGCATTGCCTGTAGATGGCTCCTTGATCACTGGAATGTATGTTATTGCCAGTAATAACGCGTTATTACATGAACCAATTAATGGAAATCAAAGACGTGGCAAAGGGCCGTATTCAGCGTTGTTGCAACTAGGGTTTAGGGTTCGCGTATCAGCCCCAGTAGTTATAGCGAGTGCATGACTACTGCGTATCACCGTAAGTATTCGGCTCTGACAGTGCTTAAAACATGACTCGTTCATTGAACTAGCAACAAAAGAGATCGATCAGATGGATCTACCCAAACTGCACCCTAGAACGAGTTTTCCAAGGGTTTGGCCTGCAACAGTTGACTTGTCGGGTGTAACAGCGGACTTGTGTTATCAGAATTATTGCCCAAGTATAAACAGGAGCATTAGTTAGCTGCGTAGTCCGTTATTCCGAGTGGATGTCGCGAGCTGACATGTCGAGAGACCACTCGGATACCGTCCAGCGTTCTCGGCGTTATGTTGATTTACCGCCCCCATTTCCGTGCTGCGAGATATGGAGGGGTCTTGTGCAGAATTTAAAATAAGAGCTGATAATTGACCGATAAGACTGTGTTTTGTTTGATGCGAGTCTCCCCTTCACCTCATCCTATCCACCGTCTGTATAATCCACAAAACAACAACATGGGAAGGAAACTCCGCATCCTCGGCCTTCATGGCTACGGAACAAGTGGAGCTATTTTCTCATCGCAAACCAGTAATCCTTCCAACATCACTGACACAGCCAGAGCAACTAACATGTAAACAGCATCCTTCCGTCGCTACCTCCAACAACAACACGACCAAACCGGCAATGGCGACACATTCGACTTCGAGTTCGCCAACGGCTTCCTCGACTCGGGCCCAGCAGCCGGCATAGAACTCTTCTACAACCCTCCGTATTACTCCTGGTGGCCCGCCGACCCGTCCTTGGAAGACATGCAAAAAGCCCGCGAACGACTAAAACAGCACATCAAACAAAACGGGCCTTATGACGGCGTGATTATGTTTTCCCAAGGTTGCTCGTTGGGCGCAAGTCTGTTGTTAGAACATTATAAAGGTTCACCCCAGAATCCGCCGCCGTTCCAGTTTGCGATTTTCATCTGTGGTGGACCGTCGCTGAAGCAGCTGGAGGCTGAGTTTGGCTTTACGATTGATCCGGAGCTGTGGGAAGTTGATGCTGCGTCGCGCCGGGCTCTGGCACGGAGGGCTGATACGGCCGCTATTCTTGCACAGGGCTCGGATCGGTGGTCGAACGATGTTAACGATATCACGGATTACTCGATTAAAGAGCTAGTGCAGATGGTTCGAGGACCGTATCAGATCAAGATCCCCACGGTGCATATTGTGGGTAGCAAAGATCCCAGAAACTTGTCGGGTCATCAGTTGCATGCTCTCAGTCATCCAGATATCACGAGGATATATGAGCATGAGGGCGGCCATGATATTCCGAGGAATGAGGCGACGAGTACCACGATTGCGAGGCTGGTCAGATGGGTTTCTTCTTCGATTACAGCGGAGAAGGCGAAGCAGATTATATAGTTGCCCCTATTATTGATGATTTTGTGGCAAGAGCCAATGCATAGTTAATAGATTCAACCCTCTATAGATATCAATACATGATTATGTCAAAACATTATCATTCTAATCGCGCGGCAAATAAGAAGCCAATTTTTCAAAAAAAAAAAAAAAAAGAAAAGAAAATCGTGACAACATTAGTAGCAAAAGACTAAACCCCAATGCACCAAACATGCCAAGTATAACGTAGGGTATCCACTGTATGAATAGCAAGAAAACGTCATTCCGACAAAAAAGTATTAGGTGTGTACCCGACTCAAATTGACTAGACTGTGGTCTTCTCACCATTGATCTCTCCATTCGGCTGAGTCTCTGTCTTGGCTCGTCGCACTGCACCCTGTTCGTCTCGACCATGACGAGAAAAGGGTCCATGTTTGTCGTCATGGTTTTGAGAAGTAATCAATAGATAGCAGCTGCCGATTGTAGCGATCAGGCCCGGCCAAAGGAGGATCACAGAAGCAAGACATTTTGGGTTGTGTCGGTAGTCTTGAGAATTTGTCAGTCTTTTGCCGAGCTGCATGCTAGTAGATCGACTTACAAAGATTGGGGTTTTTGATTGATGCGTTTAGCAGTCGGGTTGCCTCGTCTGCGTCAACGCCGGAGATGTAGGCGTGTCTGGTGGCGACGATAACCTGTTATAGGACGTGGTGATCAGCATTCGTCTCCTTTTTGTGCAGAGTAATGGAGGCATACCGTCATCGCAATAGCATCCGCAAAGCACATAAAAGTAACGACAATCGCGGAAATCTTCCAAGAAAGGCGCACCGAGCGACTCTCGTGGCGTTCCGGCCAGAACAGATCAAAGAAGAATGCAGCTCCAAAAATGGTAGCAACAGCAATTCCCACAAAGATGTTATACGAAGCGATCCCGACAAAATCATCGTTGTATTCGGCGGCCAGATGGTTTTGCTTCTCGATAAAGTTCTGCTGGTCGACGTAGTCTATTATATCAGAAGTGTTAGAGATGCTGTTTGGCATGCGAAACATGGACGAGAAGTGTACCTGACAAGGCCGCTGTGCCCACTGATTCGGAGCAAACGCAGAGGATCATGGCCAGTTGGTATACAATCATCTTGACTCGCCGCAAATGGTATACTCTGGTGAACATGTACGACGACTTGAATTTGGACCATTGCATTTCATGCAAGTCCAAGCCCCATATCACGGTCATGCTGGATGCGTGGTGTGCGGTATGAGCTTGCCGTTAATGTCTGTGGTATAACTGAGGTGATTCTTTTTATGACTGCGCTGAAATAAGGATTCTCTGGAGCGGCTTCCACTTTCGGCGACTATCCGGCTGGTGAAAACGAAGCAGTGATGATGATTTTGGAACCTCAAACCGGACACTTCTAATATATGGAAGGGATGCCAGATGTGAGAAGCAGGAGAGGCCGGAGTAGTGCTAGCAGAGCATGATGGAGTAATCTGACATGAGATGGAAAGACCAGTGAGAGGACGGCGTTGTTGGACAGGAGAATGTGAGCGAATGACGTCAAGGAGCCAGGGCAGGCAAGTGCGTCATCTCATTGGCTTCTTTTTCCAAGTCATTTGCTGGAAACATTGTTCTGTGGTGACACCTTGTGGAACAAGACTCCGTCTACAACAGAGCGCTCTTATTGAATGCTTCTTCATCAGTCTTCTACTCGGCTTTGCGTTTTATAATGGAATGACGCTTACGGAAGGGAGATCCCCTGCCAACTTTCTTGTTTCTCCAGGCGCATCCACCGCATCTCAACTCCTGCAGGACGTGACTCAAGTTATGTGATTCGATTGAAGTCCCACACATACACACGTACATACATGGATTGATGATGCTGTTCTCGCTGCTGCGGCTGGCTAGATCCGTTTTTCGACTTCCATTGACGTCGTTTCGAAATTCTTCGGCACGAAGATGCCGGTCAAGATGAATCTGTGTTAGCGACGATCGTTCAAGATTCTCCATCTGATAACCTTGCAATTGACGAGGCCGTGACGCTTGCGATGGACCTATCCAATGAATAATAATCTCTGCCGATGATAGACCTTCCGGAAGACATACATAGCAGATAAATCTGCGAGAGGATGTTTCCAATCACCATCGATCTACCATCGGTGTTCTCCCTACATTTCCCAGAATATTCAACCATGGATGTACATGAGGATACTATTGTATCGTGTGTTTCAATACAGTAATTAGTGAGGAATTGAATCTCATGGATGGTTGTTTCTATGTATACGCAGCTTGCCGGCCCGTTGTTTTTCCGCCACCAAGCTTTATTTCTTCCATCTAGAAATTTGGACAGTGGAAGCAAGAAAATGGGTATCTTGCATTTTTTCGTTCCACTCCGACCTAGCCACTCGTCTACGCGTATCTCCTCCAAGAGTCAAGTGCGCAACTGATTCTAGCTCGATCATCATGATCGAGCCTACTGCTACTCTCTCGCCTCTGGTTCGCTCAGACGGCTCCGCAGTCTATACCTGCCCAGCTACCGGGTTTCAGATCCTAGGATCTGTCAACGGCCCAATCGAACTTCCTGCCCGTCGCGACGCCCAGAGACCGGAAGAGGCCACAATCGAGGTTCTAGTGAAGCCTGCCACTTCCCAGAGTGCAATTGGAGAAAGATATGTGGAGAGTATATTGAAGGCTCTGTTGGGCAGAATCATCCTTGGGAGGGAAAAAGGTTTCGCAAGGCGGGGTATTGTGGTTACTCTGCTCATTCAAGGGAGCTCCAGTGGAGGCAAATTAGAAAGAGGAGATTCTGTAAGTTTTTTGTTGCCTCAAGGTTTTTGAATTGGTACTAATGAAAATGCTTACCGAGCAGTACTTGTCTGCACTACCTGCGCTCCTCCACGCAGCACTTCTTGCTCTGTTATCCGCCGCTATACCATTGTCAATGACATATACATCCACCATTCTAGCTGTCGACTTCTCGAATCAAATTATCCGCGAACCTACTCTCAACGATTGCGCAAAAGCAAAGTCACAGCATGTCCTTGCATTCTCGTCAAAGGGCCACCTGCTCTTAAACGAAAGTCAAGGATCATTCGACTTTGATACCTGGAATCGTGTTTACGAGCAGGCGTTGTCCATTTGCCGGGAGTCGAAAGTCGCGGGTCAAGATGGTGATGTCTCCATGGAGGCGAAACAGCGTCTAGAACATTTTGTCAGAGAAACAGTCGAACACAAGATTGCCTCGGATTACTCATGGTCCGACATGGCGGCTTGATCGTTTCTACTCTGTCGGAACAATTTCTACCAGATTATCAAGGATCGAGGATCCTATGACAGGGATGACTTCGATGTTTTTTGCTGAATCATTCAAGCCCCGCGTCGGCAGAAATATTTAAGCAACCTGAGATGGCGGATATGATACCGTTATTTGCTCTGAGGGTCTGACACGGAGTGACACTGTTACCCGAGCTTCAGGGGGTGCTGGGCCGAGCCGTGTAGCTCGGCTGAAGACTATGTTTCGCGGATGGCAGTCCAAGTCTTGTCCAGAGCTCTTGTGGAGAGCTTCTAGACTATGATTATATGACTGCCATGGAGACTAGCTAGCATGTTTGAGACTGTCAGACGAGACGCTTCTCAAGCAAGTGGCTGACATGTTAAACATGTCTGACGCTCAAGCAACATACGCAACTTAGTAGGTTTGAATCGTTGATTTTCCATCTTGCTACAAGCCAGAACTAGTAATTAGCTAGGTAGAGATGAGACTCGAAAAGGAACCTAGCTAGTACTCGAAATGAAGCAATCTGAAACCGGAAAGCGTGTCATCAAGTGACGAGCTAGTCTTCACCAGCTTTTCGCTCTTAGTCAATATTGCGATCTATTCCAAAACAAGCTCCTTGCGTCTGAGATATTTGAGACAGCCTGGCCGAGATGGTTGTTTGGGTTGCTTCTGTCAGGGAAGCATCTAGAATGCCTGCACCTGCCGTATATCGTAATTTATGGTGGTATTGGCAATAATACTCGACGTGGTGTACCAAATACCGCGTCACCTTAGTCACTCCGCTGTCACAGCCATTGATATATTCAGCACTAATGATTCAGTGATAAATTATCTGAGTCCGAAGCACGCCATATAATGCTGCGATCTGTCTCGTGCTCTTTCTGGATTCTGAGTTTGTGATTAATTATTTTCCCACGAGTCGAGGAAATTCCCAGATAAGCCGCGGAAGAGCCGTAATTACCAGCGGATCCATCTGCCCCACGTCCCCCCCATTCCTGACTTTCCTCTGTTCCTTCACGAGCCACTTCAGTCGCGAATACCCTCCTTTCTCTTCGTTGATCTTTGGGAATGCTCTCATCATATATATATTGATCGTGGTTTTCTCTCGACGAGTCAAGCCCTGACAATCTCCAATCGCATCGCAGACCGTTGCTTACTGTGCGCTGGGGCGGTTTATAACGGGCCCCGTCAGCAGTCTTATTGGTGTGCAACTGCGTGACGTTACTGATTAACTACTAATCGACTAGACCGCTGGACGGTCGTCGAGTCGGACAAACTCATCAGGATCCAGCGGGATTAGTGATCATTGCGCGTGGGCACTCTCCCCAAAATAACTCCCCGCCTAGCTGCCTAGCGAATCGTTGAGTCTCCCTCATAACTTAGTCCGATGCCACAACAAGCCCTGGACGAGTCCCCCGTCAGTAACGGTATTAGGTCTCGTATGCCCGCACCGACCGAGATGCCTGCAACCTTCACACATCCCATACTATCTCCGCCAAACACCGGCCGTGACGTTTCTTCTTCACCTCCAGAATCCCTCAGCCGGCCTCCGCTGGCCGTCTTGCAATCATACGGCTCTTCTATCTCCTCTTCAGCTTCTGTGAGCAAGTTACTACTTCGAGATTATGCCCGCAACACAGATTCATCTACCACAGACCAAGAAATTCATGTGAGGGAAACATCAGTGGTTGAGCCTAAGTCCGCGGGGACTATTCCAGTGCAGCAGCAGGCGGAAGCGCAGCGTTTGGCACCAGCAGCAACAGACAAGTCGGTCACTTCGGCACCTCCATCGCCGTTTCTTCCTTTGCGATCATTCCACACACATCGACAGGGCAATTTATCCTTGGACACGATTCCGCGGCAGACCATCATGAAGGCGCTAGCATCGAGGCCGCCTCTGAATGGCACCACGCCGTCATTTACTCTGAGTTCGTCTCTAAACGGAGTTTTAAATGGGTCAACCCGGCCCAACGCGGAAGCGACAGAACAGCAAGAGAAAGACGGCACGTCTAATTCTCAAAAATTGTCGGCGGCATTGTGCAACCTACAGTCTCAGTCTACAGGTTACTCGGACAAGTCATCGGCGACAGCCCGACTAGCTCTACAATCGCCATGTTTCTTCCATCAGCGATTCGATGATGCCGTCAATATTCAGAAAGTACTTGAAGAGATAGCAGACGATGAATGGCTATCGCATTCACGTCTAGTACAGACGGCGACGGGAGTTAGAGAAGTATCGAAACAGTTACAACGACGGCCTATCAAGCGCGCCGTCAAAACGGTGATGATAGTCACAAAGGCGCGGGATAATCGGCTTGTCTTTTTGACTCGCGAACTAGCCGAATGGCTTCTCAGTACCCCACGGTATGGAAAGGATACAGGGATTACTGTATATGTGGACTCGAAACTGCGCAGCTCCAAACGATTCGACGCTCCAGGCCTGCTGGCCAAGGATCCTCGCTTCGAGTCGATGTTGAAGTACTGGACCCCAGATTTGTGTTGGACATCACCGGAGAAGTTTGATCTGGTTCTTACCTTGGGTGGCGATGGAACAGTTCTCTTTACTTCATGGTTATTCCAGCGTATTGTACCGCCGATTCTATCTTTCTCATTGGGAAGCTTGGGCTTCCTCACCAACTTTGAGTTTGATAAGTATAAGGAACATCTGAATCAAGTCATGGGCGATGGAGGAATGCGCGTTAATCTGCGTATGCGATTTACCTGCACTGTCTACCGGGCAGACCGGAGCAAAGGCGCCGTACCCGGAGATGTAGAAGAAGGCGAGCAATTCGAAGTATTGAATGAGTTGGTCATTGATCGTGGCCCTTCGCCTTATGTGTCGAATCTTGAGCTCTACGGAGACAATGAGCTTTTGACGGTCGTTCAAGCAGATGGTTGTATATTTTCCACGCCGACAGGTAAGACTCCAACAGACCAGAAGATCATGTTGACAATGTACTAACATGCATAGGCTCTACTGCTTACTCGCTTTCCGCTGGTGGCTCATTGATTCACCCATCTATTCCCGGCATCTTGTTGACGCCTATTTGCCCTCACACTCTCTCCTTCCGGCCCATGGTCCTCTCCGACACTATGCTTCTACGTATTGCTGTACCTAATCTTTCTCGGTCTACTGCATATTGTTCATTTGATGGTAAAGGCCGCATTGAGCTACGACAAGGTGACTACGTCACTGTCGAGGCCAGTCAGTACCCTTTCCCGACCGTTGTCTCTGGCGGCGGTGAATGGTTCGAAAGCGTCCGTCGCGCTCTCAGATGGAATGTTCGCGGAGCCGTCCAGAAGGGCTGGAACGGAGATCTCGATGAGAACGCCGAGAATGGACTAGACGAAGAAAATGTCGACTTCGACATCGACTTTGACAACGCCACAACTGGC
Source organism: Talaromyces ruber (assembly GCA_022813215.1). Taxonomy (NCBI): domain Eukaryota; kingdom Fungi; phylum Ascomycota; class Eurotiomycetes; order Eurotiales; family Trichocomaceae; genus Talaromyces; species Talaromyces ruber. The sequence goes on along the minus strand of JAKLMW010000032.1, from coordinate 221,805 downwards.
ACTGACAGTGGCGTTGGCCCGAGTGAAGATGGCGATACTTATGGCAACGGAGCAGGCAGTCCGATGAGAAGGCAGATGAGTTTATTAAGCATGTAGCCTGTGGCTGCCTGCTCTATTTTCACGCGCGATACCCTCTATACATACACAGCGAACGCACATATCTGGGAATTCCCATTCTTGCATCCGACCGAGTGACACATAACCTACCTAGCGTTTCTCCTGATGACTTTGCTTTTTTGTGGCGTCGGCGTTCTTTGGAATGCTTATTTGTTTACGCTAAATTAGATTTATCTATCTGTTCTCTGAGAATAGAGACAAACGACCATTAGAGTCAATACATTCTCTACAGTCAACGCAGTTGATACGGTTGACCTTAATTGCTACAAAGTGTGTCGATGTTTGAAGCAGAATATGAAGGACGAAAAATTGCCGAGCAACGGCGGTACCTCGCACATGTTAGCGAACGAATGTCCATCTGACCTGATAACCCAGTCCGGATCTCATATCCATCTATCCCAGACACATCTTCATACATATCAAGCATGACGCGAATCACAGACTCGGGCGAGTCGGCGTCTACCGATTCGACCTATAAAAGCAGACCAATGATATCTCGGACAAACCTCCAGAACCATCGTTCATCCATCCGCAAAATAAGCGGCGAACAAAGACTCCGAACAAAGAGCGAATAACAATGCATAGAAAGCTGTTTCCAAGGATCCGGGTCTGGGTCACTCCTGCTCAGCCTCACCGATCTCGACATTTCGCCGGATCAGGTTAGGATACGAGGATTCAAGGAATGAGGCTAGATGATGTACCCTTGAGGATCAGTACCCTAGCTTGTAGTCTATTATCTCGTTCCTCTCTTTGATACTCTGTAGCTCAGGACCGGCTCATCGGCTTTAGGTAAAACCGTCTCGGACAGAGCTCGGCGTGCGATCGCTTAGCTTGGAGTGTTATTTCGAAATAGCTTTCGGTGACTTCCGATGAACATCTAAATATTGTCATGATACTGTACGAAGGGAGAGGCGAAATCATCATTGAACAGCCACAAACAGGGAATTCGTAGCCGTTAGTTAGTTTCAGCCCGGTAGTGTAGGTTGTGTTTTCTTTTTGAGCATCAAGTCCCGGGAACCCAAAAAAAAAAAGAAACTTTACTTCTCTTTCTTCTTCTTTCTTCTCCCCATCGTTATTCTCTCGGGTTTGCCTTTCGACGATATTCTAATTTCAAACATAAATATCGAACCGGACGTCCCGCGATGAAGGCTTGATGGTTGTGACAGTCGGTCTTGTCGACATAGTGATACTGATCTGCACGGTTATTGTCTGAGAGCTTGGACTTGTCTAGACTATTGTGATTATCATCGGAGATACTTATCGACATACCTGTCTATAATATGGTAAGTCAATCTCAGCAATACCTCGGTCCCTGCTTGTTTACTATGCAATGCGAGATGACAAAGAAGATCGTCGTCTTATCTGGATTTTGTTTGAATTGCATGTCGCACAATGCTCACGTGGTCTACTAGCCCCACGCCGATTCTTCGTCTTTTGCTGCCGGTGCGTCTAAGGAGGAGGTGTATGCTCAGGTATTGGAACAAGCGACGGGATTAGTTACTGGGCAAAGAAATTGGGTATGTTTCAATGTCTTTCAGATATAGAGCTATGCTAATGTTGTTGTGTTTTAGGTTACGTGAGCACCCCGCATCCTCTTTGCATCCCACACAGTCGACCGGGGGAGAAAAAAAACTAATCCACGACATAGCAACCTCGCAAATGTAGCCTCATTACTATGGCATGCCTACGCTTCCCTCCCCAAGCCTTCCTCAGCCGTGAACTGGGCCGGCTTCTACGTCCGCGATGACTTGTTCCCTCTGCTTGCGTCACCCAAGCGCTCAAACAGTATTTCCGGCCTGACCACAACCACAATCTCGACCAGCTACGCTTCGTCGCATGACAAGAAGTTACTTCTCGGCCCGTTTCAGGGTAAGCCGGCTTGTCAGGAGATTCGATTCGGACGCGGAGTTTGCGGAACGGCAGCGCAGAACAAGGACACGGTTGTCGTGCCGGATGTGTTGGAGTTTCCGGGGCATATTGCTTGTGATGCGGATAGTCGCAGTGAGATTGTGGTTCCTATCATGTTTGATGGCGAGGTGTGTACAATTGTTTTGAATCCTCTCAGGAGGATGAACCATCATCTAACGTGGTTACAGACCGTCGCCATTATCGATATCGATTGCACCGAGCCCGCTGGATTCGACGACGTGGATAAGAAGTATCTGGAGCAACTGGCTCAGCTATTGGCAGAGAGTTGCGACTGGTAAAGAGACAGATTTATGAATTATGTTTCGATGCTTTTTGGTTAGTCTGAAAAAAGTTCAAATGTTCTTGGATAGATGTTGGTATGTCGTTGGTTTGCTTTGCAATGATTGTTTGAGAGTTTATTATACTGTATCTGCTTTCCTTCATGTCGAATATACTTGTTCATAAAAACCAAAGTGATATCATTCTCAGCACAGCATTTTCCCTGTTTGGAATGAATGCACACTGCCACTCTGCTCGTATTGGATGTAACCAAATATCTCCCATTGACCAATCAGCGTAGACCCCAATGCATTCTGGCGAGCGCTCTCTTATTCTTTGATATCTGATTGGCCAGCACAGCCCACTTTACAGCCCGTAACAGATCTGTTAAATTACCAGATTTACAAGTGCAATACCCTCCCGTTACGTTTCGCTCGTTACCATCCGACTTAAAACCGGCCAAGTCGCCTTCTCCATTCCCTCTTTCTCTCCTCTCCTCACCACCAAAAGCTCCCAAAGCAATCAATCACATTGACAGCGTTCAGTGCAGGACTTTAGGTCCTGCTTCCCATTGCCTCTAGGGCAGTTCTCTCTTCAACTCCACAATCTCAGCTACATGCCCAGCGTTTCTTCAGAAACCTGTGCCACCATGGAGTACTCCCTCAGATTCTACCAACCTCACATACGAGACACGGTATTCTACAGACCAGCTTAACGGGGATTTGTCACTGCAACAGCAGCCGCAACAAGATCCATCGTTTTTTGATTTTTCCTTGTTTGAGCGTGATTCCCAAAACAGTTTTTCGTCTTCGTCTACTTCTCCACATTCTGTTTCGCCGTCCGATCATAATACTTCACCAGCATTATGGTCAGGCTCTCATCAAGTGGCCTGTGCTGCACCAGATTCGTCGTTAGATCAATTTTCAGGTGTTCTGGATCTGGGTTTCTTCATAGACCCAACCTCTGTTGACCAGCAGAGTGGATTGTCCTTTGATTTTCCGCTTGACTTTGGTAGTGACCACGGTCAGGCTTTTGATATTTCTGCCGCCACTTCAGATACTAGTGGTCCGGCTTTGCCTGGCAAGCCATCCGCTAGCGCTCCTCGTATTACTATTGTGGAAGACTTATCATCTGCTTGTTCCCCCGCGAACATGTCTGATGGAGGAAGCGTTCTCGCTCCCTCGGTCGACCTTACCAATATGAATATGGATCACTTTTACTCTCCAACTGTGACTTCAGTCGCTTCTACATCAATGTCGTCTTTACCCATGACATCGATACCTTCACAAGACTTCCACCCTCTTGTGACACAATTTCACCAACAACATCAACAACCTCTTCTCGCTCCCAAACAACATACTCCTCCGTCATCTTCCGTCTCGCCCGCTCTCAGCCACATTCATTCATTCGACCTTGACAATTCAAACAGCAAGAACACAAAGAAACGTTCTCGTGCTGAATCAACCGGTCTCGATCTATCAAGTAACAACAGCGCCCAAGACTCAGAAGAAGAGCGCATCGTCGAAAAACGTCGTCGCAACACTATGGCTGCGCGACGTTTCCGACAACGGAAACAGGACCATGTCTCTGATTTGCAGTCGCAGTTAAGCAAAGTCACGAAGGAGAGGGATGATTTGAAATTACAGGTTGCGAAATGGGAAGGTGAAGTTATGGCGCTGAGAAAGTTGTTGGAGATGAAGAAGTAGTTGTTATTATTGTTAGTGATACCAATCAAATATTTTCCTTCGGGGTTGATTTCATTGTAGACGTACAGTAAAACTATCCAGGTTCTTGATAATAGAGAGTTGCCTTGTGTGAGGCTTAGCCGGGCTGCTACCACTACAATGCCCTTAATGAGAGCTTGGGCAACTTCCATCCAGTCGCCGAGATGCCTAATTTCGTACTCATTATTGCTCATCATGATCAATTCAACACGGCAGATTCATCATGGTGATGCGAAAGCATATTAACTGACAAGTCTCGTACCTGCGAGAAACGATATATACCTAATTACCGTCCTGCTCATCAGGTATTCTGATCTAAATTTCTATCCTCCTATGTCTACCTATCAACGATCCATATAAAACCTACCTGCATTAGGTGACAGGATGGTCTACCCTATGCCTTCCCTAATGTCGCTGTGCCATTCAAATCATTGCCCGTAGTAAGTCCAAGCACAGATGCTATGGGTTTGGTGTCTTATCAACAGATAGATCAAGTAGGTAACACAAATACCAAAAATACGTCCTTCATTTCACAAAACAGACGTAATACGGACAAGCCAAAGATACAAATCTTACACATACTATGGCTCAACCAATCAAGGGTGATAGAAGTGAGTCATAATTTCTCATTGTTAGTTGTGAGAGAGAGATCTAGTCGAGTGGGGCACAAATGCTTAGTCGGGCATGGCGAGATTTGTGCAGTCGAAGATATGCCATAGTTCGTGCGGGTTTAGCAAGAAGATATTTATCCAGACTATGATTTATTTATTTTGATATCTTGCTTTGGGCAACATTAAGGGTCGAGGCTTTAATAGCATTCCTATGGGTTTATCTCCTGCTCCTCGCGGGAGTGGTACATTGATTCCACAAAAAACCTATACATACAAATCTCCTTAAAAAAAAAAATTTAAGTGTGATTTCTACCAGATTTCTATGTACACCACAAGGATAAATTGGACATAATAAGTAAAGAACAAAGAATAGCGGAATTTGCATAGGGAATTTCGGAGGTAATTTTCAACACAGTGCATGTTAGAATATTTCATTCAATATGAGGTAAAATCGGTTCGATATATCAGGTGTTTATCGTATCAGTTTGATGTCTAGTCATCTGAAGGAAAAGACACGTTCATACGACAGATCTACATACATTCTCGTCTAGAGTTATGGATACGATCAAAGGTAGAAAGAGATATATCTGCATTGAATTAGGGTATAACTATAACAGATACATCTGTTAAATGTGGGTATAGATGGCTATATTCAACTGACTGACCAGCCAGTCAATATATATTCCCCCCCCCTCCAAAAAAATAGCACACTCAACGTCTTCAGCTTCCACTACTCTCACTGTCAAAGACACCAATCTCACACTGGAAATTCCCGTGTGATAAAAATCCAGATGGTTAAACAGCAACAGAGTGCTCGACAGCCTTCTCCTCACCAGCAGGGGTCTCCTCAACATGGAGATGGGTGTCAGCCAAGGTGCTCTTAATGTCAAGAGCACCGCTCTCAATAGCAGCCATGCGCTTGAAGGCGACACTAGTCTTCCAAGGAGGGGTTCCAATATATTTGATACCGTGGGGATCCTCGAACATAGCCTCAGTCTCTTCAAGAGTCTTACCGGCAGTTTCGGGGAAACCAAAGAAGACGTGAATGGTCATGGCGACGTTGAACACACCAAAGATGATATAAGTCTGGTAGCGGATGTTGGCAAAAGCAACGGGAGTGAAGAGGCCCAATGCAGTGTTGAAGGCCCAGTTACCAGATGTGGCCAAGGCGACACCCTTACCACGGAGACGGAGAGGGTACAACTCTGGTGGGTAGATCCATGAGGCGGGACCCCAGGTAGGAGCGTAAGAAGCCACGAAGAGGTAGGTGCAGGCAATCAAACCCTTGGCAGGAGCGCCAGAGACCCTCATGGATTCGGCTTTAACACCGCCAATACCACCATCGACGATAACACCGTGGGCACCCATGATACCAGCGTTGGCAAACATGAAGATGGCCATCAAAGTCGAGCCAGCCAACATCAAGTTACGACGACCAAGGCGGTCAATAAACACCAAGGCAGGCAGAGTCATGATAACGTTGATAACGTATTGAATGGAGGAAGCCAACAAAGCAGAGTTGCCGGTGTAACCAGCCATGGTGAAAATGTAACCAATGTAGTACATCATGCAATTCATACCAGTGAGCTGAGACCAGATCTGAGTGAAGAGACCAATCACGGTACGGTTGAGCATGTTGGGTTTGAGGAGGTCCAGGTAGGTGACATTGGCGTGACGGCGCTCGAACTCGCACATCTCCTTAATGTCCTGCAATTCGACCTGCACGAAAGGATGGTTGGGGTCACCCTTGCCGTGGACGAGGGTAAGCACACCGTGGCACTCTTCCCAGCGGTCCTGACGAGCCAACCAACGAGGAGACTCGGGTAAGAATGTCATGGCGAAGCCGAGGAAAATGGCGGGCAGCATTTGCAGACCCCAGGGGATACGCCAAGCAGCAGTGTTGTAGTCCTGGGGAGTCTGGCCTCCAATGTACGAGCAGCCGAAGGAGATATAGTACATAATCATGATACCCCAGGTAATGGCCCACTGCTGGAGACCGACGAAACGACCACGCTGGGTTGGAGGTGAAATCTCGGAGATGTAGACGGGGACTTGGGCAGATTCAAAGCCGACAGCCAAACCGTTGATGATACGGCCGACAACAAGCATACCAATATTCTGCGAGGCACAGGTAAGGGTAGAACCGACTAACCTGATGAGATAGTCAGTAGATGCTACAGCTTCAAGAGAACAATTAAACTTACCAAACAATACATCCGATGATGATAGACCGTTTACGACCAATACGGTCAGACACGGGACCAGAAATAAGAGCACCGAGCCATGACCCAGCAGACATGGCAGCAGTAATACCTCCCTGATGCAGAGAAGTAGGACCACTGCAGGTCGGCTTGTCATTGAATGGAGGGCCATCGGGGCCTTGGTTGAAATAACACAAGTAGGCGGGCTCGGTCAATTGGGCCGACACCGAGGCGATATCGAAACCGAACAAACCACCACCGACGACGGCAGTGGCCGCAATCACGTAGATGTTACCAATAGTCATGGTTGGCGTCTCTCCTACACTCCGAGAGGTCGGTCAAGGTAGAAGATTCCCTCTATGATGGAAGGAAACTCTTTGAGAAAAGAAACAACCGAGAAACGAAATAAAGAGAGGTCATACAGGGCGGAGGGAGACGAGGGCAACTACTTAAATATGTATCAAGTACAAGTTTCCAGCTTCTGTCGATCTTTTCCGCTTTCCATCCCTCATCTCACTCACGTTAAGTTCCCCGCCTGCATGGCCCGTGAATACGACGTTGTATTGGATTTTTCTTTCTGTGGTGGTCCCATGGCACGCATGATGTGGAGACTCCGGAGATGGCGTTCTCCAATGTCTGGAGATGGAGTATCAACCTCCCCGCAAGTGAGTGAGTGGTTGAGCAGGGTTGCGCACGGCCAGGTATTCGTACTGCTGATTATGCCGTACGGAGTACTTCCATGTGGAAGGAGACCGACCATGTGGTCCTTGAATGCACCATTGACCAACCACGCATGGTATCCAGGCAGGGATGAGAATTCTCTCAGCTATGATTCATCGACTTCTAACCACGGACCGGTCTGTTTTTGCCAATATCCACATGGTTCATACTGAGGGCTCGACAGGGGAGCGTTGCAACCAGAAGGGAGCTCTCACGGCGTAAGAATTAATCGCCGAACCCAGTTGATGCTCTGATATTCTTCCTAAAATGGCATAGTGCAGGCTCTAGTCGAATGACTGAACGAAGACGGGATGATTTCTATTCGATTAGCGTCGAAGAATACACATCACATAGGCGACAATAGGCCTCAACCTGACTGCCAAGCGCAACTACTCGTCCGCTAAGCAATCGCTAAGCAATAGAGCCGGGATAGTAATAGTTTAGCTTTTCTCGGAACGTCATTGGCGAAAGTCTCTTTGCTGTTTCACTGACTCCCCTTCCTTCGAATTACTAGCGCGTAGCCTAGATGGACTGGTCAACTGATGCTGAGACAGGACGTGGCGGATTACGTGGTGAGACAAAGCGCATGATGCAGACTGGTTACTATTGGATATGAGCCGAGCGATGCCGTGTTACCAGACGTTTCCGGGCGAGCGAGGAGCCATGGAGGATGAGTGCAGTCAAATGAGAAAATAAAAGAAAGTTCAGGCGTGGTGATCATCCCAAAGCGGCCGGATGTGGCACAATGGGCGCTCGCAGTGTTGGGTCCCCAAGGCTCTCTGTTGCTAGAAACCCAGTCACGGGGCTGCGCATGACAGCCAATCAGACGGGGACGGCAGTGGGTAGTGGGTACTCCTGCCTTGAAGTCGACTTTGGGCTGCTCTTCATACTACGGTCGTTCCTTCCTTAGCCAGACAGCCAGTCGCAGCTGCCTTCTTGGCGCGGCATCCCGACTTCCGTCTTTCCCTCGCTTTTCCCTTTCCCGCTCTGATTGGCTACGAGCTTACGTAACCCCTGTCGGAGACATCCGCCTGTGTCGCTAACCACGGCACGTGCACATTATCTCCCTTTGACATTTCTACTACATACTACGTAGTACGGAGTACTGTGAAAGAAATGTGCATTTAAGGTAATCCCTCCGACGGTAGCGTCTGGCTGTGGGGAGCGCTCCATGACCAGGATCTGGGGGCTTGAAGACTCTTTTACTTTACTTTCCTTTCTTTCTTTTTTTTTATTTTTATTTTAGTTAGTACTATGTACTATGTAGTGCTACCCTGGAAGAAAATGGCGCTCGATTGATTAAACCTAATAACCCAACCTCGACGGGCTGAGCTTCTGACCTCAGTGGCGTTCAGCCTCCCTGAGCCAAGAACCTACTCAAATTACAAACTCTTTCTCAATCAGTACCTGATTCCAAGAAGGGTAGGCCTTTTCGGTTATTACGAGAGAGTGCTCCGTAGGGACATCGGTGTACCGACGTGGCTTGAGGTTGCACTTTGCAGCTTGCTATTCTTCTGGAGTACGTACATGTTCTTACTACACAGTAATAGTACATAACATGTACTACGTATGCATCAACTTCGAATCCAACCAATAAGGTATTCTATACATGCTAAGACGGCGACACCGAACGATTCGAATAGATCGTGCTGTCAAACAGCGATCGTGATCGATATGTGCTCTTCTACACCCGGATAAACTCCAACACTGTGAGCATAAGGTAGAAACGTAGCGTCGCACTGAGGCACATCAAACTGTCGATCGGGAAACGTTGACCTTCCCAAGTCTGGGATTAGCGACGTTGCATCGGTGGGATGACTCTCGGTGAGGAAGCATTAACAATTCGGGTCAAGTCCCACCGATGATGCTGAACAACCAGCATGACTCGCGTTGCCCGAGTAACTTGGCACGTCCCTCTTTCCCCGCATCTCCAGGTTTCTTTGGCTTTGTACCCTTCCTCTGCCTACTCGTAAATCCTACAGAGTACTAGATACTACGGAAATGGATCCCTAGCCAATACAGTTCAGGGTTCAGATGCAATCGGCAGAGACCATACTATGTACAATCAGAGGTTCAACAAGCGCATTCTTTTCCGATACAAAACCCCGGCAAAGTTGCCTATTGCGTCACGGGATTTTTGTGCATTGAAGTGTCGACTTGTCAGCCGTGGCTTGCAGCTAAGTCCTTTACTTTAGGCTAAATTCTTTGATTCAAAGATCAAAATAGGAAATCCACTCGTCTTATTCGTCTTGCCTATACTTAGGCATAAAGGTGACTGGATGGAAGAGCGCATTGACTAGCACTACTGCTAGCTTGAGAGACCATATACACTGTTGGCCTTTGAGACTTAGGTATCATTCGATGGTGAAGTCCGCCTCTCTTACCCCGGTGTCAGACATACGCCAAGTAATCACGGCTATTCGGCATACTTCAATGTTATGTGTGGTCGGCTTGAGTCAGAGTCAGCTCTTTCATCAGCAGGTGACACTAGACACAAGTGCAGTTTGAGTATCGATGCCTAGCTTTGCTTACACCCTCGTCGGCTCTGTATTCACGCTATGGCTAATACTGCGCCCCTGCCATCGCACGAATGACTGTAGGAAGTAGTCCATCGGCCAGTATAACGGGTACTGTAGCAATCTTGAGCATCCAAGTAATAAGCTCATTTTTGTTGCAGCATGCTGCAGTAAGCTCTGTTTGCAAGACCGGGCGAACCCACTGTAAGCTTGATTGCTGTTGTAGGGCCGATATGCTTTGTCTATCCGGATCAAATGCTGCGAAACCGTCATGTACTAGATTCATCCAAATGGACGATAGCTTTAATTGCTAGGTAGCTCTAACGCAGTTGTCAAATGGCCTTTTAACAAAGACGATGGCGAGAGCGCTTGCCAAAGGCTGACTTGAATCCACTTCAGCTGCTATGACCAAAGTCTTGTCAAGTACCTCTTGCATAGGAGCAGGGGCGACTCAGTTACTCGAATGAAGCTCGAGTGAAGAATTCAGGAGAATTAATAGCTCCCTAGCATGTGCTGAGAAGCTACAGCTCAGCCTGCTGTTTCTCACAGGAAGATGATAACAAGCAAGTCGATATCCTTCAAAACGATTCCTTCATCGAATCACACGATAAACGCATACATACAGATTACTTTTATTTTCTCAAAGACTATTCTTCCAGTGTAAGTGAACATAGTTTGTGGTCGGCTCGGGAGCTCCCTCTGTGGAGTCCGGTGCCGCATTAAACCGCTTTGAGCTGGGAGCACTCCGTATGCCGCCGCCTTTTTTTGCCCACTGCCACCTTGCCCACAACGAAGCCCCTCAGAGCTCAACAAGTTTTTTTTCTTCTCGGTCTTTGCAAGAGTACAATGCCTGTCCAGTGAGTGGAAGACGCATCTTCCTCTATTCAATCTTCTCGAGCTCTGACAATCAACCAGCTATCTGATTCTCCTGTCGCGCCAAGGCAAAGTGGTATGTTTTTGATACCCAGTTCGTGGCCCACCACGTTCTGGTGTCGAGGTTCAATCAAACTTCTCGACTCGAAACTTTTGCTAACAATTTTCTCTCTCATCAGCGTTTGGCAAAATGGTTCACTACCCTATCACCTAAAGACAAGGCCAAGATTGTCAAAGATGTTTCCCAACTTGTGCTGTCGAGACGCACTCGCATGTGCAATTTCCTCGAATATAAAGGTCGGCATACTTTCTTCAAGCATCTAGCTAGCTATAATGCTAACCGCGACTACTTCGAACAGACCAAAAGGTAGTCTACCGTCGCTATGCATCCCTCTTCTTCATCGCCGGTTGCTCCGCTACCGACAACGAATTGATCAGCCTTGAAATCGTGCACCGCTACGTCGAGCAAATGGACAAGTACTACGGGAACGTCTGCGAACTAGACATTATATTTAACTTTCAAAAGGCGTACTTCATCTTGGATGAGCTACTCCTGGCCGGGGAAATGCAGGAGAGCAGCAAGAAGAATGTTTTGAGGTGTATTAGCCAGCAAGACAGTCTTGAAGACATCGAGGTTCGTGGCTAATTTTTTCTTTTTTGTTCAGCCTTGCCATTGTTGTTTCCTTCTCAATTTCTATGTCTATATTCCGACACACAACTACCCCGTCAGTTCCCATCAGCACCGGCGCAATCACGCTAACGCCGCCTTCCCCTAGGTCGAGGAGGATACTGTGACGAAAATCATGTAACTACACTGAGCGCACTTCTCTGTCTATACGCTTTTTTATTCGGGTCAGGAGTCTTGTCGCGAGCGTTTATGGCGTTATCTGGTTTCTACACGCATTGCTTATGGTATACTAATTCAAACTTCTTCTTTTCTTTGATTCTCTCCAGGTTGAAGATGTCGATAGCAATCTGAAGCGCATGGGACTCTAAGCCCCTTACCAATGGAGTCGTCAACCGCAGCCAGCTGCTGTGGTTGTACAAGTGTGTGGCTTTCCTGTCAGTGAGTCTGCGTTCGTCCATGTGAAGTAAGCGCGTAATCTCACTGGCCCGAGATACGCTCTGTCACGTGACTGGATTCGTTGGCCGACGATCGCGACCTCCGCATCGCCTCATCCATCATCTGCTGTCTTTCTTCTTTATCCCCTGCCTTTGTTACTCTTGCCAGATTCTTCCTAGGTTTACATATCAAGATTTCTCATCATCTAGAATCGCTATGGCGTCCTGCTAGACGATCGTCGTCTAGCTCCTGTCAATCGTCCTAGCCTGTTATTAGCATAGCAGACAAGGCCACTCCTGTTGCCATCACATCATCGCGCGACTCGCACAGCTCGGACAACTCTCCAGAAGCCTCTGTAACTGGAAAACCAAGCTATCTGAAGTAACTCTCAGGTATTTGAACGCCAAAATCAAGTTCACTTCCAACTCACCAAAGCCGGCGAAAGCTAGCCCCTGGTCATCAAGATGAAGGTATGCGCCCGGTGAAAGGGAAACAACGTGTTGGGTAGGGTCTTTTGCTTATGCCTGTTAATTAGTATCTACCTTTGCCTCAAATTGAAGAGGTGTCGAACGCCTTGAACTTTGATACGCCTGATCTACACGTCGTCGGTGGATGCGATCTGTACATCACGAAGGCAGCGTCGGACGATCGCAAACTGTACAACAAGATCGAACAATCTTTGGAATCGCAGTACGAGTCGCTCCTCAAACTATCCGCATCCCTCTCACCTCCGAAGGCGTCCGCTCCGAATAATGTTGCGCTCTCCCTGAACTTGTCGCGATCAAGTCCCTTTGGTCCTCTCACGGAACATTCAAGTCGCAGGACTTTTGCCTATTTGATCGCAACGCTAAATGCGAGCCACTCCGACTACGATTACAGCCATGTTCTACGACCCACCGATTTCCGCCGTGAACGGAGTTTGAAGAAAGTCATGAATACTCTGGATATGACGCTGCACAATTTGCGACCCCATATGCGCGACGATGGGACACCATCGCCTCCAAGTGACTCATTTTCGGGCTCTTACAGTTCCAGTGCGGGTACAGCCTGGGGACCACGAATGTGGAAGACCATCGACGAGGAGATGTCGCTTAATGACTGCGCGATATTTTCCTACTCGCCCGAAGACGACATAAATGACGACGACGACGGAGCGATTTGGAGTCATAACTATTTCTTCTTCAACAAGCAGCGCAAACGTGTCTGCTACATCTACCTGCGCGGTATTCCCATTATGAGCCACGACGATGACGAGATTATGGCTATGTGGGAAGAAGATGGTGTTGCGACACCTGTCGGCAAGCGGGTTCCCGAGGAGTCATACTTTACGCCAGACGTCACTGCGATGAAACGTCAGCGATACTGGCTTGGTGACTTGGCTTCTGATGATGATCCCATCAGTTCCACGACTCGTCGCAAGGGTGCTGTACGCGCAATGAGTGAGGAAATGGTCGACTCTATGGAAGTCTAACCATTTCGATCTATCTTGACGACTCTTTTTCTCTCATTTCGTGTTTATTGATTCTGCTTTAAATATTATGCATGGCAATGGCGTTGGGCCGCTGGTGAGAGCAGTGGCCTCGAGGCCCTATGAAGTAACTTCAACTGCTTAGTTCTTGTATGCAATGATTTCTTCTCGTTCGTGCTTTTACGGTCCTGCATGATGATACTCCCTTTTCTGTTTGTTGTTTTCAATACTGATGATATGGTAAGGGAGGTGGTCCGGTCTACTTTGTGTGGACGGGGCGTTGTTCTTGAAACGTTTACTTCGATGACTACCGCAACCATTATTACCTATTCTGATAGTTACATATGATTCAATTCTTGACTTCTTTAAGTCTATATCGTTGCTATTTACGTATGATTCCACGACTCTGTAGTGTGATTATAATTCCAACTAATGTTATGAAATGCTATACATGCGCCCATCCATTACTAACAAGAACCTGCATCTCATCAACCAAACAGAAGTCCCCCGCCTCATACCTACCCTTGCCCTCCTCTTCCCACCTCTCAAGCCTCCCCTGAATACCCGTCCTCCAGAACACCGGCGTCGAAAACCAGCGACGCAAACGATTTTCCCAGAGCGGGAACACTATATCACTTAGAAGAGAAGAGGAGGGGACCCAATTCTGTGTCCCCGACGGATGAACAGCTTCATACGCGGCGCGGTTATAGCCAACCCGGACCCTGGGGTTGAGAAATACGCCGTGTGTCGCAGAAAGAGGGTTGTCGGCGTGTATGAGACAACACTCTGAGCCTTCGAGATGGTGGAGGGCGAGCGAATCGGGGATTCCGCGGAATCGTAAAGGGTTGCTTTGAGATAGAAAGGGGGTCGTTGGCATAGCCACTGAGTGAAAGTCAACACGATTGTTTTTTTTTTTTTTTGGGAGAGAGGGTGTAGAGGGACTTACCCATGCCATTCCAGCAGCTGGTGACTGGGACCGGCGCCATTGAGAGAAGCGCATTCAGGGACTCGGAGGAGCGGAAGTAGGGCCATGTTTGCATCAAGGGTTCGTAGCCTTGGGAATCGCGCAATGCGAATGTATCGTAGTACTGTGGTGGCTTGGAGAAATCCAGTGAACAGGCTGCTGCGTATGAGCCACCGTTGGTATGTAGTAACGTCAAAACGTCCTGCGTCTGTAAAATGAATCAGCATCATGTTCAACATTGACCAGCTAGAAGTGAAATAAGCCTACCGTAAACACAACATCATTCAAGAAAAGAATCGTATCAAACGTCACACCCTCCCTCGCCAGACCGTCCAAGATCGACAAACTCCAATTCCTCAACCTCGCCAGATACGGGATCCGTCTAAGCTCCCTACGTCTTCTCGACGTCTCAATCCATCCTTCCTCAGCCGGCTGCGCATTAATCTCATCTTCATGCGTGACTTCCGACAAGGTGATATTCCGCGGCGCACCGAGCGCATCAAGCCTATCATCGAGATCCCTCAATGCGCCCTTGGAGTCATCCCAGCTCCCGCTTTCGTAGACGCTGACGAATACATTCTCGGCTCCCAGGTGGGAGACTAATTGGACAACAGCATCATTCCAGTCTGCGCGGAGGATGGCTTCATTGTTCCAATGCAGACTTGCAATGAAGATGCGCCCGGCATGTATATCATTGAGTTGAGTTTGGGAGTTCACAGTCGTGAGTGACTTGTGCACAGAGTATATCTCTGCGACAAACCAGACGATGGTCAAGATCAGAGTAAACCGGAAAAGGCGACGGGCTGGCCCATACCGACGGAACTTTAAGCAGCCATTCAGTCGCATTGAGACAGTATTTGGGTGTCTTGTGGATTATCTATGCGGACATACGAAGCTAATGGCGATTTATATAAAGAGTGAAAGGGTTGGCGGTTGATATAGCATATGCACGGTTGTCTAAGAAGTGAAAATGCGATGTTTACATTCCGTACTTCTATTGGGCTAGTTGGTGGTGGCCTCAGGCCAACAACGAATACATCGACAATCTTACATGTTTAGTCCGCTGGTATGACCACAATTAAATAAGGGCACTGCCTGTAAATCTCATATATATCGGTGCTATGTTATATATGTTTTTGTCAGGTATAGATCACAAATGTCGACTGATGTGTGATATGTATGTCCTACTATATTGCCCTATGACCTGACAACCCTAAAATCAGTGATATCGACGTTCGTTCAATGCTTAGTCGATGGTCAGTAGGATCCCTCCGACAGCAATAATCAAGTCGGCTTACCGTAACATCCTCCCACTTCTCCCAACCACGCCCCTTGACTTGTGCCAATTCTTCCATTGTAAAGGTCTTGCCCGTCGTGAAATAACCAGCGTTGATCTTGGCGTCAATCTCAACTCGGGAGTCTTGGGGAATCATTTCTACAGGAAAGTTGTCAGTATTATGCCTAGGCCTTTGGGGCAACATTTCTACCTTCTGGAATAGGAATTCGTTCGAGAATCTTAATGCCTTGAGCAACGATGGCATCGTGTTTCATGTTAGACATGGATAGCATACGATCAATCTTTTTTACACCGAGCCAGTGGAGGATATCTGGCATGAGAGCTTGAAATCGCATCTAGACATGTCAATATTAGTGTTATTAAAATATAGTAGGAAGAAGAGACTTACATCACGAACACCGGCAATGTTCTCAGTTCTCTCGAAATACTTGTCTGCCGTGTCACCACCCCGCTTTCGAGCATTATATACTAGATATTTCACAACCTCACCAAGGGCTCGACCTTCCTTCCGGAAATATATCACAACACCGCTACCTCCGTTTTGAGCCTCTTTAATAGCTTCTTGAATTCCAAACGCAAGATATGGTCGACATGTGCATATATCAGATTGAAACACATCACTACCATTGCATTCGTCATGAATTCGTAGAGCCAATTTCACGTTCTCATCCGACACTCGCTCCGGAGGACCAAAAATGTAAACAGTCAACCCACCAATAGGGGGAAGAAAGACCTTCAGATCCGGCCGTGTAATCAACTCCGGATAGCTACCTCCTGTATGTTCGAACAACGTCCGACGTAGCGTGCCTTCGTCGACACCGAACCGCTCAGCGACACCGGGCAAATACCACACCGGCTCGACCGCCACTTTCGTCACTCGCACATCTCCATTTTTGTCAACGACGATCGACCCGTCGACTTCAATCTGACCCTCACTAACAGCCTTCTCAATCTCGGACAATCGCATATTCGCGCGGGTAATAGCCATCGAAGGCCGCAAATCCCAACCAACATCTAGATAACTCTTGAAATGCTTCACGATATCATGACCAAACGGATCGAGAGAGACGATCTTCTTGGGATCACTCCATGCCGGCTGCACTGGGAAATCAAACGTTGGTTCAGTGTTTTTGAAATCCGGCTTGAAGTCTGTTGGCAGATCGCCAGCGGCAATGGCCAAGGCGTTGTAGATACTATAACTGCCTCCATGGGCGCCCATGGCATTTCGACGTTTCAATTGAGATGGGTGTCGTGAAGCTACGATGGGGCCACGGGACTTGGCGTTTGGAGCTCCCCATTGTAGCGGTACGGGGTCGACACCGTTTTGGCCGGGATAAGTGGTCAACTGTTTGAAAGTTAAACATGTCCATCTGAGCAATGGGAGGCTGACTGACCAGAATATGTTTACTGAATTGGGACTTCGGCGACTTGGGAGATGAGCCTGTGTCCTCGCCTGGAGGAACATCATCTGTGGTTGTCGCGATCGGGATGGATTCAGGCATTGGATGGGATGAAGAAATGGATGAATGGATGAATGTTCCTAGTGATTTCAAGGGCAAAGAAAAGAGAAGATAAAGGACAGAGGGCAAGGCAGGGACGGAGCGCTGTTACACCTGGCCCAGTGCATCATCGGCCATGTGATCCGTCTTATCTTGCTTTGTTATCTCCGTTCCAGCCGGCGCGCTCCTTCAATGTTGGCCGGTCTTTTGGGTCGGAATGTAATGTATTTCAATCCAATCCTGCTGCCCCCTTTCTTTTCTTCTAAATATTTCCTCCGTATCAATCTTATTCCCTCCGTACTCTCTGTTCTCTACTTAGCACTCGATACGTTGTTCATCTCAGTCGCATTCCAAGCTATCCCGAACCTGCGGGGCTTATCGTGATAAGCTCAGGCCCTGGCTGGTTACTCTCGGAGCTCCCCGCATTGCTTATCCACGCCGTACGTCCTCTCACCATTGTGACTGTGTACTGTATTCTGAGCTTCTGAATCTTTGCTATTTGAAGCAGTCTCTGGAAATCACAACCCATTGTCGCATTGACACAATTAAGCGCAATATCGACCAGATCAAGCTAACCAGGGGCTAGCGATAACTTTACAGTGCGGAAACCGAAAGACATATAGCACATCAAGGATACCCAAACTTGTTTGCAGAACAAACAGCACACAGAATGTCGTCTCCTCTCCCTGCCAACGCGCGGGTCTCCACCAATCCCTTCCTCGAATCCAAACTGAACCATCTGCGTGACCGATCACTGGGCAGCAGCGCAGTTCGGGCCACCACCGGGGAAATCGCCCGCATCCTCGCCGTCGAAGCAACGCAAAACCACAAGCCTGACCATGGTAAAATCGCGCTCATAGTGGTGCTCAGGTCTGGGCTGGGGATGAGCGATGCGTTTCTGTCGCAGTTTGCTCCCGATACGGATGTGGTGGTTTATCATATTGGCATGTTTCGGGAGAAGTACTCGTTACAACCGGTGGAGTACTACAACAAGTTGCCTAACAACAACACGGAAATCAAGCGGGTGTATGTTATAGATCCACTGATTGCAACGGGTGGGACAGCTACAGCTGTGATTGAGACCCTGCGGTATGTTTGTTTTGTCCTTTGTTTTTGCTTTTTCCAAACCTATCAAAGTTGCGGTGTAGTCACGCGACTGCTTCACTGCAATTGAACCTACAAGCTGAGCTACTTAATACTAACCGCGAAAACTCCCCGCAGAGACTGGGGCGTTGTTGAACACATCACCTTCGTGTCAATGTTGACAAGTCAGCAAGGTCTGGAACATGCCGCAAAGGTCTGGCCTGAAGGAACCGAATTCGTCATTGGTGCTATTGATCCACGCTTGGATGCAAGCGGTTATATTGAGCCTGGAATAGGCGATATTGGTGATCGTTTGTTTGGGACTGGATTGTCGCATTGATTGGGTAGATGAATTAATTAGTAAATACAGTGGATTCAACTTTTGGAAGACCTGGTTTTAATTTCCGAATAGAGTATTTAAATCCTGATTAGACACGCATTCTGGCTAGGACTAACAGAAAGGAGTAGCTACCTCCTTACGTAGTCCCTACACATGTGTACAGACTAATCAGTAGGTTGAACAGTCATGGAAATGCTTTTAGTGACATGTACCTAGGTGTGTTCTAAGCTGGGCATCTTTAGTTAACATAGACTAAGGGACCCAGAAGGCATAAACAACCAGAACAATTAATCTCGTGATATCATAAAATAATTCTTTTGCTTCAAGAACACTCTACATCTAAATCAAGCAACCGTTGACTGAGGAAAGTCTCCTCGAGCCCGAGGATTCTTAATAATTTTTTTCATCAGTTTCTCTACCTCATCCCAGTCACGAGTTTGGAGGCCTTCAATATTAGTATTGAAGTATTTCGAAATGTTCATCAACATCTGCCATTCTTCCTTGCTGGAGACGAAGGAAATGGCTACGCCGACACGACCAAACCGACCGGTACGACCGATACGGTGGAGATATGTCTGGGGGTCTGCTGTACGTGGTTGACCAGGTTTGTGATGTTCGGGGATATCCTAACACCGTCAGTGCTAGATCAGTAGGGGTTGGATATGATAACATACGTAGTTGATGACCATCGAGACGGTTGAAACGTCGATACCACGTGCAAGGACGTTGGTGGTGATGAGCACCTTGGCGCGACCTTCGCGGAAATCATCAATGACTTTGTCACGTACAGAGCCTTCGACAGCACCGGTCAATGATGCCACGGTATGTCCCTCTGCAGTCATGCGTTTCTCAATCTCGGCAGCAGTTGAACGTGTCTAAAAATCAGCATGATTCAATGAGATACAGAACAAAGAGCAACAAACCTGTACGAAGATGATGGAGGATGCAACGGTGAGAAGTCCGTAGAACTTGACGAGCACGCTATACTTGTCATTGTCGTCGACGCAATCAAGGTAAAATTGTCTGATTCCCTCGACCGTGAGTTCTTCTTGTTTGAGTGAGATTTCGTTGGCATTAGGAGCGAATTTTGCGGCGTATAAGCGGATTTGATCATCGAACGTAGCAGAGAAGAGCACAACTTGTATGGTCTTGGGGAGGAAACTGATTCATAAGCGTTAGCAAGTAGCAAGAAGCTCAAATCTAGTCATGTTAGATCTTACGCCTTGACACGGATACACTGGTCTCCCAATCCTTGCTGATCGAGCATGTTATCAGCCTCGTCGAGGACAAGAACCTTCAATTTGTTCACGATCATGATTCTCTTCTTGATAAGATCCATCACCGTACCAGGCGTTCCACAAACGACTGAATGCTCTAACCGCGCGGGTCGCTTGCCTTCTGTGGGCACCGCCATTCCAACGGACAAGCCCTCGACGAATCGACCCATCTCGCTAATGACGCCTCCAATCTGACGAGCCAGCTCGCGACTAGGTGCAAGAACCAAGGCCTGTGGTGACTTCTGCATTTCCTCGGTGCTGAGGTCGATACGACTGAGGATATTGAGAGTGAAGGCTGCTGTCTTTCCGGTACCTGACTGTGACTGTCCGATCATGTTCGTAGGGGGGTTTTGCATAAGCAGAGGTAGGGCGCGCTCCTGAATTTTTGACGGTTTCATAAACTTCATCGCATAAAGACCTTCGAGAATACTTGGCGACCTAAAAGGCAAAGCGGTGTCAGATCGAAGTGAATGATAGGTCGAATTGCCATACGTACAGGCCTAGATTTTCGAAAGACTTGACAGAGAATAGTGGGTTGTTGGGGTCAGCCTGCAAGTCGCTCAATTTGACCTCCACGTCGTATTCTGGTTCTTGAAGGTTGCTGCCTCCAAGAGCCTCGCTTGCGCCATCTTTGTTGGCAGCATTCAGAGATGCGTCTGAACGCCGGCGTGGGAATGTTAGATCGAAGCTGCTAGGACGAGTCGCAATCGCTACATACCGGTAGAGTCTGTACCTGGCTTGGTAATACGGTCTGCAAGTGACTTGCCCTCGTTGGCGTTTTCTGAAGACATGTTTGCGACGATCTAACACCGAGAGTTGACAGGAGAAGAGGGGTAGAAGGCCGCTGTGCAGCACTGTTGGAGGGCGCGAGAGAGGTCTTGGTGGAGGTAATTCTGCAAAGATGAATACCGAGGATACTGAGAGCTTGCCTTGACAACGATATAAGCGCAAACCCCTAGAGTTGGGAAGATGTAAGTATCTCTGCCAATGGACGCGGCGAGAGCAAAAAAGGTCTCAGCAGCTTCTTCCCCGCTAACTCCCGCGCTAGGCCGTTTTTGGGCCAAACAAACATCGGGCCTTAAATTTCAGGACAGAATGGATTATTCCATATAGGGATTTTTCTTGTGAATCATAGACAATATAATGAATAAGGGAATAATCTTTATTTCCGAAATTGAGAGCACAAAAAGAGGGCATTGTTCAGCGCAACACCATCTCTTGGGAGTGCCAGAGAGGTATGATGTAACTTGGTGCTAGTATGTATCGAGAATACAGGATAGTGTATCGTCGAAACAGTATAGCCAGTCAGCAAGTGTGCCTGGTGCCAAGTGCCCCTCACACCAGCAAGAAGGCTAGTAAAAAATACGGTAATTACGCAGCAACTGTGGGCACTTGCCCGGTTGGTGGACATTCCAGCTGCTCCGACTGGGGATTCGATCAGGCACTCACTTTATTCTCTTCTTGTTCTCGATAACAGGGACAATAGTCTCACGAGATTCGATTCTAAATCACAAACATATAACACACTCATTGCGCATCTACGATTCCTTCTCAATAGACGACTTCATTTATCCCCGCTGCACAGCCACCCGCTACTTCCGCGTCATATACTTGACTCGTCTGCATCCATTTAGTGATTCGGAGAGCATGCCTCTATCTATTCACGGCGCATATGAACTGAAAGAAGCGAGAGCCTAATCTCAACGCTATCATGGCCGAGGTCAATGTCAATCCACAATTCGGGGCGGCATTGAAGGTATGCGAGAATGCTACGTGGCCGGTTGAAGGTCGCTAACATACGCGTTTTAAAACAGGATGCGTTCAAGCCGGTAAACTCGTGGGTACGAAACCTTGCCTCGTTCTATATGGAGGGCTACTTCATACAACGGTGATGGACGAGGTTGCTAAGCATTGATAGGTTTCGAACGGAATCGCGTGGCTAGATGATATACAACAATTCTACCGCGAAAGAAGCGCAATTGAACGAGAATATGCGTCTAAATTATCGGCATTGTGCAAGAAATATTCGGAGCGCAAATCGAAGAAGATCAGTAGCCTCAGTGTGGGAGACACACCGACGATGACACCCGGATCGCTCGAATCAGCGTCGTTGACAACTTGGTCTACACAATTGACTACGGTGGAATCGCACGCAGCTGTTCGCGACAAGTTCGGTCTCGACCTTATCTCGCATGTAGCCGATCCGCTGAAAAACATATCAGCTCGATACGAGGAACTGCGCAAAAGCCATGTAGAATATCATGGCAAGTTAGAAAAGGAACGAGAATCGCAACTTAGCGAGCTGAAGAAGGTCAAGGGAAAATACGATGGGGTCTGTCAGGAGGTGGAAAATCGCCGCAAAAAGACCGAGTCCTCGTTCGATTATAATAAGACAAAGGCACAAGCTGCTTATCAACAGCAGCTTTTAGAGATGAGCAATTCCAAAGTATGTCCCTTCGACCTTTGTGAATTGGTAGTTGCTGATAACATTGCAGAATACATATATTATCAATATCCACGTGGCGAATAAGCTGAAAAACCAGTTCTACCATGAATACGTCCCTGAAGTACTCGACGTAAGTGCATCCTGTGGCTATTTGTGAGATCACCGCTAAACTATTGTGGACAGAGCCTGGGAGACCTGAATGAAACTCGTGTTCAAAAGTTGAACTCTTTCTGGTCACTTGCAGCGCAGTTAGAAAAGGGAGCCTCGACGCAAAGTACTGAACTCATGACCCATCTTGGAAACGAAATTCCGCGCAATAATCCTAAACTCGACTCACTAATGTTCCTTCAGCATAACGCAGCTCAGAGTCAGGAGCCGCCTAATTTGACGTTCGAGCCGAGTCCCGTATGGCACGATGACGATCAGATGATTACGGACGAGTCTGCAAAAGTTTTTTTGCGTAACATGCTCATGAAAAGCAAAAGTCAGGTCAGAGAGCTGAAAGCAGAGGCAGAAAAGCAACAACGAGAAGTCGAAAGCGCCAAGCGCATTCGAGATAACGTAAGGCAAGGCATAGACAAGCGAGATGAAGTCGACGTTGTAAAAGCGATCTTCAACTTGCAAGAAAAGCTACACGAGACCGAACGCAAGAAAATGACAGCAGAGGTTGAAACTCTAACAATCTTGGCTGTGGTTGGCGATCTGTCACTAGGAGCAAAAAATCATAACTTTAGATCTCAAACTTTCAAAATTCCAACAAATTGTGATCTTTGCGGCGAAAGAATATGGGGCCTGTCCGCAAAAGGATTCGACTGTGTTGATTGTGGATATACATGCCACAGCAAGTGTCAAATGAAGGTGCCAGCAGAGTGTCCTGGTGAGCAGACGAAGGAGGAAAAAAAGAAGTTGAAGGCCGAACGTCAGGAGCAAGCCCAATCCGCCCCTGCTGTTTCAGAGCATGCGCCGCCCAACGGAAACAACGGAACGGTAGCAGATATGCCAGCCCTGACTCGCAGGGATACGATGAACTCTTTGAGTTCGGGATACGCACACAGTGCCCATCGATCCGTATCTGGGTCGATATCGTCTTCAAAACCCTCAGGCGAAGAACCCGCTGAATTGAGTGCTGCACCACCTAGATCTTCTACATCGACCACGAAACGCAACCGGATTTTAGCGCCACCTCCTACGCAATACGCCAGCTCGCCTGTGGCTGCCGAGGCTCCGGCATCGAAAAAGAACGAGCTAAGGGGGAAGATGGTCTATGGGTATCAAGCAACTGGTGATGGAGAGGTGACGGTAAGTGAAGGGCAGGAAATTCTTGTGTTGGAACCTGATGGTGAGTACCTTTTGTTGTGTCCAAAGATGAGCGTCGTCTAACTAAATCTGTAGATGGCTCTGGTTGGATGCGTGTCAAGGCAGGCTCGCAGGAAGGACTAGTACCGTCTGCATACGCCGAGCTTGCGCCTGCACCGTCCCCAGCACTGACGGAGCGGCCTGCATCAACCTACTCAAACTCTTCAGCTTCATTGGCCGGTAGCACAACAGCGAAGAAAATAGGACCGGCCGTAGCACCTCGACGCGGAGCAAAGAAACTGCAATACGTCGAAGCTCTATACGACTACGAAGCACGCTCAGATGCTGAGCATAGCATGTCGGAGGGTGACCGGTTCGTCTTGGTCACCAAGGATAGTGGTGATGGGTGGGCAGAAGTTGAGAAGGGAGGTCAAGTCAAGAGTGTGCCAGCAAATTACATTCAGGAGGTTTAGGTTTCATCGTTAACAGCAAATGCATCTGTACATAATTTTGTTTCTCTTTCCTCTTTACCGTACATTTTGACTGCATTATATACATCACGATAGCTCATCACATAGCATATCTACAATACCTACTGACGTTTGGGATTAGTCTGGTACATGTACAAAAGAAATACTATCGCACGACCAAGGTATCTAGAAACAGATATATCCTCAAAAGGTCAATCAAGTCCTCTCCCACACTCCCACCCACTCACCCCAAGCAATAACCTTCCCCTCCAACTGCTTCACAAGCTCCTCCCTCGTCGCCCCCGTGCTACTCAATTTCGTCTTATCAATCGGCTCACTCAATGCCACAATCTCATAAAAGCACCGATGCGGCCCATGACCTAGCATTCCTCTTGGCGGGATATAGACCACCTTCCGCCTGTTGAGACCATACTTGAACCCGCCATTAAGCTCAAACTCGTCCTTGCTATGACTCCCATCTCCAGGGACCGGGCGAGGCGGTTTCTCGAAATCAGTGTCCATGACGGAGCGTCGATGCGCAGGGATGGAGTAATACAATCCATGCGCCACGGGTAGTGCCAATGGCGCATCGGGATCTTCAACAGCAAGAAACCATTCTTTCACCTCTTGCCCCTGAATGTTGGCGGGAAGTGTCCAGTTGAGCTGGGGGAACATTCCCTGTTCAAAGAAGCCGTATTTGGAAGGGATTTTGGACCCTGAAGGACCGATGTTGGGGCATTCGAGGGTGATGGTTGGTTTGGGGCAGTGCGCGAAGGCGGCGGTGCGCGGAATCAAACCTTCGTCGTGGCCGCGTCGCTTTTGGAGGATGAAGGAGAAGATGCGTTCTATGTAGTCCATTCTTTTTCGATTTCTCTGGTGTGACTTGACTGGGATGGTATTGATATTGTATGTAGTTGGAACGGACTTCAGAGACGATTGGTTATCTCTCGTCTAGTCTTTTGAGCAGATGATCTGATACAAGTTTTCACTCTAGATCTCCCCAAAAATAGGCAATGTGAAGTTAACAAAGAATAATACAAAAGATTCTTTCCTGCAGGGAAATGCGCCGACTCTTGGATGTTCAGCTTTTTTATCCATTCTGAAATGGCCGGCCCGGTAACGGCCTTGTGCGTATGGCCCGATAGGCTTAGCACGTGGACATATTACTACAAATGGAGATGCTGGGCCAATTCTTTTGCTCGTTTAGGCGGTATACATTTGTAGACTTAAGAAAGGCGCATGGATCGAAGAAATGCGCGGGAAAAATATAAAATTGTGATTAAGTATAGATGTGGCTTCCAACTGAGCGCACATTCTCCAGGCGTCTTTCCAGACGCAAGAAATGGAGACAATAGTTGGATACAATTATTATAAACATATTAGCGACTCATTGATATAGGGTCGATCAAGAAGGGTATCACGACAATAACCAATTACAAAACACTACCAATTCGGTCGTGAGTGAACGAATCAAGCATGAATCATTTGCTGAACACGGGGATACCGTCGCACGATTTCATGATAGATGTCCGGATGATCGCGCATCAAGATCTCTGGGTTCCAAGCCATGGCCACAAAGATCGTATCGACACCGCTGCCAATCGGGGTTAAGAAGATCTGACAGATCTGCAATCCAATAACGAACGCATATGCCATGATGACTGCGGTAAATGTGCCAGAAGAGTTGTAGCTCGGATGGGTGAACTCAAGGTACAAATACGCTAGCAAAGCACAAACATACGACACAAAGACAGAGCCCATACTCAAAACCGGTCCAATCAGGCAATCGTTGATAAGCGCGTCAATACCGCGGTCTTTCATCATCGTCCATGTATCCTTGGCTGCGGGTATATATGCCTTTCCGTATAGAGCGATATGACAGAAGGCGTAGCGGTTGAAGAATCGCACAAGCCAGTCGAGGAGAGCTATGAAGCATCCGAGAATCCAGAACGCTATGCTACCAATCATACTACCTTGTGCTGCTTCCTGTTGCTGGGCGATAGAACAGGCTTGGCGCATCATGTTGACAAGGGCAATCAACAGACTGCCCAGACTGATACTACCGAACGAATAGGTGGTGGCGCGCTTCAAAGCACCTCTCGTGGCTCCTTTTGGAGGAGCACCACGGCCAAAGTACCATGAGCCGTAGATGCCGGCAACAGTGGTATGGATAGTGTTCTTTAGCCATTCACTGACCCAATACATGGCAAACGTTACGAAAACAACGAGACCAATAACCTTGGCACTGCTGCAACCGCCTGTCCCACATGATGGGTTCGTTCCGCCACCGTTTGGTTCGTACGCGACGTAGATCGAGACCAGAGTGACCGAAAACCATGCCGAAAGCGCGACCCCAATGAGGCCACCGACTGCGCTTACAATAAAGACATGTCCATAGCTGCGTGACACGTCAATGGCGGTCTGCAGCATGATCACGCTGAAAGGAATGCGCGGGATCCAGCTGATGAAGCAGATCACGGCGAAGACACCGAACAGCAGGAACACAATACCAGCACCCCATTGTTTCCTGTACAGGTAATAGATCGCTGTGCCGATGGCGAAGACACAGTTGAGTATACCTGTGATCCAAATGAATTGCTTCGTAAAGTAACGCGCGCCAAGGAAATATGCCCATGACAAAACCAGCGCGACGCAGAGCACAAAAATGAAGAGGATCAGAGTGTTTGTGTCGAGGCCAAAGTCGTTGCTGCTGCCGTAGATGCTGCCGCCATTGAAGCCTCTAGTACTGGCATACTTGTTGATGGTGATGCCCGAGACAGCGACGTAGCCCAGGAAGACAGCGATGAGCTATCGCCAGCTAGTTAGCGCGGTTGAGCACTTATGCGAAGAGTTAGCACTCACCAATAAGCCAGCCCAGATATCATTGAACTTGGGCTTCTCGATCTTGAAGAGCTCGTCATATGATGGTGGGTTTTCTGGAGGATACTGCTGGGGGGGAGGTTGCTGGGGCGGGTAGCCTTGCTGGTAATCGTTGTTCTTCTCTTCTTTGCCATTATAATTGTTGTGCGATTGGTCTTGGCCACCATACTGCCCTCGAGGAGCAGCAGGCTGTACCTGGTCCTGCTGGTAGTAGTCTGCAGCGCTCATGATGAGAGGTCAACTGGTTGACAGATGTGATCTCTCTTGAGAGGTGTAAGGATGATAGGAAGGGAGAAGAGTGACGAGAAGAAAACGCAAGGGAGGAAGGAGCGCTTCAGGAATTCCCAGAGCAGCAGAGCAGGGTAGAGCTTGGCCTGCAGGACTAACAATGCGATCAGCCAATCATGGCGGCGTATTCCTCGATTACCTTTCGAATGCTGGCGATGATCGACGAGCCTAAGCCAATCATAGTGTCCATAATGGTCTCCACATTCTGGCAGCTTTGCGCCGGTAACCATCGACGTCATCACTTACTTACATACAATTGACATGGCGGCGTTACATAAGCATTACAGTTTTTGTTCATTAGTACATGGGTATCAAATATGCGGGCATGAATACGCCGCGGTCATCAGCGCTAGACTGTATGAGACTCAATCGTCGCTAGTAGGTCCTACTCATGATCCGGTGATCGACCGACAAGTCGAACGCTCCTCGTGAAGAGATGGGGCAAGAGACTGGATGAGCGGCTGGTGACTGGCTGTGTTAGAACTTTTCAGTACAAACATATGCTCAGATGCAAAATCGAACTGCTGGTCATCCTCAGCTAGGCCAATGCTCAAACTGCTGCTGCGCCGTGTACATGGTCGAATGCTGCGGCGGCTCCTCCATGTAGTCCGTTCCAGAGAGCTGGATGTTGCCAAGGTTGAATATATCCCAGGACATGTGTGATCCACTATTAGCTTCGCGCCAGAACCACCCAAGGAGACCAGGAGGAGACATCGTAGTCTCAGTTGTGGGTGGAAACATGGTCGTATTCATTTCGGACGTTGACCATGGCATTTGACCATACGGAGCGCTGGTGTAGGGGAAATCTAGTGTAGACGGCTGTGCCGGTTGAATGTATTGCTGATGCGTATCGATTTCTTCTGCCGGTGTGGGTTTCACGATTCCTAACCCTACAGTCCGGGCAAAACCGAGAGACACCTTGGTGAAAATCTTGTATGTTGGCGCCAACCGGATCTGACTAATAATTTCGTTCATCTCCGCAATCTTAGACGAGCTCTGTTCCCGTTCTGAATCTGGCGCAGACTCATCCATCTGCCCTAGCTCGAAAAGGCCTAGGACTAGGACACTGTGGCAGATGTAGTAGAAATCTATCCATGCGACGCCTTCTAAAAGGCCATGCTTTGATAGCTGAAGGAAACAGTCTAGCACTGCGATGGCTGAAGCTCGGCATTCGCGACTAAAGGATTCCGTGACAGGAATAACCGGGCCGAAGGTCTGGTTTCCCTCCTGCGACAACCGGTCAATGTTGCGGTTGCTCTTGCAAACCAGAAAGGTTCGTGTGAGCACAGATCGATGATGATAGTAGATAGCCTGCAATAAAAGTACTGCCCGCCGATGTCGCAAGATCACTGATGGCGATTCCGGTGCAAAATGGTGAGGTAAATTAGCTTTCCAAACCTCCAGCTCGTGTAAAAGCACTTTGACGTGCCCTTGGTGGCCGAGTAGAGCTGACTCGTTGGCAAATTTGGCCGTTACCGTCGTAATCAGTCTTCGAACTCGGTGCCCAATATTGGTCAATTTCAGATAGTGTTCTTCAAAGCCTTGAGGATAGCCTGCCCCATCGAGTATATCGTCCGCCGGAAGCGAGACGTTCACCTCTTTCGCATTGATACTAGGCGGGCGACCTAGAATCATCGACATATTAAATTCCACCTGATATAGCGTCCACCAGACAACTCGCCGTGTATTTGCCTCGGCATTGTCAAAGCTGGCGTATGTTCCCTCCCGATGCATGCCGAGAGTTATTGCCATACGGATTGCCAGACCCAATATAAGCCAGGATGTATTGCGCTCGCCAGAGTTCTGTTCATATAGCTGGAGCAATAATAATGCTTGGACGTTCTCCAAAGTCGCTGTAAAGACAAGCGACTGGAAACTGTCCCGAACTAGTTTCATATACTTGGTCTGGATAATGATCGAATCAGGACAATGCTCCGGGCCCAGAATGTCGGCACCTAGAATGATGACCATAAACAGACAACAGGTCCAGCCTATGTCTGATGTACCCGTTTGCGCAATCTTGTTATCCCAGAGGAAATTGTACCGCAGCTGAAAGATCGGTTTATAGAACACCTGAAAAGCACCATGGAGGTGGTCAAGGTATGCTTGCACCAACACATCGCAAAGACTTCTGTCAGGCAACAGGTCCCGTAAGAGGCTTCGTAGGTCGTTGCTTGGCTCAGAATTTGAGCTCAAATCCTGTGAAGTTCTCTTGCTTGAAGGTAGGCTAACTTGACTTTGCTGATGAGGCATCGTTCTTCTCGCGCCTTCATTCTTGGTGTCAATTTGCTGGTCTTCTCCCATTGCCGTAGCTAGAGAGTGTCCATCTGCAAGGGGTTGAGCTACTCCGCTTAGTGGATGTACGTCTGGCATTGCCTTCATGTAGTTCTTATCGTGCATTTGTGTTTGGTCGTACGGCGTAGGGGTTGTGATCTTTTTGAATCTGGTCACAAGGTGTCGAATAATCGAAGCAAATTCCGAGCTACTAGATGGTCCAACATAGTGTAGTATCCGACGAGGGCCAGGTATCATTCGTTCGTACACCACTTCGGAAGCGGAACAATCATCTTCGATTGACTGAAGATCCGAATTATCGACAGAAGGTTTGGGGGTGGTATTTGTCGTATCCTGACTAAAGGCTTCGGGTGCATGCGACTCGTCATCAGGCGACGGCATTGGGACGTTGTGATTCCTGGCAAGTTGAAACAGAACGTCTATATTGTCCGTATCTTCATTCGGAAAGAGCCCGCGAACCAAAGCATCTAAAGCGCGATACCGCACACTGAACCTTTCCACACTCCCATATACACGTTGTTTCCTCGGCATCTTCGATTCGCATTTGACGCCTCCATTGAGACAACTCGTGCACGCTTCGTTCTCATTGTTGCGACAGCAGCGAATGCGGCGGAGTTTGCATCGGTCACAGCTGACTAGAGTCCGGCGGCGCTGCGAATCGGGAACACGTCGTTTGGCGGATTTCTTCTCGCTCCCAGTGGCAAGCATGATGGGGGGAGAGAAGCAGCGGCTTCAGTCAACGGTTTGACATCTTATCGTAGGGAATCTACGGACGCGCAGCGTTTAGTCTCCTGAAATGGAGGATTGCAAGATTGATTGGGGCGAAGATCGGCAGGCGGGCTATTACTTTCAGTTTCGGGGATCTAGATCTCTTAAGCCCAACGCGGTCAAGCGCGCTCCCTAACGACAGCCTCTTCGACCCTAAAGGCTTATCTTGTCGCCTGCAATCACAACATTTTAAGCGCCGTGTCTGATGAGCTACTTTGCTTGAAGAGACAACTAGACATATGCTTGATTGTCACCAACCCTACGAGTACGGGGTAGCTTGTTAAGCAATAACCCTAACCCTATAGTCAATGCGGTGTAAGTAAATGAACGTGAAAACGCATGATCAAGGCTACTTTGACGATTTTGAGCACTGTGTAGCCTCTATCACTTTGCTGCCAGTGTAGACGGAATAAATGACATGTCTGATGTCAGGGTTCAGACTCTGACTGATCTGCACGTCCCCTGAGACCCGTCCTGGCCGCTGTGGACCGCGAATCATCAATTTGTTTGTCTTGGACAAAAGGCAGCCAACTGTCAACCAGAAACACGGTGGAACCAGCACTGCCTCGCCGATTTCTTGCGCGCTTCGTTATTTGCAGAGACAGTGCCTGAGTGTCGGACAATATCTGGGTCACCATGGGTGATCAGGAGGGCCCTAGGCCTGTGCTACACTCACACCAGGGTGATGATTGACTGATCGACTGCTTGATACTGCCGATAGAAATGTATCAGGAAAAGCTTATGGCAGATGGATTATGGATAGACCGAGCAATGCGAGAGCATGCAGAGAAATAAGAAGAGCCCTTGCCTGTCGCTCCTTCCCTCCTTGGTCCATTCTTCGCCTGCCTCCTTCCTCCTTCCTCCTTCATACCAAAACCCCTTCCTTCCTTCTTTCCTTCTGTCCATCCTTCTGTCCCTCGTTTTGGACCTGCATCTCATGCTGTAGAGCTGTCCATCTGCTCTTTGTCACTCGCTTATCCGTTCATCCATCCATCCATTCAATCATTCATTCATTCATCGCAACTCGAATTTTCGTCTTCAAGGATAAAGCACTTCTATCGTTCTATCTACTGTGACAGCCTCGGGCGTACTTTCTTATCACTCAGATCATTTGATCTCATTTCTTCTATTTGTTTCGCTTTCGACGCTTCACTCCTCAGCCATCACCATGAAGGGCTCCCTTGCCTCTTTGGCTGTCGTTCCTCTGGTAGCAGCAATCCCACAGAATCTGCATATTCGGGACGGAATGACTCCAGTGACTGTGAAGGGAAACGCCTTCTTTCAAGGCGATACCCGTTTCTATGTCCGTGGTGTGGATTATCAACCAGGAGGCTCCTCAAAGCTCGTTGATCCTCTCGCAGATGCTGCCACCTGCAAGCGAGACATCGCCAAATTCACCGACCTGGGCCTCAATACCGTTCGTGTATACTCTGTCGACAATTCCGTTGATCACGACGAATGCATGAATGCTTTGGCAGATGCTGGCATCTACGTGGTCTTGGACGTTAACACTCCTAAGTACTCGATCAACCGAGCAGACCCGGCCGTATCATACAATGATGTTTATCTGCAGAACGTCTTTGCAACTGTTGAAATGTTTGCAAAGTACGACAACACCCTGGCCTTCTTCTCGGGAAATGAGGTCATCAACGATGGTCCTTCGTCCAAGGCTGCTCCGTTTGTGAAAGCCGTTACTCGTGACATTCGTCAATTCATCCGCTCAAGAAACCTGCGCCAGATTCCAGTCGGATATTCTGCAGTAAGCAATTATCCTTGAAAACTCTACAAACGTACTGACAATGACAGGCTGATATCGATACCAACCGTCTCCAAATGGCTCAATTTATGAACTGCGGCACCGACGACGAGCGTAGCGACTTCTTCGCCTTCAACGACTATTCATGGTGCGATCCGTCTTCCTTCCAAATCTCTGGGTGGGATCAGAAAGTCAAGAACTTTACAGGCTATGGTCTCCCCTTGTTCCTCTCCGAATATGGTTGCAACACCAACAAGCGCCAGTTCCAGGAAGTTTCCTCTCTTTACAGCACCCAAATGACCGCTGTCTACTCCGGAGGTCTGGTGTATGAATACAGCGAAGAAGGAAGCAACTATGGTCTTGTTGAGATTAACGGCAACGATGTCACGGAGAAGGATGACTACACCGAACTGAAGACTGCTCTCAAGCAAACACCAAACCCTAAAGGTGATGGCAACTATAACTCAACAGGCGGAGCTAACGGCTGCCCTGCATCGGATCCTCCCAACTGGGATGTCAGCAACGACGCTCTACCAGCTATTCCATCCCCTGCAAAGAAGTACATGACCGCCGGTGCAGGCAAGGGTCCTGGATTTTCCGGTTCGGGAAGTCAAGACCAAGGTACTAAGTCCACTGCAACTGCCACCGCAGGCTCCGGAACTGCTGCTGATTCTGACTCGGTTTCGACTTCCAAGGGAGCTGCTGCTAACCTTCGTGCTCCGGAAATCACCTTCACTCCAGTAATTTGCAGTGCTGTTGTAGCACTATTTACCCTGTTCGGTGCCTCTCTTGTGGTCTTGTAAGTCGTTATGTTGCTATCTTTCCCCAAACGACCAAAAGCCTACCTTACAGCCAGTCTGCCTGGAGAACTCTTCGCAACATTTTATTACAGTTTGTACAGTCATTTGGAAAGAGTTGGCTGGTCAACCTCGTTCATTGTCTGCTTGTATGATTACTTTGTTACTCGTGTATAAATATTGAAAGACTAAGGCGCAGACTATCTTTATATCAATCAATTAGCACTTGTTGAAACGATACGCATTTCGATGTTGCATATACGTTCGAAGCTTCCCACATTCTAGATTTTTATTTAGAACTCTCACTTAGAGGTCTGGGATATACATACAAGCATTTTACACGACCTAGAACGCCCTTGTCATCAGCACGACGCAATATCTAATATAATTGATACGAACGCGGAGAGTCCTTCTATTCGTCATAGTTAAGTCCTACCTTACATATACTAGGTATGCAATCTATAATGATTGTATTTCCTTTCATTCGTAGGTTATTCTAAAACATGATTTGGCGGCAAAAGACGGTGGCTTTCCGTTTGCGGATTAAAATTCCTATTCTCCACGATTGGGTTCAATGCAACAGTAGACTCGAAATATGGTCAAATTGCAGGGGTAGATATGCTTTACACAGTATGCGGGATATGCGGGATAACCTACAACTTACGTGGATAGGCTCTCTATCGAGCATTCTTATTTGAGACCCATGCGCCCGTTCGCTCTCATCATGACTAGACCATGAACGGAGAATGTTCTCATCTAAGCCTAAGACTTCGAAGATAATCTGTCTTGGACCCTCTTAATGTAACCCTGGGGAAAGTTAAGCATAAAGCAGCCCTTATAGCCTATCTGTACCCCCACATTACATGGGCATCCAGTGCCATTCACACCGCTGCAGAATCCAAGGTCTTTAACCCCATTTGAGTGAGCTTCGACATGAGGACCATTACATTTCGTGGATTGCGTCGAGGCCAAGAACGCCGATCAGCTGGCTTATCTTGATATATGCTGGGGTTGACTAATGGATGTCTTAGTACGGTATAGTGACCATCACAGTGGTAACGGTTCTTATCGCCCGTGTGAGGGGGTTGCCTCTGTTTTAAGGATTGGTCCCGGATGATTTGAAATAAATAGCATGTAGAATCTTTGACTTGTTCTCTTGTATTTTGGGGTTGGGCGTGGAAATCGAGAATCCCTTGATCGGCCTAGCTGGCTCCTTGCTCCTAGCACCTATCCTTGCGAGCAGCAGGCGTATCTATTCGTACATCTTCCTGTTTCTAGACATTGTATCTCACAAAATCTAGAGGAAAAGAACAAAATGTCCGTCCACGAGACAACAGCAGACGTCGAAAATGAAGCAGTCGACAATAAAAATGCTCGAGTACTTTCAACAACGAACGATTCCACGGCTCTGGGACTTAAGCACTCGTTCCCGGAGACTGCTCGAGTGATTGACCATGAAGCCGAGCGTGCCTTGTGTCGCAAATTTGATTTTCGTTTGTTGCCCATATTGGCTTTTATGTGTATGCCTCTTTCTATTCTCTGGACACTTGTGGATGAGGATGTGTTTCTAACAGGTTATAGATCTCTGCAATGCTCTCGACAAAGGAAATCTTGGTAACGCAAAGACGGACGGAATGGACAAAGGTCAGAGTCCTTCTGTGAAATTGTATGGATTCTGCTGACGAAATAGACCTGGGCATGACTGGCAGCCAGTACAATCTACTGCTGTCCATCTTCTTCGTCCCCTTTGTCATATTCGCACCACCAATTGCCATGCTCGCGAAACGATTTAGCCCAGCCAAAGTCATCGCGTGTATGATGTTTAGCTTCGGTTCATTTACACTGCTCTCCGCTTCTGTATCCAACTATTCCGGCCTGTTTGCCCTACGGTGGTTCTTGGGTATGTCCGAAGCCGCGTTCTTCCCGTTGGTTATCTACTATCAGACCACTTTCTATCGCCGTGGAGAGCTTGCGCGACGTCTCGCTATCTTCTATGCGGCGTCAAATATTGCCAATGCCTTTTCCGGACTACTTGCCTTTGGCGTCTTCCAAATCAAGAACCCAGCTCTTCAAGGATGGAAATATCTGTTTCTGATCGAAGGCGCATTCACTGTGTGCTTCTCAGCATTCGCATTCTTCTATCTGCCAGCAAGCCCTCAGCAGGCGCGCTTCTTGTCCGAGGAAGAGAAACAACTCGCCTTTTACCGCATCCAAGTCGATTCTTCTGCCGTAGTCAATGAAGAATTCAACCTACGACATGCACTCCGTATCCTCCAGAGACCTACCAGCTATGCGTTCTTGGCTATTGAAATCTGTCTCGGTGTCCCGTTGCAAGGCGTAGCATTGTTTTTACCACAAATCGTCGCTCGTCTGGGCTACTCCACCGTCAAGACCAACCTGTACACAGTCGCGCCAAACGTAACCGGCGCCGTCATGTTACTCGTCCTCGCATTCTCGTCTGACGCCGCTCGTCTACGGTCACCATTCATCGTGTTAGGATTTATCTTTACACTCATCGGATTTGTCATCTATGCAGCTATCAACGACGTCACCGCTCAGATTCATCTGGCTTATTACGCCTGTTTCATGATGACTTGGGGCACTTCCGCGCCCTCCGTGCTGCTGAGTACATGGTATAACAACAACATCGCCGACGAGGGACAGCGTGTGTTACTGACCAGTATCGGTGTCCCACTTGCGAATCTCATGGGCCTTGTATCGAGTAACGTGTTTCGCTCGCAGGATGCGCCAAAGTATCAGCCTGCGCTGGTCACGGTGGCTTGCTTTGGTGGGGCTGGTGCTCTGATTACGGCTTGTTTGGGAGTGTATATGTGGTATGATAATATGCGACGTAACCGGAGGGCTGGAAGGAAAATTGATGCTCGCGACGTGCCGACGGAGCGGTTGTGGGACGGACCTAAGATGGAGGAATTCAGATGGTTCTTGTAGGCTATCATGATCGATCTGAGGATCTATGATCTTTTGTTTCGTATAACTCGACCTTTATAAGAACACACGTTGTAAGAGTATATAGCCAGGTTGTCTAGCAAACACTCAATTATGAATTCCCTAATCGGGTCTAGTTGGCAGTTGTTGATATCTTAAAGTGGTAGCAGAGTTGATAGCAGGCGCGCTTGCCCAAAGCATGGAGTCTCTCACGAAGATTAACTTCATGAGGTCTATCGTACAACGTCCCTCTCGTCCGTCCACTCAGTAATAACAGCATCTGGCACCCCTCTAACCAGCACGTGAAAATGCTCCAAACTCCTCACGCTTTGCAAAGCAGCCCAATTCTTGAACCACAGCACATGCTCTTTCCTAATAACCTCTTTCCCCAAATTTTCAAACGCCGGATCTTTTTGTAAACGCTGAACAAAAGTCCGATCTACAAACCCTTCAATGAATGCTCGAGACTCATCTGTCACATCCCCATTCTCGGGCTTCGTGGCAACTGGGGTTTTGGACCAGACGACGATATGCGTGATATCCGATGTTACCCCATAAGGCCAGTCGT
Source organism: Talaromyces ruber (assembly GCA_022813215.1). Lineage (NCBI taxonomy): Eukaryota > Fungi > Ascomycota > Eurotiomycetes > Eurotiales > Trichocomaceae > Talaromyces > Talaromyces ruber. The sequence continues at coordinate 185,355 of JAKLMW010000032.1, read as the reverse complement.
TACGCAGAACTTTATAGTCGAATGGATCTGCGAACGGGGCTACATTCTTGTAAGGAATCTCTGGAATAGGGGTCTCTATCAAGTTGACAGAAGGGTCCGGACTCCACCATTTGAGACGTTTGAGGCAGATATATTTTGTGATGGAGCCGTAGGTGGATTTTATGTCATTTGTCCAGGCTATGTAGCGCCGGAGTTCGGATGGTTTACGGCGGAGGATTGCGAGGTCATTTCGAGCTGTTTTCCGCATTAGAAGTCTGCGTCTTTTGCTTTGTTTTGAATTTTATGGGTATACTTAGTTTGAGTAGTTGAGTATTTGGGGGAGGGGTTCAGGTGCGGGGAAAATGGAAACGAAAGGTGGTGAACGTATGGCCATAAAACTTACCAATTATTCCTTTTAGATCTTGCCAGTCATGAAAGACAAACTCTTCGTCTGTTTGAGAGAGGACTTGGCGATCAACTTCAGTCAGGTTGAATGGGGTCGGCTTCTGTTCAGTCGGCTGTTCTCCTTCGATAGAGCCCATTCTGGTGGACGTGGTGGCTATCCGAGAGATGAGAGTTCGCCCCAACGCAATCGGCCTACTAGAAATTAGATACTCACTAATGAACAGAAAAAGCAATAAACGAGAGTCATCTCACCGGGAATATTTCGTGTATGCGGAGTAAATGCAGTGAAGTAAGACCCGGCCCGACGTTACCCCAAGAAGAAGCCTCTCAGCGTGCGGGGACTACAATGAAAGCCCCATCACCACTCTAGACCTAGGCCTTGCGCTAGCTGACAGAGTCGCCCAAGTGAAGAATCCCACAGAAACGGAAACAGAAAAACAGTTCCGCCGTTGAATGTCGGGAGAAATGGGGGATAATTATCTGCAATGGGGAATTGTTCCGAAGTCGCTGAATCGCGCCGCATTTCACTGTTGGCCCGGAACATTCCGTAATTCTTATGTCGCACTTTGGTAAATGCTGTTAGGAGCACTCGTAGTTATATACAAATGAATGTAAATTTCCGATTGTTCGGTATTGACAGGGAATCATCTTGGGCGGAGTTACTGTCGGTATCGTACGACGCTGGATTGTTGATGTTTTTGTTTGGCTAAGACTACCGAACCCGGGAGAACTAACCTAGGTTGGCGACAACTTGCCTGTGACGCCCATAATAATTTCATCTTTCCCACCATTTGCCGTCCCCAGACTTTCCTTCGTACATACACTCAGATAACACCAGAATCGGCCATTGAGCCCATTTCGTTGTCACTATGAGGTATTTACTTGAATGTTCAACAAAACCTATGCAAAAGTTAACTATCAACAGCAGCCCTCTCTCCACCGAGACCATCGGCGGTGTTCTCGTCCCATCGGCCATCCTGATCGCTGGCACTTTCTTCGTTAATCAGGAATGGGTTCCCTACGCAGTCGCTGTGGCAGCTGTTTTCTCTGCTTATAGAATCCTCACAGCTCGTACGGTCTCCTTGACGATGTTGATTTTGACCTATCGCCGAGATTGCGACTAACCTCATTCCTCCCTTATCAGGCCCGCGAAAGGTGCTCGATCCCAAGGAGTTCCAAGACTTTGTTCTCAAAGAAAAGAACCTCATCTCCCACAACGTTGCCATCTACCGATTCGCCCTTCCTCGTTCCACCGACATCCTAGGTCTCCCAATTGGTCAACATATCTCCCTCCAGGCCCAGATCGCTGGAAATCCAACCCCCGTCGTTCGCTCCTACACTCCTATCTCCTCCGACCATGAAGCTGGCTACTTTGATCTTTTGGTCAAGACCTATCCACAGGGCAACATTTCCAAGTATTTGGATGACTTGAAGGTCGGTCAGACCATGAAGGTTCGCGGCCCTAAGGGCGCCATGGTTTACACCCCGAACATGAGCCGCCATATTGGTATGATTGCCGGTGGGACAGGTATTACACCTATGCTCCAGATCATCAAGGCTATTATTCGCGGTAGACCCAGAAACGGCGGCAATGATACCACCAAGATTGATCTCATTTTCGCCAATGTCAACCCTGAGGATATTCTTCTCAAGGAGGAGTTGGACAAGTTGGCAGCTGAGGATGACCAGTTCAACATCTACTACGTTTTGAACAACCCGCCAGAGGGCTGGAAGGGTGGGGTTGGTTTTGTTACTGCTGATATGATCAAGGTATTTGATCCGTGCGCTTTCATCATAACGAGGAGACGTGACTAACTGTGATCATAGGAACATCTTCCCGCTCCCGCTGATGACATCAAGATCTTGCTCTGTGGACCACCTCCTATGATCTCTGCCATGAAGAAGTCTACCGAGGCTCTCGGATACAAGAAAGCCAGCCCCGTCAGCAAACTCCACGACCAGGTCTTTGCTTTCTAAATGCCATATCAATGGCCTTCCACGGTAACGACTGCGTCGTCCAGCAATTATCCCTCCTGGACGATGGTAACGACCGCCACAAAATGCATGAGAACACGACGCTTACTCCATGATGAATTTTTTCACATGCTGTTCAGTCACATGCGTTCGACTAAAGATATCCACTTTGTTGCGCTATTAAGGTCTCAAAACAAGAAGGATTTATGAAGATAGAGAGAAGGAAATATCAATTGAATATAAAGATTTCAAAATAATTATCGCTTGCAAAACCCATTTGTCATGACGTCGTATATCTTCATAATCACTTGCAAAAATATCACCAAACGTTATCTCAACGCTCATCTGGAAGCTCAATAAGGCCATCCACCATCTCAAGGAATTTCACGCGATATTCCTCGGCCGTGGTGGTGATAGACATCGGACCCTTGCGTCCAATGACATTAAATGTCTGTATAACACCAGTCATAGCCTGAGCCTGTAATTTATGCTTCGCCCAAAAAAAGTCTAGCAATACAGCCCTATATTTCCATTTGCCGTCCATTGACAACGCGCCTTCTCGCCATTCACTTTTCCGATCCGTCGGCGTTCGAGGACGTAGATGAGCCGGGTATCGAATCAGAAACAAGGAATAATCAACCGTGTTTACTGATCTGAGGAACTTCGTATCTTCCTCGATGGTCTTTCTGAATTCCGAGTATTGTTGTTTTGTGATTCGTATTTTATCGTTGAATTCGTCGAATAATCGTGACATGGTTTCCTCGCTGGTCAGGGGTTCGGGTAGGAGATCTCGTTCTGGGTAGAAGTAATCAACGGGTTTTAGGTCATATGTCTCCCATTTATCAGGCCCTCGCGCATCGTCGTCTTTGTCACAGAGCACATTCTCCATAATGACGTGATGAGACGGCGTGCATTGACATAGTGTGCCGATTGCAGGGTATGCCGTCCCTAGGAAGTCTGTTATTCGGACGAGAAGTGAATCTGGATTGGACTTTGAGTAGTCGTAGTATGGTCGTAGAAAGTCTTCTCGGAAGAAAGAATGCTCCGAACGTCGGGGTAGGCTTTTGATCAAGAATTTCGAGTTTGCAGTTTTGAAGAAGGTCTATACATATGAGTCAGTCATTCGATGGAACGAACCAGTCTACTATCTCGGAGAACATCTTCATACCGAGCCGGAATAACCCAAGTCCCCCATGGGTAGTATGCCAGCTCCGTCTGCCTTTTTCTTATCATACACAAATGAGTCGATATAGTCCACTTCGTCTATGTCCCATACTTCATTTCGAAGACTCTTGAATAGTTGTGCCGATACTCGGACAAGGCGTATCTGCCAGATGGAGAGAAAGGCGAATATCAGGGCCAGCACATTGTATCTCCTGGTGCCTGTCTGATCATGTTCGCGGAGAAGGGCTCGATGGATAGAACGGCTTATTGCCGTCTGTCTTTTGTTGGTCATGGCCGCAGCGATCTCCAAGCTATATCTCTCAATTGCAAATCAGAGCATTGTATGCTTTTCTGATTGTTATGATTATTGAAGATAGAGACGTGCCTGATAGTGACGTCACAGCTGCTAAACGATAATTTCCCAAATAGGAAAGAACGGTTAACCCAGTCACGTGATATTTCCTCTATGCTCACCGCCTTTGCACCTGAAGCTTTTTCTTGGTGGCAGTATGGATGACTCTGATCGGACAAACAAAAAATAAAAAGAGCGCCCCTCTTCTCTCTCTCTACCGTGACTCAGTGCTTAATGGGCCACCATCTGCTAAGCGGGGCCTGGGCACTCTCAAATAATTTTATGCTTCTGAAGTCTTTCACCAATTGCTCCTCTATTACTCATTTCTCTTTTCATTTACGATCTACTTTGGCATCGCCAGTCAAGCGTTCCTTGTCTACTTTACCGTTTTCTCGTCGACAAGCTCCATACAGTACCATGGCAGCACCATCACAGGCCCTCGCCGAGGGCCAGTCTCTTCCTTCCATTGAAGGGTTGACTCTACACTCGACCAACGAAACATCCAAATTCGCCGGTTGTTATCCTTCCTTGAACCCCGTCGATATCTACCGTGAACACATTTCCGAGAAGTTGGCGGAGGTAACTGGCATCGACCCGCAAACGATATATCCCAAGCTTGCATGGACAAACACTCTTGACAAGGGAGACTTGAATCTTGCAGTCGCTGCTTTGCAGATTAAGGGAAAGAAGCCACAAGACCTTGCTGTTGAGTTGGCAGATAAGTTCCCAGAATCAGACTTGGTCGAGAAGCCAACCGCGTTCGGTGTTCATCTTCAGTTCTTCTTCAAACCAGGACCTCTTACGAAGACCGTTATCGGCCGAATTCTTGAGAACAAATCCACATATGGAACGAACGGTAACCTGGGTCTCCGCGATCCTTCCGACCCGTCGAAGGGAAAGAAGAAGATGATTGTCGAATTCTCATCACCCAACATCGCCAAGCCTTTTCACGCTGGTCACTTGCGCAGTACGATCATTGGAGGTTTCCTTGCAAACCTATTCACAATTACCGGCTGGGACGTCCTCAAGATGAACTATCTTGGAGACTGGGGAAAGCAGTACGGTTTACTCGCCAACGGTTTCGAACGATATGGTAGCGAAGAAGCCCTTCAGAAGGATCCTATCAACCACTTGTTCGACGTCTACGTCAAGATCAACAAGGATATGGCAGAGCAGGAGGTTCCCATCAAGGAGCTGCGCGAAACAATCAAGAACAAAAGGGAGAAGAACGAGGATGTTTCTGCTGAAGAAGCCGAGCTTGCAAAGCTGGTCGATGCCAGTGATGACGAAAAGGCCCGTCGCTACTTTAAGAGCATGGAAGATGGTGATCCAGAGGCGCTCGCTCTTTGGAAACGGTTCCGTGATTTGAGTATCGAAAAATATAAACAAACATACGCCCGACTCAACATCGACTTTGATGTTTATTCTGGCGAATCCCAAGTCTTGCCTGAGAGCCTTCAGAAAGCTTATGAGACCATGGAGAAAAGTGGCGTATCTGAAAAGTCAGAGGGTGCCGTGATCGTCGATTTCACTAAGCACAAATTCAAGAAGCTCGGTAAGGCTATCGTTGTTCGAAAGGACGGCACGCCTCTATATCTTACCCGAGACATTGGCGCTATCACGGAACGTCACGAAAAATATCATTTCGACAAGATGATATACGTCGTTGCGGCTCAGCAAGATTTGCACTTGGCCCAGCTTTTCAAGGTCACAGAATTGATGGGCTACAAGGACATTGCCGACAAATGCCAACACATTAACTTCGGTATGGTGCGAGGAATGAGTACCCGAAAGGGAACAGTAAAATTCTTGGACGATATCCTGCGCGATGTTGCAGATAAGATGCACGAGGTCATGAAGAAGAATGAGGACAAATACGTGCAAATAGACGACCCTCTTGCAACTGCAGATACACTCGGTATCACTGCCGTTATGGTGCAAGACATGTCTGGCAAGCGGTAAGTATTTCTCCATCTGGTCTTCACCGTATTTCCCGCTAATGCTCTGTAGTATCAACGGCTATGACTTCAACCTTGAAGCTATGACTTCCTTCGAGGGAGACACAGGCCCCTACTTGCAATACGCCCACGCTCGTCTATCCTCTATTATCCGCAAGGCTGGAATAAGCCCCGGAGATCTACCCAAGGCCGATCTATCAATTCTGACCGAACAACACGCCATTGATCTTGCGCGATACTTGGCCCAATGGCCGGATGTGGTGATCAACACCGTCAAGACTCTCGAGCCTGCTACGGTCCTTACATATCTGTTCCGTATGACGCATATGCTCAGCTCGAGTTACGACATTTTGCGTATCGTTGGCCGAGAGGAGAAGGTCGCCTTGGCGCGTATGGCTTTGTATGCTTCGGCGCGACAGGTACTTTACAATGGTATGAAGTTGTTGGGATTGAACCCTGTTGAACGGTACGTACTTGGATCAATCACCCTATTCGCTTAGCATCTTGCTGACAATTGATGAACAGCATGTAAAAAAAAGAATACAAAATGAGGCAAAACATGGTTTAAATTTATGTTAGATTCCCAAGGGCCGGATTATGATCTAGTATCAGAGGTGTTCATAGGTAGCATGATGCTCAAACATTTCACATTCGTTTTTTTACATGCGTCTAGCTTCTACTTGAATAGCTGGGATAAGCTGTGAATCGCATGGTAATCGCGGCCATCGCCTGAGTTAAAGTGCCGGCAAGCGAGAAGATCCATCTAACTCGTATTCTAATTGATTATCATCGATCTAGTCACCTGTACACTTACATTGGTGGTGTCGACTCGAATTCATAGTGTATCACAGATCGGCGAGGAATTGCCGAATGACCACATGCAAGAGGCGCTTCGGTTCGATCTTAGGACCGAGAGATAGATCACATACATACTTTGAGTCCACTCCTTTTTAGTACGCAGTAGTCTAGCTACTACGTGGCTACGTACATGATAGTGCTGTAACACGCTCAGACCCTGTTTACTACAGAAATGCCGGAGACGGAGTATACACTGTTGAGGCACTTTGTGACAGTGACCGCTACATATGTCGGGTAGCGCTTTAAAGGTTCGATGAAAAACTGAATCCAAAGACGAGCAACATCTCCAGTAGTCAATGCATAGATTGAAGTGTAACATACACTCAAAAATCGGTACGCCGTCTCCCCGATCCATGCTGATCCAGTGCCCCACTAAGCTCTAGATTCTGCCCCTCTTTCGTGCATAGGGCCTTATTTAGTCTCTGTCTAGGGTTGGACATTCTTGTAATGCTACGATGCGGTGCCAATCGGTGTCGAGCTCAAAATTCATACTACTGAACAGCCAGCCAGCCAGCCAGCCAGCCACAAGAGAGTCGTAGAGTAAACTTCATACTTAGGCCAACCAATCCATGACTCTCAAGCCCTAGTCATAATCTTCTTAATGATTGGGTGCCACAGCGGAGCGGTCTCCGAAGCCGAAACTTAGAGGGGCCCCAAATATGTACCCTGGTACTACCCTATTTGGGATTAGGGCTATTGTGCTGCGAGGACGGAATTTCTGCTAGTGATGATACGGAAGCGATATATTGGTTTTGTCCCTCTCCCCTCCCCCTGTTGTCTTCTTTTCAGTTATCTGATCTAATCAAATAGTAATAGGCTAGGGAGGCAAAATAGAGGCCCGTCCAAGTAGCCATCACAAGGGAAGAGAGCAATTTTCTACGAGGGATCATACAGCGATATTTTTCAAAATGGGCTCAGTGACACCACCTTTGTCGCGTTTTGTTACGACCCTGGAGCGCAAGTACGGACGCAATGCGTTGCCCAACATGTTCGACGCAAAGGCAAAAGAGCCTTCAGCACGGCCATACGCATACGTCTTGAAGACGCCGAATCCAGCAGATGGGTTCGAAGAAGTTACCTATACTATGCTTGCAAATGCAGTAAATAGAGCGTCGTGGTGGCTCGTTAATGAAGCCTCTATGGCCGAGGGTGAGGTTTTTGTTTACATGGGGCCACCGGACTTGAGATATCTGATCCTCAGTCTTGCGTCGGCGAAGACTGGGAGAAGGGTATGCCCATTCATACATATTAAGGATATTGTAGCATAATTTAACACGATACTAACATTGTGCATGACATAGATAATGCTACCATCCTTGAGAAACACAATTTCGGCGCAGAAAACCCTCTTCGAGCGCACAAACGTCAGCATCATCCTATACGCAAACGAACTGAAGAAAAATATTAAGCCATTGTTGGACGCTTTGCCTAAGATCAAAACCAGAGAAGCAATTGGCTACAAAGAGGTACTTGACCCGACCGTAGTGCCTCATTTTGACGCGCGAGAAATCACAGATGAGAATTTCAACGAGCCGATGTTCTTTCTACACACCTCTGGGTCATCCGGTAAGTCAGGCAGACTATGGCCGTTTACTAGAGACTGAAAACTGTTGTTATAACAGGCAATCCAAAACCAGTTGGACAAAGTCCGGCATTTTGGCTAGCTACTTGTTCGTTTCTTGATGTTCCAGAGGATGGTGGTGACATCCACAACACAATACATTTGCTCAGAAACACCAATCTACTACAGTTCTTTCCACCCTTTCACGTAAGTTGATTTTTCCACATACTACCTAAAGAGCTTGTTTTAGCTAATGGTGGACACAGATGGCAGGACTATTCTTCTACATACTCCCAGCAATCCTGGATTCGTCTCTTGTCATCAACCACACCGCAGCAGCAATCACAGCCGAGCATGTGATTAACGTCATAAACCAGGGAGTCGCAACTTCCCTAGCCGCAGCAGATTCAATACTTACTGACTTATCACGAACCGAAGAGGGTCTGCAGGCCCTAGAAAAGATGGATAAAGTCATCTACGGAGGAGGCCCCCTGTCCGTCCAAACGGGGAGTATCATCGCTCCACGTGTGAAGAATCTGTCCAGCGCAATTGGACTTACTGAAAATGGGCTTTTGCATTGCGTTGCGTTGAGAGGGACTAGTCATTGGGATTGTCTCAGATTCAATACCCATGTGGGTTATCGATTCGAGGAGATCTCCCCCGACGTTTATGAATTGATTATTTCTCTGAGTCCTAAACATCGCATGTTCCATCCTGTCGCCTTTCTTTTCCCAGATATCGAAGAGTACCGCACCAAGGATTTGTATACCCGTATTCCGGAGATCGACAACTGCTATCGGTATCAAGGACGACGAGATGATTTGATCGTTTTGTCGAATGGAGAGAAAATTAACCCCGTTCCGCTGGAAAATATCGTTGCTAGCCATTCCGCTGTCAAGAATGCTTTGTTTGTCGGAGAACATCAATTCTTGCCTTCCTTGCTTATTGAGCTTCGGGAGGGCTATACGGTGAACAATGAAGAGGAGTCGAGAGAAATGATCGAGGAACTATGGGGCATTATCAGCGAAGCAAACTTGGAGGCACCACGATTCGCGCGCGTGCCGAAGTCGCTCGTCTATATACTCAAGCCAGGCGAGACGTTCAACCGGAGTGGGAAAATGACGGTGCAGCGCCAGCTTACGGTTCTCAAATATGCTGCTCAAATTGACGCACTGTACACTGCAGCTGGGGAAGGTCTATTGAGCGAGGGGTTGGAGTTGAGTGATCCATCGGACCCTGAAGCAATAAGATCTTTGGCCAAGAAACTCTATGCTCAACTTTTGGATTCTGATGAAAGTGCGCCTGTAGTAGGTGATGATGATAATGTGTTTGAGCTGGGCATGGATTCATTGCAAGTTACAGTTGCAGTGCAGAAGCTGAAGGCTGCACTCAGGGCACAGAATCTCAACGTCGATATCAGCAAGATCGGTCCACAATTTTTCTACACTTCCCCATCAAGCAATCAGCTTGCTCGGGCAATTGATGAGCTTATCAATGGAGCAAATGCCAACGACGTAACTAAGGTCAACGACAACAGAAGCAACCGACAAATTTATATGCAGGCTATGATTGACAAGTATACGGCAGGCCTTGACGTCGAGCTTGCGCCGAGAAAGAAACGTATAGATAACTTGACTGTTATACTCACCGGGTCCACGGGCTCACTAGGAAGCTATCTGCTGCACTCTCTAATTGAAAACCCTCGTATAGCCAAGGTTATCTGTCTCAATCGTTCACCTGATGCCCAAAAGAGCCAGACAGCGAAGAACAAACAGAAAGACTTGCCTACGCCTTGGGAATCATCAGATGCACAAACCAGTTCAGTGGAGTTCTTGACCGCGGACTTGTCCAAGGCTGACTTGGGCCTCGGAGAGGAGACTTACAGTCGACTTCTGCGGAGCATAGATGCAATCATCCACAATGCGTGGAAAGTTGACTTCAATCACACTATCGAGTCCTTTGAGAAGGGGCATATTGCAGGTACCCGCCATCTGATTGATCTGAGTAGGAAGTGTACCCACCGAGCCCCGGTCTTATTCATCTCAAGTATCTCTACCGCCCTCAACTGGATGCAAGAAAATCCCGCACAGAACGTCCCAGAAGCGATCATTGAAGACCTCGACAGTCCCGAATTCCTAGGGTACGGAGAATCCAAATACGTATCCGAACGACTGATCGAAGCACATAGTTCATCTTCGGGATTTACCTCTTCTGTCCTGAGAGTTGGCCAAATCGCAGGTCCTGTGCTGTCTACAGCCGGAATCTGGAATGTACAGGAATGGTTTCCTAGTCTACTTTGTAGTTCGAAACATTTGGGTTTACTTCCAGATTCTCTGGGGACAATGAATAGCATCAGCTGGGTTCCGGTTGATATACTGGCGAGGATTATTGTGCAGCTTCTAAGTCATATATATGATAGGGACGATGCAAGGTCGGGCGCATTAAAGGTGTACAATTTGGTGAATCCGAGAACTGTGCCTTGGTCTGCTCTCCTGGATACAGTTCAGAATGGTCTCGGTGGGCCTGAAAAAATCCGAATCGTGTCATTAGCCAAATGGGTAGAAGCACTGGAACAAAGTGCACAGGAAAATCATGGATTTGTGGTTGAAAGCAATCCTGCTATCAAACTACTTGAATTCTGGAAGATCATCTCGGAAAAGAGCGACCGATCTCGAACCGCCGAGCTGTTGACATCCAATGGCGAGATTGGATTACAAAATGACGAGAAAGCTTCGGATTTGCAACAGAACAAGGCTGACAGAAGAAAGTCATTGCTGAAGCAGTGGACGAGCAAGCTGTTCAGTCGAAAGGATACACCGGATAAGGTTCAACAAACCACATCTTATGAGCCGCCAACATCAGATGGGTTGCTTCAAACTGAGGGCGGCTTACAAGGTGAGTTTGAAGTCACCAACCTTCTGAAAGATAGCTCGGAGGCATCCGACTTGCGTTATGTTTCGCCTGATTGGATGAAGATATGGTTGAAACAGTGGGCTTTTTAAACGTTTAGCACATGCATGTATTTTTCTAACGATAACACTATTAATCGCAGGATACTCCGTTATAGATTCCTTTTGTAAAGCACATAGTATCATTTAGAAAAGTATACCTAAGTACGTGAACAGATGTTGGAACGATAATCCTGCCTATTTGGGTAATTACTGGGTGGGTTAGGGCTAGGTTCGTCTGACGGGTTTCCGGACATCTTGATATTAAAGTATACCTGCCCGTGGCAATCGATGCAATCCCAAAATCGCAAACTTTCGGACTATTAATTGCGTCTATCAATTCTTCAGCTAGGACGTGGTTCACTAGTGATGTATGCAATAGCAGTCTCTACGGACGGGCACTATCGGCTATCCCTTGCGTCTCACCGCTGCAGAGGTGAGCACATGATGTAGCTTGATTGGCGTCACGACTCTGACCGCCCTTTTGACGACGATAGCACAATACGAACTGTCCAGGATATCATAATGGTGCAGGCCAATCAGAATACATAATTCGAATACAGATATGACAATTGGTGTAGGACAGCTGCATTGACAGCAATTGAGTGTTCATCCGGACGCAAGAGCATGGCCACGACTTTGAGATCTAACTATACGAAGCGATCCTCATGCACGATCTTACTCGTTCTCTAGTCGATCCGTTCAATGCAATGTCACGAAGGGTTGTGAATAAATTTCCTAATGCATGTCATGTCATGTCATCTGCGGAGAAATGATCGTGGTTGTTATCGGACACCCACCTCAACTCGAGGTAAACCAACAACAGCACAATCTAGGACTACTTACTTACCACTAATATACTTTTAATAACCCATATCGGTAGATAGCCAGTCCTTATGTAGGTAAACAGGTTCTAGTGGATGATGTGCGAGTGTCATTCGTGAAATGCACGTTAAACCCCTACCATCGTTCGAAAGAGAATGGGAATATCTTAGCCATTCAACCAAAGTGTATGACAGCCGCCTCACTTTTCAACGTACGTAGGTGCCTGCATAAATTGTATCAGACAGATGTAGGATCTCAACAACTTCATGTACGCAGTGAGTCGCCGTCGTCCCGGCAATAAAAAAGGGCAATGGGCCAGACGGCAACCATTGCTTGTCCTGTATCTGCTGCACGACAACTGGCCAGTTGTACCACGACAAAAGCGGATTTGCCAGGCCAGCTGGCGGATTACTAAATTGCCCTAATATTGATATGCATGTGACCTGTCATAAAAACATGGGCTTGACAGGCGGTTCCAGGTTTTTGGGGGGTGCTCTTGTGGTCAAAAATCAGCCAAAATCAGCCAAGGAGCTTTGAAAGTATATTTCCCTCGTTCACCAAACGTAAGATCAACATCGTCGGCGATTCGGGGGCTCAGGGAGGAGGCCAAGATCTGACCGGACGAACGTGCAGTGTATGTACGTACGAGCTGCATTATCAGAAGTCTGGTAGCAAGCCGGAGGCAAGTGGCAAACTTTGGGCTTTTGCATGTTGGCAACGAATGTCTGTCATGGCCATCGTCTTTCTGTCGCCTATGGTGACGTGGAGGTCGACGGGGTGGACGATAGACTGAGCAAAACAAACTATTGGTCTCGTGACTTTGATGATCGCGCGGAAGTCGCACAGGTCAATTGGTCTCTGTCTGGACACCTGAGGTACCAATTCAGGGACCTTCCGAAAGGGGGCATGTCAAACCTCTGTCGCTTATCCTCAATCGCCATCAAAGAACTAAATGACCCCCAGATCATGCGCAGTCATTAATTGCTAGTAACTGCAATCAGCTCCGTCGATGTTTGATACGGACATTCTCGTTGAATCTCTCGGTGCCCGAAGACGAGACGGGGGGGCCATCGCATTGGGGTTCATTACTGATGCGCAGTGCATAGCAAGACGTCACTTGACTCAAAGGGCCAGTTTGAGGAGCCCTTTTTTGGGTTTCTTCAGCGGCCAAAAAGATAACAATTCGTCGCGAATCAAGTTATCTGAATCTAACGACTGATGTTTTGCTCTTTTAGGGATCAGCAAACTGGCTTAAAAGGTCGACATCCATATTTTACCGAATGGTCGGATTAGAGTGAGACAGCTCTACATTTGTCGCCAAACTTGGGGTCTGATTGATGAGATTCAGTCAATCGTCATTGTACACAACATCATCATACAGCTAATGACGCTAGCATGACATTGTCAATAGTGCACGACAGGTCGTTGCTAGCAAGATTGAAACGAACTGTATGTATGGAGTATGTACGTATTGCTGATCGACGTGTTCACAGCAATGGTTCACGTCAGAAAAAGGAGGCTGAAGACTAGGGTCAGCCCTACCCGAACGATTTAGAACTACTCCTGCCTTGGGTCCTACGATGCGTACGTACTTCGACTACGTACACTGTCGCCTAACGCGGTGTGAAACAAGATGCTTCCAAGCGCACAGGCAGACCAAAGAGAAAAAATTTCTTCTCTACATAGTATGCTTCCAGAAGATTGGTGGCCCACTGTGGTGGATAGCTGTACGTGCTACGATCCATCCCGCGTAGTTTGTATTGAGGCCCAATGACTCATTTCAAGACGAGTGGGACGAACTGACTGAGCGAAAAATTTAATTTTCTTTTTTATCAGCCTGGTCAGTCACGTCGAATCCATTGGCGTGGCATGACATCAGGATTGGATGATTCGGAGGCATGTTGCATTCTGACTGTCAGGAACAGGCATCAACAGACCCCATCAAAAGAAAAGAAAAGACGACGTAATCAGACGATACGGGAACAGCCGTGGTAGATTCCATGGCTGCCCGAGTGGATATCCCGAGGTCTGTCCCATACATCGCTTACTACTACGTAGTACGTATATATGAACCATCGATATCAACTAGGAAAAAGATAAAAAGTAAACATCTTGTCGCGAGACTGGATAAAATCTTGATTGCATTTGTCTGATCGCCGGAACTTGATCAGTAAGTGACAAGTATTACCGTTACCGATACAATACGTATCTAGGTACATACATACGTCGTTGTAGTTACACTTACACGTACTATCCAATTGTTTGAATAGCCTTCATAGACAATTATTTCAATCGTTAATCTGCTTTGTACCTAGGTATAGCTAGCGATCATGCCAAGCTGATTAGAAAGCAACCGATCGATAATAACTGCTGAGGTATTTGGTATAGCCCTCGCCACAGTCTCGAGGGAAAGCGCTCTCCGTATGCAGGGATGACCGCTGTTAATGGCATCATTGGGCTGCAAATAGCGGTCCAACAACGTCTTGTACGGCAAAATTGGGCAGCCAACCAGCTTTAAAGTGTCTGTTTCTGCCCGTTTTGAACCCCTTTGTGTAATTTACCATTTCTATGCCAGAGTGTTTGCCTTACGATGCTATTCTCTGGACCTGAAATTCTTTTCAGAAGAAAATAAGGGTCCAGCCATTGTATTGATTTTGATTAAATTTCTTATCGAAGAGTTACATCTGATAGATTTGATTGGCCCCGATGTATTTGTACGGTCGCGATCTTACCGTGTTACCGTACGATCTTACAGATTCAAACCGTATCGGGTGTGATAATCTGGTATTACCCCGACAATGAGACGACATGGTCGGACACAAATTTATGTATAGCCATACATCAGACACATCCGCTGCGCAAACAGTTTCATACCCATGTAGTATATCTCTGTACGACCCGAACCTGTGTTTATTCGAACCCCCCGGCAAAAGCAAACAGGGAAGGACGCGTCTGAGTTTAAATCAAGTAGATAGAATAACAAAACCTCGATGTTTTTGAACAACCTTTTAATAATAAACCTCTAGCGTGATCAAGATGACCACGGGCGGCCCCATCCTGACACTCTCTGAGACGATGTTCCGAAAATACCCTCCCGCACGAACCATGCAGCGTCCTCCCGTACTCCGAACTTACGAGTGCTTTACTATGTATGCTTTGGTAAGGTATATTACAACAATAGTGAGTGCAGCCCAACGTACCGTACTACATACTGACTCACTCGACCCAATCAGTGTGCCACTCCAGACGCAGAAAGCAAACTGAAGCTGAAACAAAGACTCTTGATTAAATGATTTTAGACAATTCGTGGTTGACAAATAGGACACTCGGAGTTGAGTCTCTTGGTCGTGAAGGTCAGGCAAGAAAACGTACAATAGCAACATAGAAGGGGAAAAAAAAACACAAAAAACCCAGTGGCGCCGTAAGGTGGTACAAATAGTGCTCTCTTGAATCCTCTACGACTCTCCGCGGGCTTCAAACGTTCTTCTGAATTTTCCACCTTTCCATTTTTCGACCTCAAGGATTTCATCTTGCAGCAGCAAAGCGAAACTACTGCACGGCGCGGCCTATCACGGGTCGGGCACACGAAGGACGGCAACTTATCCTGCGTCTCATCTCCACCTTCCCTTTACCATACAACAAAAAGCTCACAACGACTCCCGCCTCTTCTGCTCCATCCTTTCTCTCTACTCGCTCGCTCTCCGTGAAGGGCCGCTCGTTTGCCTCAGGACCATACCTCGACGAGTCTACGTACCACTACGTACTACCACGTACGAGTATTTTACCTTCGCCCAACACCAAACGGGTATCCCTGTTATCGTCGTTACCTGTCTCGTCTGGTCACTTCCCATTGCGCTGGTTTCGCCGTCTTGTCTGCCTACCCTGCCCTTTTCCCCACTCCTGCACACCCTGTTGTCTTTTTATTATTCTTCTCTGATCTACTTTTCCTTCCAAACCCCCCCCCCCCCTCTCAAGCTGTCAGGATACTGGGATACTTGCATCTCGTCAACATCAGTCTTAGCCTCTCAGCCTCATCTTGCTTCCTACTCTGTCCGTCTTACCCGACTGTCCATCCCGCAAACGACTTTTCCACCCTCGACCTCGTTGACTTAATTGTCCGATCTATCACTGTCGCTGTCGTCGCCGCCGCTGCTACTACTCGTTGACTGACGTGCGCTGGCTTGCCCCCTCCGTTAACAATTTTCTGACTACAGCGCAACGCACCTGCACCTAGTAAGAGCAAAGTGTGCTCTCTCGTCAGCCTGTCTTACCACGTCTGCTCCGGCGATTCTTATTTCTTCTCTACTATTCTCTCCACTCGATCTCCACTGTCAACTGTGTCAGTCTGCCAGATCATTCAATCGTCGACCGCCTATAATCCCTCCTACGCGGCTGACACCCGGCACTGCCCATTCACAGCTTGCCAGACAACTCAACTGTCCACCGTTGACTCACCTTCGCTGCAGCACTTCACCGTTTCGAGTGAATAGCTGCCTGCTCAGATTATACCAGTCTCATAGTCTACCGCGCCGCCAGTTTTTCGATGGAGCAAGATTCGACTATTGTGGATATAGAATACCAATACAGAACCACTGCCGGTCGTTAACGATTTTCTCTGTTCGGATCACTGATCAACGGGCCCAGACACTGCAAGGGTTCCGCCCAAGGTTGACTCACTGATCACATTGGGTACAAGGCAGGTGTCGCTGCTGGCGAAAGAAAAGCATTCGATTGGGTAGGCCTCAAGGCCGAAGAACTGGCCTTTTGTTGCCTGTATTCCTTCGACAGCTGCAACCCGCCCACACACGCACTGTGTGAATAAAAGCCCTCGGGGTCCGCCGCTGCTGTTATCATCATGGCCAAAAAAGTTCCACAGACACCCTCTGCAGCTTATCTTGAAGACTATGATGACCAGACAGGCGACGTGGTTGACGGAACACGCCAAAGCGCAAACATTGCTGCCAGGCGATCCAAGTCCGACATAAGACCTGGTGAACTTGTACATCTCGATTTTGCCAGTGACTCGGGTTATTCCAGCCGTACAGCCACAACTGGTGCCAGCGGACAGTCCCGCTCGGGTGGCAAACCTGGAGCCGGTCCTTCAACAGTAAGCACTGCAGCCCATTCTCGAGCACCGGGACCACCACCACCACCACCACCATCGCAACTATACCGTGTCAAGGAAAGCCGAAAGGAAAAAGGAAAACAACGTGAAGATAAACGAGCATCAGTCGACATGATACACGCCCAGCGACTTGCCAACGGTATGGCAGCTCCTGTCAGGTCTCCTTCAAAGTCCAACCGTCGGGAAAGCGTATCCCTGCAACAGCAACCGGAAGTATGTTGGGAATGTATGAATGGCTATCACAATGTCCATGGAATACATCCCACAGCCGCTCTGGATCCTCGGACTGGCTACCCTTCGTACTACTATCCACAGGCCCCTCCAGTGCAAAATATCCCACCCGCGTCTCCTCAGTCTACACAATTTGGATACCCTTACGGCCCTGATGTCATGATTGCACAGTCTCGGCAACGACGACCCAGCCGTTCTGCCACTTACCATTCCGACAATAGGCCTATGAGCTACCACAGCGGGATGCAAGAAGCAGGGTACAATCCAGGCGCTCTACAAATGAGCCAGTATGAACAACGACCGCCATCCACTTATTCTGGGTATTTTACCCAACCAGCAACACCGCGTCAGCAATATTATGCTGAACCGGATGCTCCATACCAGGCCATCTATGAGCGGTCTCGCACCTCTTCCATGCCTAGGCCACCAGAGCGAACCCGTAGAGGCTCCGTTTATGGTCGCTCAACATTGGAACAAATCACGCCAAAGGCTTCGTATGAAGAAGGTTCGTTCTTAGAACGGCAAACTTCCCGGGAGCATCGTCCGCGGCGGATGTCTCAATCCCAGCGACGGCCAGAATTATACGATGAAGACGAGGACTTCTATCGCATGCCACCACCTCCACCGCCGAAGCCCAAAGTTGTACAGCCCAAGGTCATCCAGCCCAAGGCCAATCCACCTAAGATTATTCAGAAGCGACCCGACCTTACTCACAAGCCTGCAACCACTGGAAGTATGCCACCACCGACAAACCGTCGTATGTCTCATTCACGAGACTCTTGGGACATGAAGGACTTGATGGAGGCTCTACCTCACCAGCAGATTCGCAAAATCTCTGCAGCTCCCGAACGTAGCCGAAGCTTGAAAGCCAGAAGGACATCCTACCATGAGTCGGAATCCGGTCGTCAGATTGCCGTTGAAGATTCTCGCCGTCGACGTACGCTGTATAATGAAGAGGAGCCTAGCATTCGGGATATTCGCGAAGTTCGTGAACGTCCTGCGCCGGTCTCTGAAATGGAACAGAAACATCGTAACGCCGAAGAATACCAAGCAGCTAAATCTGGCAGGACTGGAGTCCCTCTTACGGAGGATGCCTTACGAATGAAGGCCAAAATCGCCCAACGTGTCGATAGTGATAGCGGTAGCCAGAAGACTCGATCCAACAGCAGCCGAGGAAGCGACGCCCGTACACGGGACGGTAGCGGAGTCGGCTCGAGGGTCGATGAGGACGGCGGTTTCACTATGACCATGAACGGAATGACCATTGGCTTCACTAGCGAGTCGGTTAACGGAAAGAGGATTCATCTGCGAACAAACGATCATGGTTCCATTGGCTTGAATATCGAAGGTCGTCGACCGAAACGGTACATCATGCCTGCGAGTTCTGAATATACGAGCACTAGCAGCAGAAAGGAAATCGAAGATGGGCGGCGCGCTAGAGAGGACCGACGATCTGATCGGGCCTCTCGGCGATCCAGCCGTTCGACCTACAGCGGTCGCTTTGATTAATTGAAGCATGCAGTGTGATTGTTGTTCAAATCTTAACGGTCATAATAAGTACATGGGACGGTTGTACAACGGCGTGGAAAGGGGGTTATAAAAATGAATTGGGAGGTATTTTTGGATTTTGCTTGATCTAGCACTCTACTCAAAAGTAACGGATTTGAAAATTTTGGATTTTTTTCATATTTTTTGGGTCTGGCTTTTCGAACAGGAGACAAGACAAAAGTATCTGAGATCTTCGCACTGGGAGGAATTGTTTTGGTTTTTTACTACTGCTTCATTTTTGCCGGTCTGTTTTGTTTCATTTTCGTTCAAGATGGTTCTGTTTTGTGTCTAGCAATGGCTTAAAAGCTTGTCATGGTGGTACGACCTGTACGATGTAACGACCCTCAAAACAAACGTGTCTGCCGTTGATGTTGATTGTTTTATGTTTGGCCTTCATCGCACATATCATGTTACTTCGTTTTATGCCTGTATGACCCTTATGATGATGTTGATGATCTTTGCTGTCATGATTTCTCTACAATATTGCATTGCATTGTCACTATTTTCCCCTAACCTACACTTTGCGTATTGATTATTCCCATCCCCTGTTATTGCTATTAAACTCTGCATTGCGTGTCACTCAACGTTATACCCCCTTGCAGTTCGATTGGATTTCTGCATTTAACATGGCTGTATATTTGTCTTTTGATGATCGTCGACCACTATCCATACAATCTATGCGGTCTACTTTCAACTAGATCACTATGCACCCATTTGTAAAATGATCTTTTAACCTATGGATTCTACGAAACCTCAACAGCGCAGTTTGTGTCGCTTTGTACATCAAATGTTCGTCTTGTCACGCTTTCAACATGTACTTTGCAATTTCGAGGAGAACTAGATTCGCATCGTCTTTCTATGTTTACGTGCGTACTTCCATAGTTCTCTAGTAAATCATGATCCACTCGATCTATCTAATCTAAGTTCCCGCTTTTATCCACGGTGCCGGGATTCGGATCCACACACCTTAACCTAAAATACATCACGTGATTTGCTGTACCGCTGACATAAGCGTTGTTGCCCGGGATACGCTCGGGCCAAAACAACTTACGTAGGTAGCCTGATTCCCAGCCTCCTCCCCTAGCATGTTATTCGGTCAACCACCGCATTTTCGTCTGGTACTTAGACTGAGCGTTTGGATGAATATTGCTTACCGCCGATTTACCGTTGAGTATTGCCTTGTCAATCCTTTCATCATCACGTTGATACCTTTTATCACGCCCACATTCCAAGTCAAACGTTGAACTACTGTTATCCACATTCCTAAACCACTACTCCATCGATATCTCACTTCCTTTAGAACAGAGAAGATTACAACGAAGCGGGGAGACTGTAGGGTGAACTGAACAAACGTTGGATTGACAGTAAATTTCTCCATTTAAAAATATAAGACACTGTCAAGACAACGTACTAAAACTTGCATATCAGATCTCAGCATCGTGAGCCTCAGGCTCCGAGTCAGTCAACATGCCCCCATACATCGTCCCCGAATTATCAGTCGATAGCGTTGTCGTCTCCGATGGCACGAAGACTCTTGTTGCCCGAGCATCGACCCAAACCGCCGTGGCAGGCGGAAAAGGAGTCATAAACCCAGACCACATCAACATGCAGGGATTGCTTGCCCTCTTCGCAATTTTGGGGGCAGCTTTTGTCCTGGCAACGATCTGGTTCTTCTTCTGGGCCAAGAATGGTGGTTGCGTATTCCGGAAGGGGGATTGGGATGACTACAAGTCTACTGTTTTGCGGCGAAAGGGTCCTGATGGGCGCACGTTGTCGAACGCTACTACGAGCACAAATCTTGGTGGTGGCACTGTGCGTGGTTATGATGATGATGGACTCACATATACGGATATAACGGAAACGGCGACTGAATTTACCGACGAAAAATCAAAGGCACGAGGCGGTCGGAAGAAGAATAAGAAGAACTTCAAGGAGACGGCAAAGGAGAAGTTGTTACGAAGAACCAAGGGTGAGAAATGGGAAGGCGAGGCTGATGACGATATGCGTGCTTATCGTCAAGAGAAACCTGCTCGTGTGGGTGGTCTGAATCGGGAAGCTGACGGCACATATTACGGAACGGAATATACACCCAGTTCTCCACCTACCGCATATACAGAGAGCGAGGTATACCATGCGCCACCGCCAGAGGAAGAACGTCGTCGCCGCGATACTCGCAACGCGTCTGGATTCTCATTCACAGCCGGCAGCGAAGATGTCATCAGCCAAGCGACGGAGGAACATCTCATTCGCGACCCAGCACAGACCCGTCGAGACACTCGTCGCCAGCGCCGAGAGCGTGAAGAGCGCCGATCTCGCCAGAACAGTCCTCGCAAACAGCAACCCTCAAACAATCGCACATCTATGCCTGGCGGATACACTGAGCCATTGGATTTCTCGTCTCGCGGTACAAATTCCGAATACCAGTATTCAACCGTTGATACGGAGGATGACCTTGGTACGAGGAGTTACCATCATCCTATTCCAGGATTGAGTAAGGGTTACCGTCGGGACAGAGATGGTGGCGGACGTCGCAGGCGAGATAGTTTGAGTGATAGTGAATAGTCTACTTTTTTTTAGCATTTTTCATTCTCTGTTTTATATGTTTTGCTTTCATGGGCTGGATGTATGTATGGTATATGATTTAATGAGGTTTTTGGGTCCACTTCAGCATGTTGATGAGCAATCACAAATTGATATCAGTCTAGATTCTTTTCTCTTGTAAACATAGACAACCGTAGTGTCGTCAATGTCACTGTGGTCTGCCGTAGAATGAGTGAGCTTCAGAACCAATGAGCGGGGGACAATTGAGCATAGCTCCACAACTTCCTGAATTATTATCCCTCACTCCGCAATTCCTAGAATAATTTCTCCCTTATATAGCAGACGTTTCCTGCACCTACCGAGATATCGGACAGAAAGGAATGGTCATCTGGTGACATCCCACCTTCCCACCAACCCATTGACATAAAGCTTCCGCCATAATGGCATCATCACCAACCGTGTCCTCACCCAGCAAAAGCAGCAAAGCGCCTCCTTCACAACAATCCTCAACTACCGCTACCTCTCAACCCGAAAAGGCTCATGCAATCGATGTACTCCATACACCAGTCGCACAGACATACTCCCATATACACCCGACAATCCTTCTAGCCTTGTACTCCCTCCGCTTCTCTGCAGTGGTTACTGATCCCGTCTCGACGCTATGGAGCGATTTACCTCTCTATACCGCTTTGCAGACCGCGTATGTAGTGACCTGTCTACCACAAGCTGGATCCTCGCACCAACACCACCACAGCCACGGTGAAGCGGGAACAGGCGAAGCCAGCGCAGATGTGAAAAAGACACCCTTATCATCCGGAAAGAGGAAACGACAGGCCGCAGGGAATAAGTCGGGTACACTATCTCAGAAACTGACTGTTCGTCATATTTCCCCTTCTTTTGGCCCTTCTGGCGCTTCAGGAAATCGTACTGATTGGAATAGGCGGCATTCATCGCCCTGACATTAACCTTTCTTCTCGGCACACCAGCCCTCTCTCTCCTACTCATTCTCTTCGGCGCCCCCTTTACGACGCATACCGCGCATACAGTCCTGTGTGCCGCGCATATGGCTCTACTCACCGTAACGCCACTGGTATACGTCCACGGCGTCGACGGTCCCGTCTGGAAACAGATCTGGGCATTTGCGCGACCCGCCGATGCCGTCTGGGGTGGTGCGCTGGGTGCTTGTGTAGGAGCTTGGTTGGGCGCTGTTCCGATTCCGTTGGACTGGTGCGTCCCCCGTTTTCCCTGTACCGATTCATTACGTCTCTTTAATATGGACTTACTGACTTATTTGGCGTGGTGCAGGGATCGTCCGTGGCAGGCTTATCCCATCACTATCCTGACGGGTGCTTATATTGGGTTTGTGGCTGGTCAGTTGATTGGACGGAGTCCTTTGCTGTACGGGAAGAGGGTAGAGTTTGATTAGATCCTACTGCCTGGGTAGGAAGCTCGGTCCGTGGTCTGGTAAGGATATGTAAGATGATTATCATATAGCAGGAATCCCCAGCAGACTATCTGGCAGATTGCTAGTGCCAGTTTCATTCAAATTTTAGAATAAATACGAAGGGGACCAAGTTATTCACCCATGAAATATCGTATTCATGGCAGGAGAGCGGAGAAAGAAAGAAGGAAGGCCTTCTACGTCCAAGTCTGATATCTAGAAATTTTCCCCTTCATATGGACTCTCGTGTATTGTTCTGTCTGATTGACGAGTCAGAGCATTTCCCATATTCATATCTAGGTATAGAGAAAGTCAATATCATATCAATACAGTGACAAAAGGAGCAGGGTTCTTATGGTTGGAATCTACTGTAAATACAAGTCATCAAGGTCGATACCAGTTCCTTCATTCATTTGTTGAATTGAAATCCTCCTAAACCCATTGATACCAAGAATATAAAATGAAAAGTGGTAATAACAATAGTAGAGAAGGAAAAAGAGAATAAAGTGAGGCGCTCCAAGACAAGAGACATCATCAAGAGAAGAGATAATATGAAAAGGAGGAAAGAAAAGTGGGGAAATCGACTCCGACATATTCGCTAGAAGATGGAAATAACAGGAAGTGGTATCGATTTGACGCGGGTATAAGAGAGGATGGAAGGACATAACAAAACATCATAATTGAAGCAAAGACGACGAGAGACTAAAGGCTGAATGACAAGGGGGTATAAGGCAAAACTTTTCCATTCCTGATCCTGCATATCCGACATGGTCATATTTCGTTCCTGGGTAAAATGACGGCGTTGCGTTTACTTGGCGTCAGTTGCGGGTTGGGGCAAAGTGTCCTCTGCCTGAACTACCACTGTCGGTTGCTGTTGTGGCTCAGGCTGCTGTGCTTGCTCGCTGCGTGGTTCAGGTTCCTTGAGTTTGTTTGTCTCTTCGACTTGTGAGCGATTCGGAGCGATTGATTCAAATTGTGAGTCAGACTGTGGTGGGCTCTTGGCGCGTTCGCTACCGTCCTTTTTGGGTGCAACTTTTGCCTTAATCTTCTCAAAAAGACTGAGCTTCTCGTTTTCCGACGATACGCCGCCTTCACGAGATGCACTACCAGATCGTGTAACTTCGTTGTCCGGTACAGAGGTCACGTCGGTGCTAGGGTTATAGGAGTCGTTGGTAAAGCTTTGACCTTGCGCACTGAGACTACCAATAGAACTAGTGCTAAACTCAGCTCCAGCATTAGTTCCAACCATCGGTGGCGACGAGGTCGGGTTTGCGTTATTGTGTCTCGAGAGTGGGAAACGCCAACTGCGGCGATGATCCCTCTTCTCTGCCTTTGACACATCATCGTATTGATCGAAATCAGAATGGTCGGTATATGAAGATTTGGAATGCATAGATGGAGTCCGAGAACGGTTGGGCTTGAGTGTACTTTCGGATGGCTGGTGTTGGTGGTGACTATTCACCCTCTCTGGAGCTCCGGCGGGAAATCCTTGATTTTCGGGTATAGTAGAGATAGGATCAGTGGGAAGTGGTGCCATCGGAGTTACTGCTTGCGATGTTAACGGAAAATGACCCGACTCATTGGAAGTAGCAGCGCTCAATGAGTGGCTGGAGCTCTGGGCGCTGGCATTGGCACTACCGGGTATCCGCTTCTTTTTCAAACGGTTGGGCTGACGACCCTCCTTGTCAGACGCTGGAGGAGACTTGGCGAAGAAGCTTGATATCTTACGCTCTTTCGTAGGTGTAAGAAGGGGAGTTGGTGGCGACGCTATAGCAGGCTGGGCTTCGAGAAATTGGCCCTCTTCAAAGGCCGGCTGTGCTGGCTTGGGTGCTTCCGAATGGGATTTTTGAACTGCAGGTGGACGAGTTTCAGGTGCGGGATTGCGACTCGCTTCAGCGGGAGGTGTTAGACCAGCCGATGATGAAGAGGCTGACTCGCCAGGTCGGGTCAATCTCGGGGCAACCAAACCCGGGGATCTCTTTGAAGGCACAGTGTTGCTTCGTTTCACAGTGCTGACAGTCGACGTGGGTGTACCGGGGCTTTGAGTGTTGCCAGAATTGCGCGACGAAACAGACACATTGCGACGAAGGGTCTCGTACTTTCTAAGACTGTCCGCACCTCCACTGGCATTTGAAGCAGAGCGACGAATTCCTGAGGATCGTGAGGGCGTACCTGCAGCTGCAGCTGCGGTAGATGAGAACTCCTTGACTGTCTGCGGATCAGCTGCCGTACCGTTCATGCCAAACAAGAAGTGATCTTGGTTTTCAATCAAGAAAATTAGCACATCTTGACTGAGCCTGTACTCCAACGGTGCCATGTCGTGCGTAGGATGAGACAACAATCCAGGCTGAAAGATAGCAGACAGATTGTTCGAGTTCATGCGATTCTTGTCCGACTTGGATGCGAAAACGGCAAGAAGGTCAAGTATATAGAGAAGTAGCTGCTTGTTGAGTGGAGGAAGCTCACGAATGAGCTGCTGATACGTAGCCACGGCCTTCTCGTAGTCGAAATCGCCAATGTCGACCGCTTCTGTACTGCCGACAGCCTGCTGTTGATGGTTCCGAATTGGTTCACGGAAGGCTTCGTAAAAGTCGAGAGGGACTATGGGTTCTGGCAGCTGGTTCAAATAACGTCGTAGAATGTTGGCGGCATCGTGCACTGTATAGCCTGTCCAATCCAGTCCTTTGCCATATCGCTCGGGCGAATCGAAGATCTCTTGTAGTTCTTTGATACGTCGCGCGGAGCCGCTTAGACGGAAGATACCTTCGACTTCGGTGGCTATAGAAATGATGGTAAGTTTGATGTCATCGGATAGAGCTGGTGTGTATTATACCTTGATCCTTGAGGAAAACCCCACACTTGGCGACAACGATGGGAACGTAGCCATAAATGAAGCTCTCGCCCTTGTCGTTGGTCAAGGAAATTGCGACATTGGCGTACTTGATGCTGACGTTGAGAGGGACGCCAAAAATGCCGCCGACTTGGGGTCCTGCTTTATGCGAAAGTCAGCGACTGTATTGCAAAAGAGCAGTGATTCAAATCTTTTATGAATTTTGGAAAATTCAAGGCAGAGAAATCAACAGATAATCTGACCCCACAATCGTTACGCAACACAGATGTAGTCTTGAAGTGCGATCTTCTTTCCTGTCCAAGCTATCTTTTCTAGCCACAGAATTGTACGTACCTTTGTTTTCATCCTCTTTCTTTGTGTTACGCTTAAAGTTCTTCCACCAGGACGCTAGATCTCGTTTTGTAGGCGCTGCAGGAGGAGCAGGTTCATTTGCATGGTTGTTTGTTGTGAAGTTTTGGATAGGTGCATGTGCCGCGAGCGGCTGAGGAGTCCCTGTCGTCATAGTGGACTAGGTTGTGTGAAAAGTGTACCTCAATCTGTGTTTAAATCAATGCACTTCTCATGAAGCACAAAGATTATTTTGACATAGAAGGTATTGAGATAAAAGCAGAAGACCAGTCCTTCTACTATGTGGTATCTCGAAGTTTGCTGTGGCTGTTTCAGCGCTTCAGCTGAAGGCGCTGACTAGCTGTTTGAATGCGACCCGGCGGCGAAATCCAGTTGCATAGATCAGAATGCGATAGATAAGTTGTATGTAATTCCAGCGATCGTCAGGAAAGAGTGCGACTTAAGCGGCTTCCGATGAATAGTGCAACCAGACTCTGTGTGTGGTGTTGAGTCGGCGTCGAGGGGAGAAAGGGAGGATGGGGTGGTAGCAGCAGTGGTGGTGATGACGGCAGTAGGGTTAGTTGGTTAAAGGCGACTGAAAGGCTCTTGTCTCAGCGAGCAGAGCAGAGCAGGACAGAAATACAGGTGCAGTGATTCTGACATGGACTAGCTGACAGGGCGATTAAGGGGTCGTATTGTGTTACGTCAGAACGTGTTGTTGCAAGGGAAATCAGAAATGAACGGTGACTCGGAAGTTCTTCAGTTTGTATGCAGTCAGTCAGTGGCTTGGGAGGGCGATGGGCGGTGGCAGAAGTCAGGCCTTGGGTCACAGGAGTGGGGTGCCAATACAGTACAATACATACACATTGCACTTGATCCATGACTCAGGACGCTGAACCGTGGCTGCAGTTACAAGACCATACCATACAGTGGATTACATACAGTATGGTTATCCTTGCAGTGACCGAGGCTCTTGCTTAGCCGCAGTACTAAATCCTAGTAAAACCGAACTACCTTCTTCCAGTGTTAATTACACACTTAAGCAGAGACAGTACCAGTGGGCTGGTACGCGCTGTTCCTGGTCTCAGGGTTCAGTACGGAGTGGAACAGTTTTATAATTAGAAATAAAAAGCCAGGACAGTAATGTATCGGCATTTCTGGTCCAACAGACCAACAGTGACTCTGTGCGGTAAAATTTAGACCATAGCTAAAATGAAAAACAAGAGCGTTCCTTGGGAACGACTGAATCTTTTGTGGAGGAATGCTCCGCTTGCGTCCGCGCTGAAACTGCTGATACCAGATTATGAGTCTGTCTAGACCTTATCGACCTCACTTATGGTAATTTACCCTTTCTAAACACAGCCGGGCAATAAATCGTAACGAGTCTTAACGACCACTTGCAATTGCACAAGCACGGATACATCCAGACACCACTTCGACCTATCCGCTTCCTATAGCTAATCGTACGAATATTCCCCAATCAGCCCGGCCAGAAGCTACAGATGGAATGAAATATCAACATTTAGTTTGCCAAAAGCCCAAAGGCTTGATGTCCTTAGCGTCAAAAAGACAAAATTCGAGAAGGCGCCACAGCATCACAAAGTAGGCACAGAATCACGTGTTTTGAAGCTACCATTAAATGCCTAAGGCATCATATATTACATGACTTGCAGTCATGTGACCTCGGAGGCATGATTGTTCCGTAGGAGGGAAGTTGAGCTCCGGAAGAGCTTCAGACGTAGCAAGCGACAATTTATCAAAGATCCAAAGCAAACACCACTCCCGTCAAGGCAACAATTCCTCTATCATAACCTAATTCTGTCTTGACCTTTGTATACAGTAATCGAGAAAAATGGAAGGGTGAGTCGCGAACAGTGCTCTCTCTGTCGTGGAATGACGTCGCGTGCTAATCGATAATTTTTTCAGACTCAATGCATCGGAACAGCGTGAGCTTGCTGCTCGTATGGAGAGGAAGCAGATGAAGGAATTTATGCAGGTACAATTCTACCTCTCTCTCTGAGTTTAAGCTTCACTTCTTTCCCATCACAAATTGCAATAGAGCATGGCTGCCAAATTTCGATACTCCCGAAGACAACAAACATCTCACACTTTATACTTGACTTAGATGTACTCCCGTCTCGTACAACGCTGCTTCGATGACTGCGTCAATGACTTCACTACCAAATCCTTGGTCGCCCGAGAGGAAGGCTGTGTCCTTCGCTGTGTCGACAAACATCTCAAGAGTTCCGCCCGACTGGGAGAGCGCTTCCAAGAACAGAATGCCGCCATGATGCAGAGTGGCCAGCTTCCTGGACGATAAATGCTGATGCATGTTTGACATAATGGAAAGGAGCAGGGGATTTTCAAGAGATGAATATAAACCGGTTTTGCCTCGGGGATTATGTTTACGGCCATGTTGAATTAGACTGTTGTTCGTTTGTGGTGAAAAGCCGGCGGGATAGTTCATATACCTTCATACTTGCCTTGCATGTTTTCTGATGTTGTCCGTTCTTCGGCTCTCAGTGTATTATAGTATTGCCATCAACCACTCATTCTGTTTTTTTGTGTAAAGCACGCTTGATTCAATAGGATTACATTGGTAGGACACGCTGCACATTACAACACATATGTACGACCATCTAGATTATCTCTTTTCGACTGTACCCCACATCTTATCCCCAAGCAAACATCAGAGACCCTATGGACATAGTATAGCAGATATCAACAATGAAGCAAAAGCAGCCCTTAGCATTATCGCCAAATTGGACATCGGGAAAGTTTTGCCTAATCGAGTGTCGGTTTCACGCCGGCGGTTCTGCTTGACTGAGAGACACTAGAAATGCACTACTTAGTCCTTTTTGGTAAAGAGTATTGATATCATCTTTATCTCTGGTAGATTTCGATATTAGATTCAATCATGTTTAATTTTGATTCAGTTCACAGGGAAGCATTAGCTAGATCTAACGTTCAATAGTCGGGTGTAGGCACAGGCTAGTTAGTGAGGGGAGCCGATACATGAACGAGTCAAGCAGGAGCAAAAACGAAGACGTTCAAATAGAATTACAGGTTGATAGACTCATGCAATCGGAGAGTCTCGCATGCTGCCCCTCACCAAAATGACAAGAAGCAAAAGAAGAAAACAGAGCCCCACCACGGCCGAGAGAGAATTTCCCCTCACGGCAGTCTGCCTGTCACAAAGACATCATCCATCCACTCCTCTTCCTCCAACTCCTCACCGTGCTCTGACACTGCCATCTCCAATTCCCACCCCACTTGTCATTGGAGTTCTATATAAGGACTAATTCGGAGAACTTCTTTTATTTTCGTTCCGAGTTTTTTTCCTCCTTCCGTAATTACTTCGTCCCTTTACTGACCTCGCCTGACCACCCCGCGCAGATTGCAGGTCAACTTTTGTTTGCATTGACAGACGTCTTATTAGAAAAAAAATGGCTGACACTGTCGGAAAGGTTGGTTTAGTTTCAGAATACCCAATTGCTTCCAGCCTGTCAAGACTAACGCTCGATTTCATACTAGACCATCACTTGCAAGGTGAGCCATTGATTGGATTTTCAGACAGACGGCACAAACATCACGGATATCAGAACAGAGCAGCTAAACTCGCAATAGGCCGCCATCGCCTGGGAAGCTGGCCAACCACTTTCCGTCGAAGATGTCGAGGTCGCTCCCCCTAAGGCCCACGAGGTCCGTATCCAGATCTTCCACACTGGTGTCTGCCACACGGGTGCGTATCTGACTTGGCCGCGGAGAAGATCGGTCAGGTGGGATGATTGTACTGATCAGCCATAGATGCCTATACACTCTCCGGAAAGGACCCCGAGGGTGCCTTCCCCGTTATCCTAGGTCACGAAGGTGCCGGTATCGTCGAGTCTGTTGGTGAGGGCGTGACCAACGTCAAGCCTGGTGACACCGTCGTTGCTCTCTAGTCAGTATACTGCACTTTCTCCTATGAAAGCCCGTATATCACTGACCCTTTATGGACTGCAGTACTCCCGAATGCAAGGAATGCAAGTTCTGCAAATCAGGCAAGACCAATCTCTGCGGCAAGATCCGCGCCACCCAAGGCCGGGGAGTCATGCCAGACGGCACATCTCGCTTCAAGGCCCGCGGCAAGGACATCCTCCATTTCATGGGCACATCCACCTTCTCCCAATACACCGTTGTGGCCGATATCTCCGTCGTTGCTGTAACCGACAGGGCTGGCACCGACAAGTCCTGCCTCTTGGGCTGCGGAATCACAACCGGGTACGGCGCTGCTGTCGTCACTGCCAAGGTCGAAGAAGGATCTAACGTTGCCGTCTTTGGCGCCGGTTGTGTCGGTCTGTCTGTCATTCAGGGCGCGCTCAAAAACAAAGCTGGCAAGATAATTGTTGTCGACGTCAATGATTCCAAGGAAGAATGGGCTCGCAAGTTTGGTGCGACCGACTTCGTGAACCCGACCAAATTGGGTGACCAGAGTGTGCAGGAGAAGTTGATTGAGATGACTGATGGTGGTTGCGATTATACCTTTGACTGCACTGGTAACGTTGGTGTAATGCGTGCTGCTCTTGAGGCCTGCCACAAGGGCTGGGGTCAGAGTATCGTCATTGGTGTCGCTGCTGCCGGTCAAGAGATTTCCACAAGACGTATGTCCTCTCTCCTATGACTTCAATAGAATTCCCTTTACTAATCTTCTTCATATATAGCATTCCAACTCGTCACAGGTCGTGTATGGAAAGGATGCGCTTTCGGCGGTATCAAAGGCCGCTCCCAACTTCCAGGTCTGGTTGAGGACTACCTGAAAGGCGACCTCAAGATTGACGAGTTCATCACGCATCGCGAGACCCTCGACAATATCAACACTGCATTTGAGCAAATGAAGGCTGGTGACTGTATTCGTTGCGTCCTTGATGTTCGTGCTTAGATGGTCATTTCATTCGTGTCATATCTAGTTCATGAAATTGTCGAATTAGTATGGGGCAAACAATAAAAGATAATAATTGAGTTTAGTAAGAAATTTTGTTCAGTAGGAATCCTTAAAATTGTTTGTTCTATTTATGTTCTTTTCTTTTTCCTATGTTCAAATGTTCAAAAAGGAGAACCTTGCAAGTCAACATCTCCGTAGACCACGTGCAGTCATGTCTCCAAAGGTACTCTTGAAGATGCCACCATGCTAAATTTCTAGATCTTGAGACACTGCAATCAACTTCATGCGTCGAGAAAGTAGATGGCGAGGGCGAACCCCCACAATCCGGCCGAGTTGTGGAAGAGGCCGCCAGCGCTGCCCAAGTGTTTACATAGGAGGGGACCAATTATGCAACTTTGCACTCTAATATTCAAAGTTTACTAGAGTTATTTCAATGTAGCAAATTCGATGAGGTGTCTCATGACGAGGACACTTTATATTGATTGTTGTTGCTATATAGGGAGTGACTAGGGTCAGGCCGCAAGTAAAAATTCGAGAACGCATTATACTTTCGCAGATTATGTTCAGCATGCTGGACGTTTGTAATCAGCTACTGAAAAAGCTTGTGCTCCAAGGTCATGTCAGACTCGGGCTGGAGACCAACGCAGGCACGGAAAATGTTGGTCAATGCAGCACGCTGCTTAGCCAGAGCGTTAACAACAGGGGTTCCAGGAGGAGTCAAAGGAGCCTTAAGCATATAGCTGAGCACGCTGAGAACACTGTGAAAGCCCTTGTAGTCCTCGGCACCATCGGCCTTCTTCCAGCTGATACGTGTCATCATCTCGGCAACGACGACCAAATCAATGATCAAAGGAGAAGCCAAGAGAGAATCCTCGCACACATTAAAGATGCTAATGGTCTGGTGACCACCCATGAAGATTTCGGCGTAGTACTCGTCAAGAGCACGCTTGTTGTCGCCAACAGCAGGCATGTACTTGATAACAACAGTGTGGTCTGGGTGCTCACCCTCCTTGTACAAAACAGAGTTTGCAGCGACCATGTCGTCGACAACGTTAGACTTGGAAATCTCCTTGGAACGGAACTGCTTCTGAGAGCTAAGGTTCTTTCCATCGTTGTTACCGAGGTGGTTGTAGCTTGCAATCGAAGTAAGCTTGATACCGGCACTGATCAAGAAGTCAACCAGAGCTGACTTCATCTTGGTCTGTCCAGACTTGAAGTCATCACCGCCAATGAAAGCGCCATGCTTCTCGGCAAACTGGATAGCACCTGGGACGAAGGTGTTCTGTGGAGAACCGTTGATGAAAGGAGCATTCTCAAGGACGCAGGCAACAGCGAAAACAGTTGAAGGAGAGACCTCCTCGTGGCCAGACTTGATGGCTTCGACGAGATTGTCAGCCGTGTCGTTTACGCCAGCAATGATGTCAGCATAACGCTCGGTGTTGGCAGTCCAGAGAACAATAACCTTGTCGAGTTCGTTCTTTGCCTTGAAGTCACTATATGGCAATGATTAGTGTCTTGGTCTAATGCAGGCTAGGGCAATGCAACTTACCGAATGTCGTTACGGATGTGCTCAACGTGATCCCATGAAGCCTTGGAGCCGGGAATAAGATTATCCGCACGGTCTTCCTGGTTGGCAGCAATGAAGTCCGGGTAGTAGATACTAGGCAAAGGCTTCATTTCGGCCATTTCCTTGCGGACAAGCTCTTTGAGGGTAGGCTCCAAGACACAGGCGCGGTCCATGGCTTCAGACAGCCCCAAGCCACTAATGTCCCAACCGCCAATAACGAGGTCATTGGGGTGAACCATGGGAAGCATGTCATGGAAGGGAATGTTGATTTCCTGACCCTGCGCATCGGTACCAAGCTTGATGGTGGAGCCCATCACTACGGAGCCATAGTAATTTGCAGCACGCTTGCCCTCGCGGGTATCCCACTCCAGACCACGGCGGTTAGCAATGATACCAGCGGTGACAGTAGTGCCGTTGTTACCACCCCAGCCGACCAGCATCATACCCACCTTGCCCACCTTGCGGTCGACCTTGAAGTTGTAATGCTGTGCCTTGGGGGTGGCGACCAACTTGTCGCCGGCACGGGTGACCTCAGTAGTATGGTAAGCATACTTGGTCTCAATTGTTTCTTCGGTGTAAACCACGTTAGGGGAATCGACAGTGAAAAGAGGGGTCTTCTCGTTGCTGTTGCCAGCCACACCGTTCACGGCACTGTTGACAGCACCAGTCTCATTTGCGTGAGGAGCCATGATGAAGTTTCTTGATAAGGCGAGTCACGCGTGAAAGCTGCGAACTTGACGGGATTGTTTTTCTTTTGTTTTCTCTTGTAGTTCGAGCTTCTTAATGAGAATAGATCGAGCCCAATGCTCCTCCACGAGCGGATGAGCGTCGGGAACCGTTGTACGGGTGGTGGGACCTAGGAGTCATTCTGTTAGTACGAAATCTGCCACAATTGTAGCCACAGAGAAGAAACTCACGAGTTGAGAGAGTTGGAGAAAATTTTGCCGGTATTGATGACCACTCCCGTAAGAGTGATCTGTCTGGCTTAGAGAGTTGATCAGGAGGAAGAAAGGTCGCGACCTGATGGAGAGTTGAGCAGTTTGGAACTGAGGACGAACAATGTGACTGTGTTGGGCTAAGGAGAAGATGAAAAGAAAGAAGAAAAGGACTTGAGTTCACGGGGGGTTTCCGCTTCTTAAGTAATGCCAATCCAGTTGGGAAGGTACGCCGTTTGACTTTGTTGAGGAAGGAACCTGTCCAGGCAGACAGTATTCGGTGCCCCGCGGGAGTGTTTACGAAAACATTACGGTATGTTACGTTATCAGGCTAGATTATCTCAGTCGACCTTTGTGTGATAATGGTATCATGGTATCAACAGTGTATGCCCGCGTTCTTCCGCATTCGTCCCCGCAGTCGTTCTCCTTTTTTTCCAGGAAAGTCGGTGACCAGCAGAAGCCAGGACACGCTGGCGATCCACTTCACTGAGTTGTTTGCTAATGGAGCTGTCCAATCTTTTCATACAATACGAGATTCGATGCACCAATGGGCGACGGGCGTGGGAAGAATCTCGAAAGCAGATCAGAAATCACGATGAAAAGTTACGTTCAATGTGCTCGGTTAGGGTTTAGTGCAGCGCTTGTCGACTGGAACAGCCAGTCGCAGCTCGGCCTCCCCTCGCAAGAGCTACCGACGCAGCGCTACCCATGCCGGTTATATTAAAATACGCACGAGTAAACAATAAACACTTGAGTTTGAACTCTCCGTTAACGGGGTACTCAGACGATCAATCGGATCAATGGATGATTTGGCTGTGTTGCACAGTCGATCCGATCATGAAAGAATCGAAGATCGAAGCGGTTACATAGTAAGGAACTTGACGGTAAAGGTAATATCATTGATATGCAGTGCTGATTACGACAGCGGCTTATCTGGAAGCGAAAGCGCTCCGTATGGCCAGCCAATTTCAAACGCATGCAAGTACCTTGGACTCGACAACGCATTGCTTCCACTAACCCCGTCTGTACCATGTTGTACGAATACTCAAATGAATAATAGTAGCATTCATTATGGCGTGTGTTTATGGTGATATAATCATCCTTCAGTGCAGAAGCACTGATAGCAGGGACAATTATTGTACAATGGCGGGGCCATTAATGAAAGACATTGATCCATGTTATGAACAGACGGAAAGCAACAGACTTGGAAGGGAGGACTCACGTGGGCGTGAGTCGCGACTGCCCAGCTGCAGGCATCACGGCAGACACGTGAGGGCCCTGGCTTGTCGCATTTTCCCCCGGCAGCTGCTTCATTCCAGTTCCAACTTCCCATCTTTTGTCTTAATCCGCAACATCAACCGTGTCAAACATGTTGCGACCAGGCCATATCAGGTAGCACCGCTACAAGGTCATCAACCAGAGTACGTACTACACTGTCCTCGCCGTGCCGTCCGACGACTCTCGAGCGGGGACCGAGGGCGGCCTGTCCAGCACTAACGGCACTAGAAGCCCGCCCCATCCATGCGCGACATCTTGTTGGCTGGCCTCGTCCAGTTCGTCGCGGAGAGCATTCAGGGGTAAGCCAAACCTTGCCAGGGGCTGTTTGGCTGATAATATTGATTGATCAATCAATCAAAAATCGCCATGAATCGTATCGCTTCGTGCACGTACGATACACTCGCTCTGTCACTGTTTTCTTTCCCCCGAGGATTCGCGTTACAAGCAGGCGTTATTCCCAGATCTTACACATCCTGCAGTGATCACGTTGCGGAGCAGCTAGTCCCTCGACAGATTCTTCTGTGACTGGCATTGCCACGGTTGCCTTGCCCATTCTGCGACAGGCCCAAGTGCAGTGATCGTCGCAATCCGAAAGGGCGAGAGCCAGTCGGCCTATTTATCATTAGTAGAGCCGTCAATCTTGACCCGTCAGCCCACGTAGAACCTCAATCTTCTCCTTTCAACAGTCACCGGAGCACAATAACAGACTATCGAAATCTCTACTCCGAACAATATATTGGTACTGACTTCGATTCGTACCCAAACATTTACCACCAGCCGCCGTTTGGATCCGGAGCGAATTGATGATTCCCTCTTTGTGATCGGAGAGCTTCGGCGTAGATGCTGTCGCCATGGCGAACGATACAGATTTTGCTGCCATGCTGCCGACGATAAAATGCTCGAATTGCAACATGAACGTCGAAATCTCGGCGATGGGAGAACATGTTTGCACTCCAGCACAACAATGTATGCGTTATCCTCATGACTCGCCTGAAAGCAACTGACAAAGCTCCGAATAGCATCGTCA
Source organism: Talaromyces ruber (assembly GCA_022813215.1). Classification (NCBI taxonomy): domain Eukaryota; kingdom Fungi; phylum Ascomycota; class Eurotiomycetes; order Eurotiales; family Trichocomaceae; genus Talaromyces; species Talaromyces ruber. Next base: position 149,536 of record JAKLMW010000032.1, on the reverse strand, counting down.
CCACCACCGTCTGCGGGCATGAAAGCACTTAGACCTGGCCCTCCTCCGCGCATCGATCCTACTATTGCTAGTAAGTTTCAATCGAGCGAGAATTCAAGAGGTTTAAACAATGGACTCTGACAATGACTCGTTCATACAGATCAACCCTTTTTGTCACCTAGCTACGGAAGTCCGTCAAGCAGTCTCGGTAGTCATCCGCTCACTCCACGAATGTCGCCTTTGCGGAGCCAGACTTCTCCGTACACTTTGACGCCCTCATCTCTCGAGTTTAACGATGAAGATAATAATCCTGCGGCTACTATTCGAGCGGCTTTGAGCCCAACCATGACCACCAAATCGCCACTTCGCTCGACGACTATTTCCGAGGCCCCAACGATTGACAGCGATACTGCGATTAGCGATGGATTGGAGGGCTTGCATATGCGATCGCCTTCCATCGAAAGTAAAAGTACATATCGGACGTCGGTCTCGAGTAAACGCTACCGGGAATCAACTTCAACATATTCATCACGAGGCGTCTCAATAAGTATGCCGCGTAGCCCTCGGAACTTCATGGATGAAGTGCCTCCTATACCCACCGGACCCTTGACTTCATTTCGTCCCAGCTCACAGATGAGCAATGTCGATTCAAATTTTTCGAGCAGTCCACCAAAGACGAAGGGAGCTAGCTACAGCGGCTTTGATTTTGGTTTAATGGACGAGCCTCAGAGTTACGAAGATGTTCCAAAACAGAATACATTGATAAGATCGCAGACGATGCCGAATGCAGTGGAGACCAACCTCGACACCAATGATAATTTTTTGACTAGGTGGCCCTCACAGCCATCACCAACCGTCCCTGGCCGGCCCTCACTACCTAGAGAATCTAGCATTCCGGATCAAGCTTTCCCCAAGCCCCCTGCACTTGATTCAATTCCTCAGCAAGACAATCTGAGTGGCCTGCCGACCTCGAACTTTAACGCCGGTCTTGGATTGGAAAAGACCGCATATCATGCGACTGAGGGGTCAACATCGTCAAGCAATTCATCACGTTCCGAGACAGGTAGCGGTAGCTCAATCTCGAGCCCGCCCTCGGACTTTGATAGGAAACCGTCGGATCTGACACAAATTGATTCAATGCTGCAAGAACTGGAACTGGACCAGAAGCAGTCTCCTGTTGAAAGACAACCACCGCCACCTCCGCTAGATGGTGCAAGTTTTGAACCACCACGCGGTATGGGCAATCTCGATCGTGGGCCTGACTCGCCCACCGATCCTATTCTTGTTGGCGGTTCTTACGGGGCGCGCAACTTTCACCCACCGGAGCTCACGCCAAAGAGCCCGTTGCGAGAAAAGACACCAGCAGAACACGCTCAGCAGATCTCGCGACCGAACACTGCTGGTGGTCAAAAGCGTCGCTGTCGGGGATGTGGGCAAGGCATAGTTGGCAAATCGGTTTCCTCGGCGGATGGTCGCCTTACCGGACGGTATCACAAGGCTTGCTTTGTGTGTTTTACTTGTCGATCACCATTTGAAACGGCAGACTTCTATGTTCTTGACGATCATCCGTATTGCTCTCAACATTATCATGAACTTAATGGCTCGACATGCGCAACGTGCAAGCTAGGAATTGAAGGGCAATATCTCGAGACTATTGAACAAAGCACCTATGGCACTGGAAATCCGCAAAAGTTTCATCCTGATTGTCTGACCTGCCGCACGTGTCGCGTTGTACTTCGTGGCGATTATTTCGAGTGGAATGGTCAAGTTTACTGCGAACGCGATGCTCGACGAGCTGCAGCTATGTCGGCACCGCCTCCTACCAGACAACGGCCGACTATGCCATCATCGCCTCTTGCTGGTCCTCCAGGTTTCCCACCTGGCCCGCCACCACCAGGCTATCGTGGCCCTCCACGCCGGGGTGGTCCAGGTGGTCCCATGGGGCCAGGTGGGCCTATGATGCCTCGCGGTCCACCTCCGCCTAGTGGTCGTGGTATGGGTAGACCACCACCATCACCTAGACAAGGTGGTAGCTTAGCTCCTCCCGGCGGTGCTCGACGCTTCCCGGAGAGAAGAACGACCAAGTTGATGATGGTATGAGATGTTCATTCATCAAATCAAAATCATGTGTACAACAACATCCTCCGATCGCTCTATTTCTTCTCCTTCATTTCTTGATGAAACCTTTGCTTCTTGTTGATATTTTAGATCCCTTTTTTATTGCTCCTATACCCCTACCGAGCAAACACGTTCGCTTTCTTCAATTCTCGATCAGGGCGCTCTGGTCTTTTTACACATCGTTTTGTCGTACATATTGCATACACATATACCCCTTCCTGGCTAACAACTTCAGTATCATGCTGATGCGACTCTCGCGTTCTATTCTTCAGCCTTAATTGATATCCCGTCTGGTACTGGTCGGTTAATCATTCACTCGCGTTTTTGTACTTTATGACCCTACATCTATACATATCATACATCATCCATCTTCTGCTTTCTGTCTATACAATGCCCTGTCATGTATGTAAAGAACGTATTACATTATGTGGGTGTTTTTATTCTCTTCGTCTGATTGTACTTCCAAGGTTATACTTGCTTCGTAATATATGCTAATCATGAAGTCGTAATGTTGCTCCACCACTATCTTCGCCTATATAAACATCTATAATCTATACACACGACTATACCACTGGAAAAGTCACATGCAACTTTGGACGATCAAGTCCTCGCCGAACTTGTCTTGACATTGGTCTTCACAGCAGGCTTCTCCACCAAAAACCGCTGCACATACGGATAAAGAAGCGGAAACACCCATCCAAAAAACACAAACCAGAGATTCCAAAACGTCAAATACAACCTCTCCCTCAACGTCATCTTGTTGTCTTCTTGTTCGTGGCGTTTGGAGTATTCCTCGTCCCACGCGTCGCTGATCTGTTTGCATACAGTCGGATCATCGGATAAGATGACATCGAGTTGTTTTCTGATTGCCCAGCGGATGTCGCGCGCTGCGTTGATCGTCCAGCCGAATACGAGTTTGCCCTCGCGGGGATCCTTGAGGTTCTTGTTGCGATGCACGGCTTCCACGAACCCGTATCCCAGCGGACCCTTGATTGATGTGTAGTGCGTGTTGAATGAGACTTCGGGTATGGTACGAAGAGCCCTTCGAGCTGCGACGACGTTGTACCCGATCAGGACGGGTTGGAAGGTTGGGAGATGTTCTTTGCAGACAGGGAAGTAGGTGGGCTATTTTGTGTGAATAATGGTTTTAGAATGGGTGAGAGGGGGTTAACATACAGCCCAGCACCCTAGAACAATCCGTAAATGCCACGGCTGCGACGAGTATGGACCAGATTTGAGAATTTCTGCGATCTTCTTGATGATGACGTTGGCAGGGTTGTTTCTCTAGTTCACCATCAGTCCATGGTTCGCTCCCCTTCGGAAAGAGTTTGTTCATCGTACCTTGATATCAAGCAAAACCCAGATATGATCCCTGCCCTTTGCGCTGATGAAATCGAGGAAATCACTTAGCCGGATCATCTTTTCTCGCGGCTCGCGTATTGTTCGTAGTGTACTCAGATACTCCCAGTCGCATTCGTTGATTTTCTTATCAATGCCAAAGCACCGGGTGAGCGTGAAATCCTGTGACTCTCATCAGCCTCTTACAAATTTCTGACGGGGGATCAGGGGGGAATACGTGTGAGATAACAACAACCCCGTCCCTCGAAATCTGCACATCCGTCTCAATCCCATGACAACCAACATCAATCGCCGCTTGAAACGCACTCAAAGTATTCTCTGGATATATCTTGTTGAAACCGCGATGAGCAACGTATTGCGGTAATCTGGTTTTGCCATCTTTGGCATAAAACGGTTGTCTAAAGAATGCCTCGGCGGTGTTAGTGGTCGTCGACATGGTGCGGTTAAATGCCGAGATGAGTGTTCGTTTGGCGAAGGTGGGAGCGCGCATTCATTTATGCTCGGACTAACCGATATATATATGCCTCTGATTGAGCGAACAAGCAGGCGTCCTTGTTAAAATGACAGATTAATAATAGTCATAGTTGATCTGAGACTTGATTGATGCTCCCGTCTAGTATATCACAGCGGCCAATCGGACGGTGTCGTTTGGAGCACGCTCCGGATTTAAAAGGCGGATATAACCGCGTCCACGCAGCTATAGAGTTGGAGACACTGACACACTCTGGCCTGGATAATGGATTGTCGTTGGCGAAGCAATCCATTGTTATCAGCCCGATCTCCGGAAGTGATTCAGCTCATTATCTCCTTTCTGGGCAACCAGCGCAAAGCTGAAAGAGCCATAGCGCATTGTTTCCATACGCTGATCACACGGAAGGAAACCTCTGGCACAGGTTGCCACTTATGGTAAGAGGCCAGCAACAGACACTGTGAGGCCTTCGCAATGTTACTGAATCTTCAAATGTTTTTGCCGGTCTTTTTCGCTTCACGACCTTCATTGAGAGTTGGTTGTCTTAGAATTAAGATTTTGGTCGGTATTAGCAGGCAAATATTTTGCTTTCCTTTTTAAAGGTTGGTGTTTAAATAAGAGACAGTTCTTGCTGGCGAAATTCTAGCTGTCAACAACATCGATACGCGACTACAGCGGTCTATCAACACTCATCACGCATCTCATACAGCAGTCGCCAAAGCAAGAATCTTGACCGAAGAAGGTAAACAATCCCAGCATGTTCGAAATCGACCTCAGGTCTTTCATAGACCAGTTCATGATAGCCCTATCCGGACTAATGATAACCTTCCTCGCCGTGATCATTGCACGCCAAATTGCCAATTCCAGATTCCTACCGCAGCGACCGTTCATCCAAGCAGGCTTCCAGATAGTAGCCGTCTTCGTCGCATTAATTGTAATGACGTACGGATCTCTAATCTGTATTACTGGAGTTGACAGCTTGTTGAATATTCAGCGGACGACGACGATTGTGTCGCCGAGCAGGCGGAATATTACCCGGTCGATCAATGTTGCGTTCCTTTGGTTGGCTTTGCAGAGCCCTCATCTTACGATAGATATGCATGTGTATTATTTGCTAGTCGTGATGTATACTGCAGTATGTATCACGGAGGATTACTGAGGTGCTGGTCTAGCCGCTGGCACGGCTCCAAGTTGTCATACAAGTTGCTGAACAAATCTCACGGGTATCATTATCATTAAACAATGAATAAATGCGTGTATTTCCTCACTGCTCTATTGAACGTAGTTGCGAAACCATCATATTTCCAGGAATGACATCAGATATCGAGGTGGGGCGTTTTGAAATCTTTATCCACAGCTTTGTAGGCCAGGTTGAACTTATCCCTAGATACTTTCATTACATCGCAAGAACATGTTCAAAAATACCACATCACGAAATGGCTGAATTCGAGCAATGGGTCACAGCTCAGGACGGGTTGGATAGACTCAGACTTATCAAGGCGTCTCTGCCAAAGCCGGGCCCCAATGAAGTCCTGGTGAAAGTTCACTCTGTGGCGTTGAACTACCGTGATATCGAGGGTACGTCGGTTATATCCCCCTTGATTCACCATGGATCAAGTCTGATAAAAGAGAAGTGGCCAAAGGTGAATACACACACCACAATTATACCGGTGTCCCCACCGACCTCGTCCCCTGCTCAGACATGTGCGGTACCATCGTCGAGGTCGGTGAAGGCGTCGGCAAAGACCAAGCCAGCCTCAAAAAAGGCGATCGTGTGATTTCAACTTTCAATCAAGACCATCTAACCGGTCAAATCACCAGCAAGGAACTCGCTACCGGCCTGGGTCTACCTTTACAGGGCGTTCTTGCAGAGTATCGCATCTTTCCTACTCATGGCCTTGTCAAAGTACCTGATTACCTCACGGATCACCAGGCTGCTCTGTTCCCTATTGCCGGGTTGACGGCTTGGATGTCGTTGTTTGGGTTGAGACCTGTCAAGGAAGGGGATTATGTCTTGCTGCAGGGCACTGGTGGTGTTTCCATCGCTGGGATGAAGATTGCAGAAGCTAGCGGCTGTAAAGGTATAGTTTCACGCAACATTTGTTCATAACTTCTTTGAAACTCATTGAGATCTAGTGATCATCACATCCTCCGATGACCAGAAACTAGCTCGCGCCAAACAGCTCGGCGCAGACCACACAATCAACTACCGCACAACACCGGACTGGGAAAAAGAAGTCCTTGCTTACACCCAGGATCACGGTGCGGATATCATCCTCGAGATAGGAGGTAGCCAGACTCTCCGTAAAAGTTTTGACTGTATCGCCTGGGGTGGTCTCATTGCTTCCATTGGCTATCTTAGTGGTAAGCAAGACGACGAAGCTCAGGATCTGTTAAATGTCAATATCCTTGCCTTGAGACGGAATGTTACCTTAAAGGGGATACTGAATGGTCCCAGAGATCAATTGGAGGAGCTACTTGCGTTTTCTGAAAAGAGTCGAATTGCGTTTGAGATTGATAAAGTGTTTGACTGGGGGGATGCAAAAGAGGCCTTTGAGTATGTGAATGCTGGGTCACATTTTGGGAAGGTGATTATCAAAGTCAACAAAGCTACTTAATATGGTGTGATAGTTATGTTGTCTGTAAACGCCTGCGCCAGCACGATCTACTGTCCCCAGAACTTAGTTGATTCTTTATGGGTAAGGCCACCTTCGATTGCAATTATCCTACAAGTCATTTCTAGCGAAGATGTATTATGGATCTCATTTGCTCATGACCTAGAAGTACTCCTGACATGAAGGCGTAAAGTTGAAGACAATATAAACAACGCAAAAAGACACGATCCGATCTATGACTCCACCGAGCTAGACTATTTCTTCGAAAAAGGCCACCTCCAGTTCCGAATCTCTTCCGAATCAAGGCCATCCTCAAAAGCCGTGTTTCTAGCTGCAATTTGCAGATTCACAAACTTCTCTCGGACGGCAGAAGCCTTGTTGTGCAACCGTGGGATATTATCAATCGCGGCGATGGCCAGGCTATATCTGTCTGTCTCGTTTCTTACGGCAAGCTCAAAAGGCGTGTCAATATTTCCTTTCTCACGATAGCCACGCACGTGGAGATTATTTTGACCAGGGCGTCGATAGGTGAGACGATGAACGAGGAATGGGTAAGAATGGAAGTTGAAGATGATCGGCTTGTCCTCGGTAAAGAGCGCTTTCCATTGCTGGTCTGACATGCCATGTGGGTGCTGATATTCGGGAATCAAGCGGAAGAGATCGACGACGTTTACGAATCTCACTTTGACATCCGGCAGGAACTCACGTAGTAGGGCGGTTGCGGCGAGCGCTTCGTGGGTTGCTACGTCACCGGCAGAGGCCATAACAACATCTGGATCTTCGCCTTGGTCGTTGCTGGCCCAATCCCAGATACCTGCACCCTTGGTACAATGCTCGACGGCTTCTTCCATGGAGAGGAACTGAATGTGTTCTTGTTTGTCGGCGACAATGACGTTAACGTAGTTAACGCTGCGGAGACAGTGGTCGGCGACAGACAAAAGCGAGTTTCCATCCGGGGGCAGGTAGATGCGAACGACTTCTGGGCTCTTGTTGGCAACAACGTCCAAGAATCCGGGATCTTGGTGCGTAAAGCCATTGTGATCTTGACGCCAGACGGTTGCCGTGAGCAAGATATTGAGCGAAGCAACTTTGACACGCCATTCGATTTCAAGGCACTTCTCAAGCCATTTGCAGTGCTGATTCACCATGGAGTCGATGATATGGATAAAGGGCTCGTAACTGTTTAGCAAGCCATGTCTTCCCGAAAGAATGTAACCTTCCAGCCAGCCTTCAATGGTATGCTCGCTGAGCATCTCCATGACCCGGCCTTCCGTTGCTAGGTTGCCTCCGTCTTTATCTTCGTCAAAGTACGCACCAAGCCATACCTTCTTGCCTGCCTTGTATACCTCGCCGAGTTTGTTGGATTCCGTCTCGTCAGGGCCAAAGAGACGGAAATTAGTCTGATTCTTTGCAATGACATCCCGCAAAAATTTTGCCATGTTGGTCATGTTTCCAAGGACTGAGACTCCGGGTTCGATTTCCTTGACACCATAGGTGCGGAAATCGGGCAGGTCTAGTGGCTTACGAAGAAGACCGCCGTTTCCGACTGGGTTGGCGCTCATACGGGAGTTGCCTGTTGGTGCAAGAGCTCTGAGTTCAGCGATGATCTTGCCTTTGTCCGCAAAGAGCTTATCTGGGCCGTAGCTTTTCATCCATGATTCAAGCAACTTCAGGTGATCTGGATTGGTGAGTACATCTGTAATTGGAACTTGGTGTGCTCGCCAGAATCCTTCAAGTCTCTTTCCGTCGACATCTTTAGGGGCAGTCCATCCCTTCGGGGTGCGAAGCACAATCATCGGCCAGCGTGGTCGGAATGCCTTTTTTGAGTCTCGAGCTTTCTTCTGGATCTCCTTGATTTCCAAAACACAGTGCTCAAGAGTTGCTGCCATGCTCTGGTGCATACTTTGGGTATCGCTGCCCTCCACGAAATATGGTGTCCAACCGTAACCGATAAACAACGCTTCGAGCTCTTCGTGGCTGATACGAGCGAGAAGAGTTGGATTGTTGATCTTATAACCATTCAGATGCAAGACAGGGAGGACTGCACCGTCTGTGAGCGGGTTGAGGAACTTTGTGCTGTGCCAACTGGTAGCGAGTGGACCAGTCTCGGCTTCTCCGTCACCGACCATTGTCAGAGCGATCAGATTCGGATGGTCATAGACAGTTCCAAAGGCATGCGAGATCGAGTAGCCGAGCTCTCCACCCTCATGGATACTGCCGGGGGTTTCGGGGGTAGCGTGACTGCCGATACCACCGGGGAAGGAAAATGACTTGAAGAAACGACGCATGCCATCCTCGTCCTCGGTCTTGTCTGGGTACACTTCACTGTAGACGCCCTCAAGATATGACTGGGACAGGATACCAGGAGCACCGTGTCCAGGGCCAGAAATGAAAAGTGTATCCAAGCCGTACTTCTTGATGAGACGATTCATGTGAATCCATGTGAAAGATTGGCCAGCGTCTGATCCCCAGTGACCCAGTACACGGTTCTTGATGTGTTCCTTCTTGAGGGGTTCTTTGAGAAGCGGATTATCGCGTAGGTAGAGCATGCCTAGACAGAGGTACAGACTTGCTTTGAAGTATTCGTCCATCTTGCGAACTTCATCTTTGCCAAGTGGCTTGTCGACCTTGACGGTCGACCGAGCTGGTCCATAAGCGGAAATGCTTTGGATATCGACCTCGACTGCGCTTGTCGCCATAATTCCTTACTGTTTGATCGGGAGTTGAGATGTTATTGTGTGTAGTTCTCTCCTTGTTCTAATGTTGTAGAGGCGCTTGTCGCCCTCTTGGGATTTGTATTGAGATTCCGTGACTGGTGGGTATAAAAACAGAAAATAGCTCTACGAGGACCTATAGGCATATATATCTCTGTTAGTAGCCAGAAACACCTACATCATCATCAAAGTGGCGTGTGGGAGGTCTCAGGAGCTCGTATGTTGGCCCGACATCATCATGCCATGCTATGCTATGCAACCATCGATTGACCCTGTTTGTCAAGCTGCAAGCTAGGAGAACATTGTCAGTAAGCTCGTCGGCAAGGCCGGAAGAGTCAGTGTGGATATGGCGCTGGACAAATGGCATAAGAGAGAAGAGATGGAAGCCGGTTGAGCTGGGAAGTCTAGAATGGGTCGCGAGTCGCGGGTGACGTAGGAGACTCCCCTCTTTCCTTCGATGCAGCCGTCGTACGGTTACAATCAAGAACAATCAACCTGCAATTGCATGAGCGATTCATTTTTGCACATGCCCAGCTCTAATCTCCCAATCATTTCTGTTCTTTAATCGTCGCCGTTGGGGTGCAAGCAAAGCAAGCCAATCCATGCGTATAAAAGCCGAGAGTTTCCCGGCGTACGGCCGCTAACTGCCGACAGAGCCATCACACCACGGTCTCTCGCAAGGGGCGCAGATATATTTGTTCCGTAATTCTAGAAAAAGGTGACTATCTACTGAGCAATTTCCAGGAACCGTGCTACCGCTATGCTTCATTTCTGTCCTCCTGCTGAGTAGCTTGGCGAGCAGCCTTCGCATTCCCCTCCAGACCGAGCCGCATAAGCTTATTGTCTCCCGGGATCACCATCTCAAAAGTTTCCCGTATCACCGTATACTGATGATAACCACAGCGAGCAATTGGCAAGGTCTTCTTGACATCCAGAATACCATCCGTCAACACCTCGTCCTTGATGTGAACCGCAATCACCCTCCCGATCACTATGTCAACAGTCCCCATGGGCGGATTCCCCGGTAGTCGCGTGGTAGAGTGATATTCACATTCGAATTTGACCGGCGATTCCTTGACCATCGATACATCCATCAGTGTAGCGGGCTCCTTGGATATGTATTGCGACGCCCTTTCGAATTCGTCAACACCATGAGCTAGGTATTCTCCGGTAATGTTGACGGCCTCGCGCAAGTCCCAGGTGGCCATGTTCCAGACGAAATGTTTCGTTTCCTCGGCATTGACGACGGTGTCTTTGCGCTGGATGTTGTGAGGCGGCAACATGTTGGAGGAGAACATGACGTATGGCGGGTCAAAGGTGAGATTGTTGAATTGCGAGTATGGTGCTAGATTGTCTTGTCCATCTTTGCTTCGCGTTGATATCCAGCCAATTGGTCGCGGGATCACACATGCCTACGCAGTCGAAGAATAATCAAGCCATAGGTTAGTACAAATTCCAGACGAGTCCAATGTGCTTCTTATACGGCAAAGGTATGCACGTACCTTAAAAGGGTCATGAGGTAGGCCGTGGTCTGTGACACCGGGTTGATAGAACATTTTCTGTATCGAAGTCTGTTTGGATTCCCAGAATATAATCTTAATCTACCTAGGTATTTTGCTTTCTAGTGCAGGTAGGGCCTGTCTTTGGCTAATATCTATTAATCTGGCATTGTTAAGATTTGTAATTGGAGATCACATTGAAATGAGGGGCAGCGTATCTAGCACCAGACTTAATTGCTACTGACACTACTGCATGCCGCTAAAATGCTGGCGTGATAAGTCTGATCTAAATCTACGACGAGGTAGCGCTTATTTTTGGTCATGTAATCATTCAGCCTATTGATATAAGCAATGCTAATAGCCTTCAAGTATATACGTATCTGAAAAACATATCCCAGTCCAACAATATATGCAAATGCGTAACTCCCAAACCCATCGTTTTTTGCCCGTAGAATGCAATATCCTTGCCTCTATTTGCGCTTAGTAGCGTTGATAATCTTCTTCTTCACATGTTTTGGCATCTTTTTAGCTCTCTGTTCCCTTTTTTCTTCCTTCACCCTTTGCTTGTGTAAGCGCTTTGCGTCTTTATCCTCGTGCTTCTTGCCACGGGGAGCCTTTTTGGCAAAAGGATCTCCATCATCAGACCCATCGGCACTTTCATCAGAGCCGTCGCTAATGGAGACGCCGCCACTTTGGTCAGATTCGTCATCTTCTCCAAGCTGTGCCTTGGTCTCAGCTTTGGTCGATGGTATGGCCGCTTTTGATTTGTCGGCCAATAGATCACGATACACAAGGTCGGCGCTTTCGCCATACTGTACTTTTTCAGCGTCTCGCTCAACATCGTAAACCTGTTCGAGTGTTTGTGGAATGTATTGTTGACGGAAGACTGCAGCATCTACGTCGTCCGTAACGCCTTCGGCGTCACCGCCATTCTCATCTCTGATATCAAACAATTTTTGAATCGCCGTAACCATAGATTCATTGTCGCCTCCCACCATCTCTGGCCCTTGGCTGCTAATGATGAATTCAAAGACCACACGCTCAGAAAGAGTGTTGACGCCTTTGCGCCGGAAGAAATCGCTGACGTTCTTGATGTCCATTCGCAGGAACTCCAAGCTGCGCGGGTGGTCATGTTCAACACTTTGACTGACATCGATTATGTAGAGTTTGTTTTTGTGGTATAGAATGTTGTATTCACTCAAATCGGCATGGACAAGTCGGCATGTTTGATACATGGTACGCATGTAACCAAGTAGTTCCATGTACAACTCCTGCCATCGCGTCTCGGGATCTGGTATATCGAATTCCACATCCTTTAGACGAGGAGCGGGTATTCCACGCGAATTGCCCAAGAAACCCATCACAAGGACATGAAGTCGAAGATAAAGCGGCTCAGGACTTGGAATGCCTGCAGAATGTATCCTTCGCAGATTTCGCATCTCCTTCTCGGCCCAGACTTTAACCATGGCACGGTTATTGCTCTTGTCGTAACCCTTTCGGAAGCGGAACTCTCCAGTAACATATTTGTCGCGGTCTTTGAACACTAATATGCTGGTTTTGTAGACCTTGATTGCTCGCTGTAAGGTCTGGACATCACCTTCCTCATCCCGTATAGTTACAGCATGGTACACATTCGCTTCTTTTCCGGTAGAAAGACAGCCATTAATCTCCGAGACCAGATTCCTGTTGATCATTTGCAAGAGAATCATTCTTGTGCGTGGATCCAACACCTGCTCTGATGTAGCACGATCACTCTTATCAACTGTTCTTCCATCCTTTCCCCTAAATCCCGACTGTTGGTCGTCGAGTTTGATCTTGGCGGCATGTTTCGAAAGCGACGTGATTTGGTCATCCACAGCAGCGGCGACATTTGCCTTAGGCTTCTGAGGGTTGGTCTTTGGGTATGATGATTTCGGCACATTGGCATCTGCCATGGCCTCGTTCAGCCGGCGCTGACGGTTGTATGACTTCGTAAAGTCGTTTGGGTTCGCAGAGCTAAAGTCTTCTTCTAGATCCTCTTCAAAAATATCGTCGTAGTATTCATCATCTTCCTCGTCAATTTCCCCGCCCGCTTGTGGTGCGTTCGTGTCGTGTGCATCATCGACTGCGGGGTCGACCGGCGTGTTGTTGATGTAGCCTGTGTTTGGGACGAACTGATGTGGTGGAAGCTGGCCGTCAGCTAAGCCATGAGTAGCACCACCTGAATCCATCTTTTGATTCAAGAGCTGGTCCGTGAAGGAAAGAGTTGAGTCAAACCAACTGCTGGTGATCTGGTGTGCAAAGAAAAGGAAAAAAAAGTATATGGCCAAATCGGGTTAATCGATAAGGAAGTGTCGGACCCCGCGGTCTTGGCGCCCGACGACCGAAAGGGAAGGCACTTTGTCCCTTTTGGTAAGGCGGTGTGGGCCAGCAACGCGAATCCCGGGTCGTGCACTCCAGGCACGCGTCGCACCTACTATGGTCGAGCAGTTGTTGACTTCAAGTATCTGGCTTTATCGAGGTGCACCGTGCTGCTCCGAACAAATAGGCGACTTGAAACCAGAGATCCTTCTGTTTTGTCTGCTTCGGTGATGCTTTAGTCTTTCAAAGTTAACACGATACCGTCGCGTGTCTCCGTGTCACGATGTATATCAAGCAAATTATCATCCAGGGCTTCAAGAGGTAAGATACTCTACGCCTATCTAGAGAAATATGTGCTTACTGAGAGCGTCATAGTTATAAGGACCAAACGGTCATCGAACCATTCTCTCCCAAACACAATGTCATCGTCGGCCGTAACGGTTCGGGCAAGAGTAACTTTTTCGCCGCTATTCGATTCGTGCTGAGCGATGCATACACACAAATGGGTCGCGAGGAGCGTCAGGCTCTTCTCCATGTAGGTGGCTATGTATCTTCTTTGCGCAACATTTTTTTGATATGTGAGTAGGAAGGTTCTGGTTCCGCCGTCATGTCAGCATACGTCGAGGTGATATTCGATAACTCCGACGAGCGATTTCCCACCGGCAAGCCTGAACTTGTACTTCGCAGAACTATCGGCCTGAAAAAAGACGAATATACTCTGGACCACAAAAACGCCACGAAAGCGGACGTCATGAATCTCCTGGAATCGGCTGGCTTTTCACGATCAAATCCTTACTACATTGTCCCTCAGGGGCGAGTCACCACACTGACAAACATGAAAGACTCGGAACGTCTTGTGTTGCTGAAGGAGGTCGCTGGTACACAAGTCTACGAAGCCCGACGAGCCGAATCACTCAAAATCATGAACGAGACGAATAACAAAAGAGCCAAGATTGACGAACTTCTCGATTACATCAACGAGCGACTGGGTGAGCTAGAAGAGGAGAAAGACGAGCTACGGAATTACCAAGAACAGGACCGCGAACGCCGATGCCTGGAGTACACTATCTATTCTCGCGAACAACAGGAGATCGCCAATGCGCTTGATAGCCTTGAGGGCCAAAGACAAACTGGTGTCGAGGATACAGATGTCAACCGCGAACACTTCATACAAGGCGAGAAGGAACTGTCTCAAATTAATTCCGAAATTGCTCAGTGCACACAACAAATAGAGTTTCTGAAAGTTGATAAGGCGCAATTGGAAGATGAGCGCCGTGAGGCTTCTCGTGCCCTCGCTCAGGTCGAATTGCAAGAGAAAGCATTGAAAGATAATCAATCCGCTGCTCAAAACTTGAAGGCTCGATATGAAAATGACTTGAATGCAGTCCAGACTGCCATTAGTCAGCGCGAAAGTGAACTCCAAACGATCCTTCCCCAATTCAATGCTGCCAAGGAACAAGAGGATGCTGTGAAGTTGCAATTGGATCAAGCCGAAACTTCCAGGCAAAGGATTTATGCAAAACAAGGCCGAAATTCTCGCTTCAAGAGCAAGTCTGAGAGGGATAAGTGGCTTCAGAAAGAAATTCAAGAAACGAAAAACTCCATCAAGGCTGTTAATGCAGTCAAAGCACAGACTACTGAAGACATCAAAGACCTTCAGAAGACTATTGAGTCGCTTGAACCTGAAATTGAAAATCTTCGGAGACAGATTGATGGAAGAGGCGATGCGATCCAATCAATTGAGCAGGAAATCCAGAATGCCAAAGATGAGAGAGATCGTCTTATGGACAAACGAAAGGAATTATGGAGAGAAGAAGCTCGCTTGGATTCAGTATTGTCGAATTCTTCCCAAGAGGTAGACAGGGCTGAACGCAGCCTTTCGCATATGATGGACAATAACACTAGCCGCGGCATGGCAGCCGTAAGAAGGATCAAGCGCCAACACAATTTGGAAGGGGTTTATGGGACCTTGGCTGAGCTTCTTGAGGTGAACGAACGTTATCGAACGGCCGTGGAGGTGACGGCCGGGACAAGTCTATTCCATTACGTCGTCGATACTGATGAAACGGCTACAAAGGTCCTTGAAATACTACAGAAAGAGAAAGCGGGTCGAGTGACATTTATGCCATTGAACCGGCTGAAACCCCGCCCTGCGAACGTACCCAAGGCAAGCGACACCATTCCAATGATTGAAAAATTGCAATATGATCCGCAATATGAAAAGGCATTTCAACAGGTCTTTGGCAAGACCATTATCTGCCCAAATCTGCAGGTAGCATCACAGTATGCGCGAAGTCACGGTGTCAACGCTATCACTCCAGAAGGTGATAGATCTGATAAGCGCGGTGCATTGACCGGTGGTTTCCACGACTCTCGTCAATCCCGCCTTGAAGCGGTTAAGGCAGTGACTAAATGGCGCGATGAATTCGAGTCTAAGAAGAATCGTGCAAGCGAGATCCGAAGGGATTTGGAAAAGCTTGACCAGCAAGTTACCCAGGCCGTGGGCGAGTTACAAAAGCTCGAGCAGCGCAAACATCAGTTCCACGGCAACAGTGGCCCGCTGCGACAAGAGCTCCGTAGCAAACGTGAACTACTACAGAACAAAAACGATAATCTAGATGCCAAACAACGAGCTCTTCGCAATATTGAGAACAACTTGACTGCTCTAGACGGCCAAGTTAGTGCACTGGAAGCTGAAATCTCATCTGGCTTCCAAAAGGCTCTTACCGCGGACGAAGAAAAGGAGCTTGAATCTTTGGGTGTTACTGCACAGAGCCTACGACGTCAATATGCTGATTTGTCTAGCCAGCGTAGTGAACTTGAGGCTCGAAAATCCGTGTTGGAAGTCGAATTGCGTGAAAATCTCTATCCACGACTAGACCAACTCAGCAGTCCTGATGTCGACATGGGCGACGACAATTTTCAAGGTACCCTGAAAGAAGCACAACGGCAGATGAAGAAATTACAAAGCTCTTTGGAAACGATCACACAGCGGCTAGCTGAGGTTGATCAGTCCATTTCCGAGGCCAACACAGAAGTTGGCCAACTTGAGGGCCGCAAGACGGAAGTGCGCAACAATCTGGAGGCACTAGCCAAATCGATTGAGAAACATCAGCGACGTATGGAAAAGAGCATGCAAAAGAAAGCAGCGCTGACCAAGCAAGCTGCCGAATGTAGCGCCAATATTCGTGACCTTGGTGTGCTTCCGGATGAAGCATTTACCAAGTACAACAAGACTGACTCCAATACCGTTGTCAAGAAACTACACAAGGTCAACGAGTCGTTGAAGAAGTACTCTCACGTCAATAAAAAGGCTTTTGAGCAGTACAACAATTTCACGAAGCAACGCGAGACCCTCACGAAACGAAGGGAGGAACTTGACGCAAGTCAAAAATCGATTGATGAGCTTATCATGGTACTGGATCAGCGCAAGGATGAAGCCATCGAGCGTACGTTCAAACAAGTCTCGCGTGAATTCCACAACGTTTTTGAAAAGCTCGTACCTGCAGGTCGTGGACGACTCGTTATTCAACGCAAAACTGATCGTGCTCTTCGCACGGACAACGAGATCGAATCCGAAGATGAGGACCGACGGGAGAGCGTGGAAAACTATGTTGGTGTAGGTATTAGCGTCAGCTTCAATAGTAAGCATGACGAGCAGCAACGTATTCAGCAACTAAGTGGTGGACAAAAGAGTATGTTTCCATGGTCTTTTTCAAAGAAACATTTTACTGACGTGACATAGGTCTGTGTGCCCTCGCTCTCGTCTTTGCTATTCAAGCCTGTGATCCCGCTCCATTCTATCTGTTTGACGAAATCGATGCCAATTTAGACGCTCAATACCGTACTGCAGTGGCTCAGATGTTGCAGTCCATCTCCGATTCTACAAACGGCCAGTTTATCTGCACGACATTCCGACCTGAAATGTTGCATGTCGCAGAGAAATGCTATGGTGTCAGCTTCCGCAACAAAGCTAGTACTATCGATGTTGTCTCGAAGGAGGAGGCTCTCAAGTTCGTGGAAGAGCAAAAGTCGTAATCGGCTCCGATTGCTTAGATCTGTTTCGTGAGAGAAGTGGTGGCTACGTCCGGCGTTTGTTGACCCTCGGTTTTCCTGCTTTTTGTCTTATTTCTCTATCTATATCCCGTTTCTTCTACTATTTTGTATGATGAATGTCTTTTTTTTTTATTTTAGCTCTCGTTTACGTATAGGGCGCGTAGTTGACCTGCACTTTCAAGTATGCTTGCTCAAACCATTCCGTCTTACGAATGGTACATAATTGCATCAATATCAATACCCAACGCGGTCAGCTATTTGTAAGCATAGGGTTTTGCCGCACAACTATATCGATAAAGGGAAAGGAATAGTACCCTCATTGTATGGATCTCAATATTATTACTCTCGCTCTCTTATAACATCTAGTAACTATCCCATCAGAGCTCTCTTTGATCTTCATATCACGACGCTTGGTGGTCTCAAATCCGATGGCTTACATCACCGCCTGTTTTATTTCGATCCAAGGAAGGAGTATGCGTAAATCGGATCAAGGACACACGACGGATCTGCGTCTGAAGAAACAAATATGTTGTTTTCATCACCTGGGAAGATTGATTGTTCTTAGCGAGCACAGGAAGTTTTGAGAGTACCTTCTTGGTACAATGTAGTACGGCCCCATTGCTCCCATCATCAAGGAAGTGGACATTTGTCGGTATAATCTGAGTTATGAAAGTATTAGGGCTTAATGTAGCGAGATTGACGTTCATTGAAGACCATCTTCCTTGGCTCGGGCTTTCAACCGGCCTATAGCCTCATCGACAATATGCTTCGGCAGATCAGGTATATAGTCACCGCCGTCTATCGACTCTTCGTCCTCAATAGCTGTCCCTTCTACAGGAACTTCATCACCATCGTCCTGGCCCGTCACGGCAGGTAGTTTGCCGCCAGATAACTTTGAAAACTTGATTCTCATCGGAGCGCGGCCAAGGCCAGGCCATATGTCTGATGGAAGATAATCCCCCTGTTCGACCCTGAACGCTTCGCGGGCATTGATATCCTCGTCATATAGCTGGTCGAGCTTGATACGGGTCTCTCGTAAGACACGTTCAATGCCCTGACGCATGTGTTTTCGGCGCGATACTTCAAGAATAAGACCATCATAGGCATCGAGGAACCCAACATATAGGGACCGTAGATCGGCAAGATCTGCCATGCCAGTCCGTATGCGCTCGTGCTCCTCGTTCCAAACATGTGTGAAAGCGTGTGCTTGTGAAATAAACTCAGGTAGACGGGAAGTCGACAGAGTGGAAAGATGCTCAAAGACCTCTGTAGTGGCATTATATACAGTGGTCACGGAATCTCGATGTGAAAGGATGCTCTCCAAAATGGTTTCCATCTCGCTACTCCGTTCCTGAATTTCAAGCACGACGTCTTCTGCCTCCGCAGCATCCTTCGTAAGGACGCCTAACATATCTTCGTAGTCCGAGTCGGTCATTGGGTCAACGGTGTCATTCCCACTGGGCTCAGCGTCGTCTGCTGTCTCTTCCGTGTGGGGAACATTGAGTCCCTGTGGCATATCTCCAGTGATTGATCGCGCAACCGCCCCTCCGCCTTCTGTGTGTTTTACGGCAGTCACACATCGATCAAAATGATGTACCAAAGACTCAAGTAAGTCCGCCATCTCCTGAGCGTGAGACTCTAGTGATCGTAGCATGGGTGGTATGCTTGACGGAGACACTAATGCAGGGCTGGATGCGCTTGGAGAAGACGCTGAAAGTGAGGAACGTGAAGAGGCCAGCTCCATTGTAGTACGATATCTACCCAGGGCATGTTGTAGTGCGCGTAGTTCCTCATCGAAACTCGAGCTAGAGGTGTCTAGCTGGGACTGGGCCGCAGTAGTTCGGTCTATGGCAGCTTTTAGGATTACTTGCAGCTCCTCTACACCGCGTTCGTCCACAAAATCATGAAGGCTTTTCGGCTCTTCGCCTTCTTGACGGAAGGAAGGGTGGACAACTGTTTGCCGTAGCTTGTCTAGTGTTTGACGTAAACGATCGTCAACATCATCGAGTTGTGTCAGCACGGCAGCGAAGTCGGCACGTCCCCGGTGAGAAATATTCTCAATTTCACCCCGAACATTATATAGTAATCGAATTTGGTTTTTTTGGCCCCGTCTGAGAAAACCTGTTTTGGCAGATAATACAACGCTTTCCTCTAAAGCATCTCGAGCTGTGTTGACTATTTCATCCGCCCGAGATACATGGTATATGGACGACAAAGACCGTTTCGCAGCGACGAGATACGAGATTAAGGTGTCCAATTGGGATTTGGGCTCTTCGGCTAATGGATGAGAGTCGTGGGCGGTGTCTCTTTGTGGGCCTGGATCGATGGACTGTGATTTGGATTGAGGCGGTGAGGATGTTTCAGCAGGGGATTGCGACATTTCGGGCTATATGAGTCAATTTCAATCAATTCGGATGCATGGAAAAGGAAATAGTCATTAGCCAAGTTGATAAATCGAGAGATCTACTGGCTGGTAGGCTCAAATAGTCAAGACTGGCAGGCAGTGAAAGTCGAATAAACGCTCAAAAAGAGAGTTGATGCTAGCACATGGCTGTTGAAGACGTGCTTTGGTGATGAATTTCGAGACCAACTCTTGTCGAATGAGTTGTCAGTGAGCTTCGAGAGCTATGTGCAAGCTTCTGGATGACTTCCGGGGACTCCGTAGATCAATCACATTTCGTGATTCATAGCTCCACAGGCCAGGGATCATAAGCCTCAGGGGGGATTTCAAATTCGTTGGATGGATGACGACGTCTAATAGGGAAGTGAGTTATGTAGCTCGGCAGACAGGAGGCTGTAAAGCTGAAGCTTGAGATAAGGATAGCCGGAAGTCACGGGACATGTTCCGAAATCCAATCCGGGGAAGGAACGTACCGGTGGGGCCTCCTGCCCAAACAGGACAAAAGCCAGCCGATGGCGTGACTGCCATTTTTGCAAGGCGGCAAGGCGGCTGCGATGGCGTGATTTCGCTGTAATTGGCTACGCACAGATTTCTGCCAGATTGCATGGCGATATCAGCCAAACCTCGCACGTGATTCCATCCGGGTACTCGCTCTTACTGTGAGTTCTACAATCACGCCAGACTGTCGGACTCCGTCGTCAACTACCACCCCTAGTCAACGCCACTGACAAATCCAGATGGTCTTTTATCTGCCATTGCAGCCATCTCCTGGAATGTTCAGGCATCTTTATTGCGACTGTCTTATGTGGTTTTTCACTTAAATTCCCAGTTGCCCGTTCAGCTGGGTTTACTTTCTCCGCTCGCCGCTACCTCTACTGTTTTGCGATAAGACAATCTCACAACGACTACTCACTCGACTTGACCGCTTCCGCGGGGGATACACACTTTTGCGCTATTCGACTAATACCACATATCGGGTCCAACTTGCCAGGTATGCCCGACGAGCATTCGACGTTGCAGGATGTGAAGGAATCCTTATTCAATCCGACTCCCCGCAAACAAGGCCTACCAGAGGACAACATGATGACTCCATACAATGGCGTAAGGTCGATTCTCGACAATTCTTCCGGATCACATCAATTGACCGACGACAACACGAACCAAGAACGAGCACTATCCAAAGCGAAACTGGCCGACGAAAACATTGCTCCCTTCCTGGCCAAACACATCCCAAGTCAATATGCTCCCCTTGGAACGGACACCAGCAAATCCGCAGGACCTCCGCCCAAGTTCATGAACTCGAGATACTGTTACCGCCACAGGCCCGATCTGAAATGCCGCAGACAAGCCGATGAACCGTCCATGGATCACCTGCAATGGGTACGTTCATCTCAGTCGGACATTTGGCCGGTGGATAGCAATACTAATGAAGTAAAGGAGTTGCAATCTCTTCCACAAAGCGATCAACAAGGGATAGCTCACGTGTGGTCCTTGTTCTCGGCTGCCCCCGCAAAACAGCGAGAGCTTATGCTTCGGGGCATTCTCGCGCAATGCTGCTTTCCTCAGCTGTCCTTGATATCCAGCAGTGTACGAGACCTCATACGTATCGATTTCATCACTGCGCTACCACCTGAAATCTCTTTCAAAATTCTCTCCTACCTCGACACCGCTTCCCTTTGCCGTGCCGCTCAAGTATCCCGGGGCTGGAAATGTTTGGCCGACGACGATGTTGTTTGGCACCGAATGTGCGAACAACACATTCATCGCAAATGTACAAAATGTGGATGGGGATTACCGTTGCTTGAACGTAAACGATTACGGGCTTCCAAGGAACAAATCGAGAAACGTGCCTCGGGTGTTCCCGTATCTCCCGAGTCATCTGCAACTGCACAAGCGGTTGATGCAACCTCGGGTGTGAAGCGTACGGCCGAAGACTTAGAAGCGTCCGACTCTCAGATTGTTAAACGTCGATGCCTGCCAACAGAGGAAGATACCGATCTCTACAAAACCAACTTTCGACCCTGGAAGGATGTTTACAAGGACCGATTCAAGGTTGGCACGAATTGGAAATACGGTCGATGTTCGGTCAAAGTGTTCAAAGGTCATACCAATGGAGTAATGTGTCTTCAATTCGAGGACAATATCCTTGCCACGGGTTCCTATGATACGACTATAAAAATATGGGACATGGAGACCGGCGAGGAACTTCGCACTCTTACTGGACACACCTCCGGTATTCGTTGCTTGCAATTTGATGATACAAAACTCATCAGCGGAAGTATAGACCGCACTTTGAAGGTCTGGAACTGGCGAACTGGTGAATGCATCTCCACGTATACTGGGCATCTCGGTGGTATAATAGGATTGCATTTTCAAAACAGCATCTTGGCCTCAGGATCAACTGATAAGACTGTCAAGATCTGGAACTTTGAGGACAAGTCTACTTTTCTCCTAAGAGGCCACTCCGACTGGGTCAATGCTGTTCGTGTCGACAGCAGCTCACGAACTGTGCTCTCCGCCTCAGACGATTGCACAGTGAAATTGTGGGATCTTGACTCTAAACAATGCATCCGAACATTCCAAGGTCATGTGGGCCAAGTGCAACAAGTCATTCCTTTGCCGAGAGAATTTGAGTTTGAAGAGGATCATGATGCCGGTCACGAAGAAGACAGCAACGCGTCCGTATCCGGAGATGAATCGCCCTTTAGCCAAATCTCCTGCTCACCAAACACGACCTTTTTTGAAGGCGACCGTCCTGCACCTCCGCGGTACATCCTTACCAGCGCTCTTGACTCAACCATCCGTTTATGGGAAACGTACACCGGGCGTTGCCTTCGAACCTTCTTTGGACATTTGGAAGGTGTTTGGGCATTGTCTGCCGATACTCTGCGCATTGTATCGGGTGCCGAAGATCGAATGGTCAAGATCTGGGACCCGAGGACTGGTAAATGCGAACGCACATTTACTGGACATTCCGGCCCAGTCACCTGCGTTGGTTTGGGTGACAGCTGTTTTGTGACTGGAAGCGAAGACTGCGAAGTCCGCATCTACAGTTTCAAAAACTAGTTTTCTTGTTAACATATTCTTGCTTTTATTTTTCTTTTCCCACCCAGTGTGGGTTCATTTATACCCCGGTCAGCATTGCGAAGGTTTGACGATTCTGTTTTTGGTCGTCATGTTGTTTTATACGTCACAATGGTAGTGAGATCTGGTTTCTTTGGAAGGATGGGAAGGCATTCGTAGGAATAAAGGCGTTTTACTTTCATGTATATCACTTATGGGGCGCTGTCTACACGTACGGGAATGTTGGTACGGGAGAAAAGGGTGCTTATCTTGCAAAAAAATATTGATTTTTTACTGAACATAGTGGACTTTATATGTCTAATATCAATATCATTTTCAAACACACAAGCTCTTAAAGTACCTAACCTACTACGAGCCTGTTGGGACAGTTTTATCATACATAGCAGACTGTACTCAAATGTCGATTTGGCCATACACATTTGTCAAGTCAGCGATACAGAAGATAACTGACCTCCCCCATCCAATGAGGCTTCTTATGCGGAAAAAATTCTCCTTTTTAGGCTGCGGTATATCGTCAATGTCCAACAACGAGGCCTTTGGGAAGACTGTCCCCGGAGCCGCGAGAACGAGTGACAGTATCGGGCTGTAAAAATTGAAGTCAGGGCGTTGAGCTAGATTCAAGGTCCGATAAGAATGATGCTTACCTTCCGCAGGTACCACAGAATTGCCGCTGAAATGCAGAGGTGTTAGCGAAAGTGGTCTTCAATGTTGTCATCGGTTCAGCTGATAGCTCAAACCATTCATGCATACCTCTATAACACCTCCGTTGGCAGTGTTCTTGTCTGTATACTTTCGTAGAACGTTTTTCGGGGTCATGGACCGCAATGTCAGATTCGTTGAGGAGAATGTTGAAAGATGATACTATTTCCGACATGGTTAGCCAAACTGGTCTCGAGATTCCATTACAATACACAGGCGATCTCGAGCAAGGACTGGATCAAACGTCTACCGATACAAAAGAAAGACGAGGACTTACAACTGACTGATCTTCGAAAATTGTCACTATAAACAAGCTATTAGCCAACGAATTCAAAAAGTCATACTTTCTATTCAGAATTCCGCTAATACTTACTATTAGCACAAAATACAGCCATCGGGGACTTTCATGTTGTCGAGGGTTACTTGAATGCTGCCACAGTTGCATTGGCCGTCTACCGTCATGGCGACTATAGATAGACTTGACAGTCTCGTCTTTGGCCAGAACTCAGATATGAAAGTTGAAGAATTATTTTTGAGATTGATGTCGTTCGCTAGTAGCAAAGATGAGAAAGATCAGGGGTTTGGGTCAAGTTGGTATGAAGGACGAGTTACTGGAAATTGAAATTATCATGCTTAAAAGAGCGAACTCATGGGGCTTTCATATATTTCAAGAGTGGCTTAACAATAATTCTACTTTCTATCTTCTCGATATCTCACTCGGCTCTAGAGTAAGGTTTCAGGCTTTGTTGTTGCCACAAACGCCTGTATATCCGCTGTGTCGCTATATGGCAAAATCTTTTCCTCGTTGTCAGACACAGGGTGTACATCCGAGATTATAAATCCAGTCAATCGTCTTTATGAGATTATAGGTATTGTGATGCACAGATCGCGCGAGTCACCTAGATCTACACGCTGTGATCCGGAGTTCCTAATAGGACCAGACCACGGAAGCACCTACACAGTGACAAGATCGCACTTCGGCATACAGACTTTAAAGGAAGACTAATCATGGAAAAATTTAACGTACCAATGGTCAAGCTCCTGATTGGTGACGCTGTAAAAATGAACCAACTGAGCGCATCATCGCGACGGAATGCAGACACTTCTCGAATTAGGGCTAGACAAAACTCCGGTTACTTCCTTGGGTAATTGGTTGCTCCTGCAACTCCAATCCTCTAGACGCTTTATTTGATGTATCGTATGATAATGTCTTTGTGTTACAGAGGATTATAAATCATGAGCTTCACCTCATGAATCTCGATTCACTTCTTTTCTTTTCTTGACAGACATCAGCTTTCATCTTGATCACTCGGAGTCTTCCGGGATACATAAAGAAGTCACCCCAACCATCCGATTGAATCAAAAATGAGTCTACCAAGAACATTCCGACAGGCCGTTTTCAAAGAGGCCGGTGGTCCATTGGTCATCGAAGAGGCCAGTTTTACCCTTCCTGCTCACGGCGAGATCCTGGTCCAAGTCGAGGCATGCGGAGTATGCTTCTCGGATACTATCACACAACATAACTACATGGGAGGCGGATTGTATGATTACATTGTATCTCAGCTGAGGAATAGAGACTGATCATTGCCCGGTTTTTGTTTCATAGTCCACAGGTTCCAGGCCATGAGATAGTCGGAAAGGTTGTTGCTGTTGGAGGTGGAGTCTCGGGATGGACGGTTGGTGATCGTGTCGGTGGTGGATGGCATGGAGGACATGATGGTATGCATTTCCTTGGAGGGTGCAAAGAATCGTTATAACGTCTATCGTAGGCACATGCACAGCTTGCAGAACTGGTCTTTACAAATGTGCGATAACCAGCTTGTTAATGGGGTAACACGAGGAGGTGGATGTATGTCAATTTTTTTTTCATCATCTCAAAGTCATCTTGATTGACATTGACAACAGACGCTGAATACTGCACGATCCGTTCCGAGGCCGCTGTGCGCATCCCCCCAGACGTCGATGCAGCAACATACGCCCCCATGCTCTGCGCCGGCGTAACAGTCTTCAACTCTATGCGTCAGATGCAGGTACCCCCCGGCTCAACGGTTGCCATTCAAGGACTCGGCTGTCTGGGACATCTCGCCTTACAATATGCTAGCAAATTTGGATATCGTGTTGTGGCGCTCTCGCGGGATAGTAAAAAAGAGAAATTTGCTAGGAAGCTTGGTGCGCATGAGTATATTGATGGAAGCAAAGAGGATATCGGCGAAGCGCTGCAGAAGTTGGGAGGAGCTTCGTTGATTGTGTCGACTGCGCCTGACAAGGCCTCTATTACTCCATTGTTGAGCGGACTTGGGATTAAGGGGAAATTGCTTATTTTGTCTAGTAAGTACACTTTCAGATGTCTTCCGAACAGCATGGTTCTAATTGCTTAATATAGTTGTCAACGATCTTCCAGTCAATACAGGTATCCTGGTTAGTACACCCCGAAACGTTGCAACGAGGCGACTATTGTGCTAACAGATTTTCAACCAAGATGCGATACGGATCTTCAGTTCATTCATGGCCAAGTGGACACGCAATCGACTCCGAAGAGGCAATCCAGTTTGCCGGCTTGCGAGATATCAAGTGTATGGTCGAGACGTTTCCTCTAGAGAAAGCCAATGAGGCTTATGGTAAGATGCTTATTTACTTACGTATCTCTGTACTTTAGTGCTAATGTGTTGTAGATGCTATGTTGAAGGGAAGCGTTCGATTCCGCTCAGTTATCAAGATGAACTAGGAATGATTGAATGAATGTCAATGAAGAAAGTCTGCTTGGAAGGTACACGATATGATAGTCTTGAAATGTGTCATATTGGGGGAGTGCCTCGATGTCCATGATATAGTAGCAATGAGAAAAGGTACTGAATCGTTGAGTGATTAATCAATAAAATTGATGCCAGTGGGATTATTGTTTCTCATTTCTCAAATTTAGATAACGGCCATCAAATGTGCTAGATATAAAGAATAAAGACACAGAAACAGTGTGGTACAGTAAATAGAAGGCCTCCTTATCATTGATATCAGGTTAGATGTTATTCACATAGACCAAAACTTTGAACTTGAGAATCAGACATCGGAAGCACGGCTCTTTATGATAGCCAGACTCACTAATTTTGTCAAGCACCCAAGTGTCAGCCGGGTTCGCGGACCCCGAGTAGAATTGCTCGAGACCAGTGAAGGGATCGATCGAAAATCCCAGGTCCGTTGTACCCGATATTGGGAAGTTCATTAACTCCATAAACTCTGGAAACTGAGATGGATCCATATTTTCAACGCTCAATGTTCCTAGATACGGACGGAGGAGGTCCGGAGTGTTTGACGTCTCAAGGCTTGCTAAGCGGGCGCGAAATCACTCCTTGGGATAGTCTGCCTTTGCTACAAGGTTGCGAGTCACGTTGGCAGCGCTTGCTCCAACGGCAAAATGTTTGCCAAAGGTCTCGAATACGGCAATGGCATTGTTAATATTCTCTCGGACCTCGGGAGTCAACGGCGACAGGGGATATGCCAGAATAAAGCCGATGAGGGATACAGTTGCGTTCCACTGGAAGTGGAAGGCTTCATGCATGCCAATCAAAATCTCAGAGCCGATAAGGATCTGGTGCATCATACGTATTATGGCCATGGCATGCTCAATGCATGAGTTTGCATGGTTGTCGGTCACCGGTGTCAAATTAGTGAAGGCGGATGAGGTCTCTGGAGGCACTTCGGCGGCAAAAGTCGATGGAAAACATAGAAACGGACGATAGAGATTCAAGGCAAGGTCATGATAAAGCAGCTCAAACATAAGGCGTTGTCGCTGAAGCCATAGGGAGACGTACAATTCGATATCGAGCATTTTTCGATCTGTTGAAAAGGGCAGGCCACCGCTTTTTCGCTTTGGCTTCAATCCATCTGACAACTGGGTTTCGAAGCTGCTGAACACTTCCATCTGTAATTCGAGGAACGTTGCACATTCTTCGAGAGTTTGGGGGTCTTTGTAGATACCTCTTCCATTAACTACGACGTCACCGAACATCGGCGAATGCAATATATATCGATCGAACAGCGAGCGTCATTTTAGTCATTTTGCAAGGTGTACGTCAGCCATGTCAAATCCTCTCCATAAGAAGCAAAGTTTGAGCCAGATGTCAGGGCCAGTTGACGATCGTCGGCCGGCAGTTGACAAGAGATTAATGAGAAGGGTGCGCTCCACGGGCGATTAAGCTTCAGACACGTCTTACACTCCATACAATATAATGTCCACCATACACGCTTGCGCAACTCTCTTTGCTCTCGCGGCATATCTGCCGGTGGCTCAGGATGCACGCCAAGCAAATGTGCTGTCCGTATAGTGGTAGCCAACCCACTGTAGGCCATATTCTGATAGGACGCGTTGCAGAGATACTTGACGGCGAGAATCTGACATTGCAGTGTCATCATCGACGGTGTTTCAAGTTGAGAATTCAAAAGCATCTGCGATCGATGATAGTACCATCTACCTGCAATGGTGGCATCATTGCCATCCACAACAGTTTTGGGTTCGGAGCTAGAAACTTCTCGAGGAAGAAATGCGAGTCCATAATGCATGCAGATCGCAAGGATGATATCGACCCAAGGCGAAGGCTTTCTTGTTGACGAAGACGTCTTCCACAAAGACCGATAATGCTCACGAAACTCCCCTTCATCCAAGATCTGAAACGTGCAATGGTACGATTCCCAGTAGAGGTTCAGAAAATAGTCTTCCTGTGTTGGGGTCAGATAACTTCCAGATGCACCAAGATCTACGGAGAGTGCGGTTTCTTCTAAGCTGGAGTCGGATGGCTTGGACGAAGTTGGGCTGAATGTGATCGTCAGATTGGGGTTGCTGGAGGGCAATGGTGAGGTCTGATCCCAAACGACTGATATAATAGGTATTCGACAATAGGCCATACCACTGGCTTTGTTGCGACTGAACTCCAGTGATATAGATACCCTCACGAGGTTTGCCTGGGCCAGCTTGAGTCCATTGAGAATTGTCATTTTCTGGCGAAGCAGCTGCTTTCACTAGTTCGTCATTGAAAGGGTCAGAATGTGTCTGAAGCTGGTTTTCTAATTCTCGAATCCTCTCTTCTAACCTCTCAATTTCTCTTTATTAAATGTCAAGTCAGCTTCTGAATGTTATAACGGGTGGCTGGAACTGACCTGACGGCACTCGGGAGCGACCTTGTCTTGCTTCGCTCACGGCTACTACAATGGCCGTCTGCTTTGACAGTTTTGGCATGGGTAGTTGTTATTGCAATTGATTCTATGGACTAGAGCATAATCTCCATCTTACTCTTGGCGATGAGCATTACTAACGAACCTCGACTTCCTGCTCCGCGAAGTCTCGTATAAAAGCGTGAGAATTATTCATTGCTCAATAATGAGGGATTTTGGCGACTCAATGTGGTGGATGATGAATGGGGAGAGGACGTTGACACCGATCCTGAGTGGATTCCATATCAAATCAAGGCCATGTCAAAGAAAGACGTCGAAAATTGTATACAAGAAAGCCATGGCCTTAAAGGAAATAGAGCGTGGAGTCAGGTGAGATTAAATGTTAAGCGACGAAGCAGACGCTCATGATGCCTCTCACCGCTATAAATTGGTGCATCCCCAGGTCTTTCTGCTTTCCATTTTCTCTCTTTGACATACCTCAAACGCCAAAACCCCAGCTTTACCTCTTCACATATAAAATAAAATATTCACCAAACGTCAATCATCAAATCCAGTCTCTGTGGCCTTTCATCAATGACCTGAGCTGCATCTAAGCCAGCAGTGATAAGGTACGTCGACGGCGCTCAAATTTGGAGATTGTTCAAGCTAAAAGAAAAACTGTGTCTCAAGCCTTCAAGAACAAATAAAGCTATCGAAGAGCTTCAGACCAGGAAAATGTTCGACTGTGAATGGTATCGTCGTATTCTCAGGGGCCTAGGTCGAATCTTCAGTCAGCCAGAACTGACTATTACACCAACGATTGTCTGCGAGGAATGCCATCATCAGCAGTCGCCACAGACAACCAACAAAGCTGTACTAGCCAGCATCATGACCTTAAATGCATACCTGCTTGCAATATTCGACGACCTCGAGAAACAGTACTGGACAATTCGCAGTGGGGGAGTCGACGTCGTGGTGACTCTCTTGATGTTAGGCTCAGTGCTTGGTTTTGTTGGGGCCACTTTCTGGACTACCCTCCTTGTTCTGCCATATCTACTTGGGTTGTGGAATCTGTGGTGCTGTTTCTGGGTAACTCTGGAGCGAATTGTGAACAGCTTCGATGAAAGTGAGGACTTCGTTCACGTTCAGGCTGAAGGGGAGATAGAGACCCATGGATACTTGGGCGAAAGCAAAGAGCACTTCGAATAAATGACTGAAGAGAGTTTCTTGTATCTTGGTGATCAAGAAATGATATTCCCAAAACGGTGTGGTTGTGTGCTGAGATTTGACATGCCTGCAAATCCCTCCTCACCGGGAATTTAAGGGATACGATTCAGTATCATGACATTGCAGTAGCACCCTAGGTAGAAAAAAAAAAATAGATTAAGACAATTAGTAGCACGAGGGCTTTCAGACCATACACAATAAACGGGGGGTTCCAGTAAATGCATCAGAATTTGTTATGATTCTCACACGAACACTCATGTCATCCTTCTGTTTCTGTCATCATCTCACTCGAAAAGCTTTTATTTTGATTCGCTCCCAACGAGAGAAGCACGATGAGTTCTCCCTCTCAACAAGTTAGTCGAGTCTCTCGAGATCTTTCTCCTACGAATTTGCCAAACATGGATTCTCGGCTTACATACAACAAAGTTCATGAATGGCTCATGAAAAGCCCTGATCCTCCACGTCAGTCACGAGAACGAGCGGCTGATTCTCCAAAGTCACTGCCCAAGCCATTCTCAACGTCAAGTCCAAAGTTAAGTTCGAAGGATACATCTCCCAGCCTTGAGACAAGCCCCCAGAAATCGTCTACGATATGCAAAGCTACAAAAAGCGTACCAGTATCTGAGGATGCTATCGATAGGCATAAATTTGGGACCAATATACACGACGACAAAAAGGAACGCGACCAAGCACTCGTACTCTTTGGCAAAGAGGAGAAAATATCCATTGACGAAGAAGACGACAATACTGAGACTTATACAGACCATTCTCCTCCAACTTCAACATGGGAAGATGCAGTGATTCTATTGTTCTGCACGATACACTGGCTGACAGTCATGGCGTTGGTATGCTACCTGGCCGGTCTCATAATCGTTTGGAAAACAGGCTACAGACTTGGACTGGGAACACAGACCCGAAGATATCGAAGAAATGATGTAAATGGGAAGGATTGATATCAGTCCTTGGATCTGCAGGCGGAATAACCCATGGATGAGCCTGAACATTATCGATTTCCATATGTGCAATCTAAGCTTAAAACAACGGCGTTTCAAGGAGGGGAGATATTGGTCCAAGGAGGAAAGACCGTGGAAGAATTCAAGAATGTCGATCGTGATATGCAAGGGGGATCCTTGCAACCACGTGAATGTACTTAGATACCCATCAGAGCCCTACATGGACTGACTGATACTTTTGAAAACATGAATGACATGTGTTGAACAATACATGGCACAGCTGAATCCGAAGGTATGTAGCATTTGAATACTAAGGCCGTCAAGAGATCATGCACATGTCTGGCCTATATGCAACACGACACTGATTAATACATATAGAAGAAGAAAATCTTGTATGTCATGCAAAAATATGTTAACCCATGAGACATCCACAAAAACCGTCAAGAAATCGCACCACTCCAAAATAGTATATGCGACATGTGTATCGGCTAAAGATGTAAAGGTGGAAAATATATAGTAAATCCAGAAATGAAGTATGCATACAACCGTGTACTCCACTGGAAACCGATCTTGGGATCATCATGTTCCAAAACGCCAATATCCGAAGAGAATAAATTACAGAATAAGTTGAAAAGACAAGATTACTTCATTATGGTCGGAAGAATCGTAATGAGAGAGTCGGTTTTGTGGTAGATGCAGACGAAGGAGAGGATTGCGGGGATGTGGCAGGATTCGATGGTAATTTCCATGTCTTGTTGGGATTTAATGGGTCGATGAGACTCTGCTCGGGGCAGACGTTGTCGTTTGCGTAGTTGAAGTAGCGTTCCATGATGTCGGTTTTGTGGAGCCATCGTTGAGGTCCGTATGAGAAATGGGATACGATGGATTGGGATTCGACAAGGACGGCTATATTTCATCTGAGTTAGCATATTCAGAGATCAGAAAAGTGATTGAACTTACGTCGTCGGAGCAGCCGTGGCATCTCAACGGTCAATTGATGCTCATCGTCACCTTGAGGGTGACCCGTAATGATGTCCATGTAGTCGAGCACATCAGCTCCATGCATAACAATAAAGTTGATACTCAAGCGATATCCGCGCATATTCCAAGTCGTACCCTTGCCGTAGTCCTTGGACAAATAGTACCTGCCCAACTCATTGTTTTCGAGATGCTCAAAAAAGCCGTAATGATTCTGAGCGCCGATTTCCCATTGAGTGAGATGAGGCCCGCCCTCTGCATTGGTGGCGGCAATGCTTGACGTGAATAGATCCGTTTCATTCCGTGTGGGCAACCAGCGGTGTTTGGGAATGTCTTCTGGCTTATCGACGTTGAAGTAGTCTGTGAAATTTTCGAACTTTGTGAAATCCATATTGTGGTCGCCAGACCAGGTCGGTAGTTCAGATGTCTTCCATGCACCGTTTCCGCGTGAGGCGAGCGCGGTCTCGTTTGGTTCCAGCTCCGGCTTGTATGACCGCGCAACGTCTGAATGGTAATGCCACCAACCTAGCGCAGGGCTGTTGACAACATTGGCCGAGATCATGAGCGCATTGGGGTTGTTGATTAGTGTGGTGACGGCTTTAGGGATGGCCTGCGGAGCAATAAAGACAACATCGTCATCAATCTTGACATAGATCGTATTTCGTTCCTTGAAAGAGGCCTCATAAACATTGCCATATCCCTTCTCTTCCATGCGAACAACCTTGTAGTCACCATCCGACGCATCGGCTACTCGGTCGAGCCAGGCGAGATCTTCCTTGTTGTCAGTGTTTGCCGCGAAGATGACCTCGTCCAACCAACCACCACTAGAAACCAAATTCTGGCGCAGATAGCATTCAAGAATAGACGAACGATCGCGACGTCCGTAAAAGATGATACCAACAACCCTCAACCCCTCAGGCTTGTGCAGACTCGAAACCGCAGAGGCAAGGTCATCTTCGGAAGAGGTGGTATCATGTGAGGATCCCGTGGTTGAGCCCAAGGCAGGCCTAGGCAGCGATGGTAGTGTCGGGAGAGGGGATGCTTTTGGCTCGGCATGAGAGGAGCCCGGCGAAACCATTATATGTGCACTTCCAGTATCCATGTCATCGAGACGGGGGGGAGGCGGCCCCGATTTCCAGAACGGCGGTTCTTCGACATAGACGTAGGCCAGCGAGAACACGAAAAGAGCGACGACTGTGACGGTTGCGAAATATGCAAGGCGACCAATTCGTCCTGACCTGGGATACGTCCAGCCCGGTAGTGAGTATTTGTGATTCATCTTGGTAATTCTTGTCTTGTTTCTTGTTCCCCTCCTCCTATGCTGAATGCTCCCCTCTGTCTCTGTCCCCGATCAAGATTCCACGGAAAGACCAATGGAAATGAGTCGGAATAGGATCATGGGACAGGGCAAGCGATGGTTAAATGAGTTGCGATAGTACGTTTGCTTCACTTGGTGTATGTACCGAAGGACGTTGTCTAGAGAGAAAAGGAGAAGACAAAAGTTAGTCCAGCTTGTTTCCGACTAGTATGATTTCAGGTAAGCAACGCTTACTAGTGCAGTTGGCAGAGAATCAGCGCATGGTCGACCCGCAGCTCAGCCTTGAAGCTTTTCGATCTGGTCGTTCCTGTATCTATTCCAGGAGTGTGAGCCTGGTCGCTATCGGTCACTGATACTCTGATGCGGAGTAAGAACTCAGAAACGAGCTTGGTCAATTTGTGTCACTTCCGGAATCAGAACCAAGACCCTGGGCTCTCCCAGACTGTCCGGAGTCTGCTCGCGTAGAAGGTCAGCGTCGACTTGATGACACCGGCCGGCCAAGCCCCATAGTAAAATTTCGACGGAACACAGCCAATCACAAAGCTTCATTAAAATCAATATAGCAGCCGCCATGCCGGATATATGTTAGCGTCCGAGAACGACCAGATTTGTTGCCTCAAAATGGGGCAGTAGCAGCCAATCAAACTGCAAGGAGAGGGTTCTCCCGGTCGTATGCGGCATGGTGGGTCTTGGCACAATGCATGGTGTGGGGCCACGTTGCACCTGGCCCAGTTTGATTTGCCGTTTTCGGTCAGCCTCCAACCTTATCATCGATAGCAATACGTACGTTACTGTACGTTACCTGTACAGTACTGTTGGTTTCTCTCTCTCGTGATTGTTCCTTACGGAGTAATTATTCGGGCTCTTACTACAATACAGCCATGTCTGGTCTGCATACTCAAGGACTTTCCGAAGATTCTTGATGGACTACGTAAGCATGTACTCCGACTGGCAGCCGTTATGTTGGTGTATCGAATTGCAACGTACCTCGTATGTATGGTAAGCTCGTTTGACAGAACCAAAAGGGGCCAACATTGTCTCAGGCGCGGCCCAATGAATTCTCTCGCAAGATGTCGATTTATTGGGGGCGTTTAAGTCTCTTTTCAGCCTCAGGTATGATATCCAACTGTGGCTTGGCGGCACCTTGACATGCAGACATATGTATTTTCTCTACCGATGTGATCTGTTAAAAGCTTCATTGAAGTCCGCGACTAGTATTATGGTCAAAAATGAGCAAGAATAAGTTGAATAAATTGTTGGCACTAGTACGCCGGCCGCTTCCGTACCAACAACTTCCGACGATCTTAGGGTTAGCTGACAGCCGA
Organism: Talaromyces ruber; assembly: GCA_022813215.1. Taxonomy (NCBI): domain Eukaryota; kingdom Fungi; phylum Ascomycota; class Eurotiomycetes; order Eurotiales; family Trichocomaceae; genus Talaromyces; species Talaromyces ruber. The sequence goes on along the minus strand of JAKLMW010000032.1, from coordinate 115,260 downwards.
ACGTATCAGATACTTTATATCCTGAATACGACAATTAGAATGACTACTGGATGAGACTGCACTTTCAACCATCATGAATGACTCCAAATTACCTGGATGACCCAAATTTTACCATACTACTCGTTGTCATGTGTCGTTCCAAAGCTACCAAGACCGGGGTAGGGTTGTACCGATATGATCAACACATGGTTGGACCCAGGTGGTCCGTTTCAAAAGTTTCATTCCAAACTGACAGCTACGTACTATAATTAGATGGCCCATTCCAAGCGGGCAGCGTTGGATTTTCTATACTTACTCAACATGCGCACCGATTGATTGTTTGTGCTGAATTAGACTTTTAGTCAGTTGTCTATTACGCGACTATATAGAGATATTGACGATTGCGCAACGTTTTGTAGTTGATATACCCGACTACCTTCTTGGAAGGAAGTCGGGACCTTTGAGAAGATCAAGGTGTTCCAAGGTCAGTTGGTGGACAAATATCGTTGACAAACAATCAATTCTTTTTTGTACAATTCTGAGTTATCTACAATAATATCCATGCACACAATACCGGTTTGCCATGCCAGGATATTCAAACATGTACCAACCAGCCCGGACGCCAAACCCTAATCCTATGTATCTTCAGATGTCCCAAGACCTAGTTCCCAGCAAGAATAGAAGATCACTTCTCCGAGGTATCATAATTGTAGAAACCAGGTTTCATCCTGACCTCCCTACCCAAACACAAACCATACAACTCATCAACATAAGTGGTCCCAAACCTAGCCAGACCACCTTCAATAACAGTCCTTCTCTCGGCACCTGCCAACGATGCCATCGAGTAGCTAACATGTCCATCGACCTGATACTCACTAATCGCATCGTTGTTCTGTGGTGCTGATGAGGCGTGTGGTTGTATAGATGATTTCCGTTTTGATGGTATGTCCGTCATTTCAACATCGTCTAATCGCGCCACGTCCACCGTCACTTCTTTGCTCACGAGGATCTCATTAATGAATGGATTGAGCACGTTTCTCGTGGGACTAATGCTTGTTGGTGGTGATTTCGGGGGTGGTGCTGACAGGAACGCCGATCTGGTGTGTATATCTGATAGTTGCCGAACTAGGGATTCTTGCGATGTAGCGCGTGTAAGCCGACCAGGTAGTAATTGGATTTTCTTGCTGCTTACGCTTGACTGAAGGCGGCTCAATATCTTGCTTGGAAACACTATAATTTTCTGTGAAGGTTTGATTGAGTTCTCTTTCTCCTTGTGGTTCGCTGTTGACTGTGCAGTGTAAGACGCAAACTCGGCATTCAATTCGCGGATGAAACGTTCCCGTTCGCTAAATTTGTCGTTGACTTGCTCCTGCACTCTAAAGAGTCTGAGCGGCGTGAATGTAAGAGTGGCGTCAGATATCCGAGTATCCAAAGCAGATACGACTCGGAAACAGATCAGTACACATTGCTCGGGATCAGATGGTGATTGTCGATAACACGGTGCAAGAAGCGGCTTTGCTGAGAACCGGGCTGCTGATGCAATATTCTCAGGCAGAATCGTCATTAGCTCAAGCATGGCTCGGTACAAATGTGTAGGAAACGATTCTTCTGCCGTTGACGAAAGAGTGTCGACACTGCTGACGCTGCCGTTGCTGTCACCTATAGTGCTTCTTAGGGCTAGCAGTTGTTTCAGACATGCCGTGAATCCACATTCATCCATCGAATTTAGCAATTCCAAGTCGGTTTTTGTGAGCGAAGAGATCGGTAGAGTTGAACTAGGCAGTCTCATCCCACCACCAGTTCGGGTAAGTATCTCGAAATGTTCTCGGAGCGTTGGACGTAGACCAAAAGCAACAAGATGGACTCCTGGCGGGTAGCCCCTGCTACTGCTGGCATAATCACGCATTTCGTGCAGATGAATAGCGAGATCTGTAGGTGATAAATGTACACGACGAGACAGGATATCTGTAACTCGCTCAATTGGAGCGAAGCGATACCCACTCGCCATGAATTTTACTGCCTCGTGCTCATCCAATTGCCGTACAGTGAACATGAGCTGACCCTTTCCTATTCTAGGTAAGGCCCTTGACCCCAACTCGAATCTCGACACCTGAGTTACCGTCGACAAGACTTGGTGGTAGAGTTCTCCCAGACCAGAAAGAGGTAAACGCAACTCGTCAGCCAGGTTCTGCGCGGTTATACAAAAGAAATGTTTGAAGATCGTATCAAAGCTGAGTTGTGTATCCTGGTAGTTTTCGGTCACTATGCCGTGCTGATTTATCAGACGCTTGATTTCGAGTTCGTTGCTTTGAAGTGTGGTTTTCATCGATGGGATGATGCCCTTTACCAGAGCCCAGTTGCGGGATGCGCGGAATGCCCATAGGAAGGCTGAGTGGGTGCGACTGAAGTCATCGTCTTTCATGGACTGTTCTAATCAGCATCTGAAGTGGCATTTACACAAGTCGAAGCAAAATACCTTGTTGATGTATCGATCGACCACTTTCCGTGTCGGGAGAAGAGCTTGGGGAGAAACCATGATACGGCCAGCAGGATCGAAAAATGCGCATGACAAGACTAACTGGCGGGCTCGAGTAGTCGATTGATGGCGACGACCTCCAGCAATGATTGCACAAATCGTGAGAGTGATGCAGGCCGCAAATGACTACACAAGTTAGCAGGCTAATCGAAACACAGTTTGCTGAAATGACTTACCAATGCCGCACAAATTATAACCGTCTGACTCCGTGACAGCTGGCCAGCACCCAAGAATTCCGGAATACGATGATATTGAGTACCCACGGCAGCTGTCCAATGCATCCCCGAGACCGCGCCAGCCAACAACACCGCACAAACCAGTCTTCGCCACCAGCTATTCGTCCAGGCTGCTTTCCATCTAAAGAAAATGCTCAGGGCGATGGTAGCAGATACAGTCGCAATCAGAGCAGCGCCAACGATGTAGGCCGGTCCATATGAACAGTGATAATTCGAAATTCCGAGCTGGCCTAGGTAGTGCATGGCGCATATAGCGGCGCCAGTTCCAATCCCACCGGCGAGAAGGCGTACTAGCGACGGTTTCTCTTCGAAGGAGATGGCATAGAAAGCGGTCGATAAGACTAGTATCGGTAGGAATAGGGAGACGATGGTGAACTGGATGTTGTATGATATCTGCTGGGCGTTGCTGCCGTCACCAAGTACAATTGCTCTGTTTCCGATCTTGCCTCATATTAGTTACGCAACTGCGAATGTTGATCTTGGGCAATGATCACTCACGAAATGCATACTATAAATACCAATCCCTCCCATGGAAAGAGAAGATGCTAGTAGCAGATACCTATAAAACTCGTTAAGAACAGACAAACGAGGGGACAAATCCTACGGACCAATTGAGCAGACCAGATCGCGAGGATCGACGATGTAGCAGTTCCAGGCAAGTAGTTGAGCCCATTACACTCACGATATACGACAAAGCAATGTAGCCACCATCGTAGTTGACTGGCATCGGCACCAGGCCGTTGAGCATGTGCTGTGTTGGCGCAGTCATTGTGTACCTGCTTACCTACATGTACTTACCGACTAGGTAGGCAGGCATTCGAGACCCAAATTGAAAGATCGACAGGATCTTCCGGAATATAAAACAAAGGAGCGGCTATATCACGACCGAAGGCATGTGTTAAAATATAGAGCAGATCAAGTACCGTGCATCAGGCAAGAACGGGGTATTCCGAAGTTAAACGGAGGAAAAATAGGACAGACATCTATCCTAAATCTAAAACCGCCATGTGGCTATCGTAGAAAAACCAAGCAAATCCCCTTGGCTGGGTACGGAGTACGATACGTAAAAGTGGGATTGGATCGATCCATATCGACTTTCAGATCTATCAGGGATGTGGGACTTGCTCCTTCGACTCGACCCGACAGAGGCAGAGATAGTTCGAAGATTTGTGGGCCAGTTCCATGCATAACATGAAGCTCCGTATAAGGAAAAAGCAAGCTGAACCAATATGAAGTTAATATCATCCCGAGAATTGACTGGGCCGAAGAAGGGTCGCCAACTGTAGCATCATCGCGAGAGTCCGGTCTTATTCGGTGCTTAGTGCTTACCGAGGCACAGATCTCGAATGGCTCACGGCGAATGCTCCCCAGAGTAGAATCATAGAACTAGCCTCCAAGCCTGCAAAGTATACATCCCTGAAAATGTCAGATGAACCACACTCGCATCGACCTATGAGTTCGCACTGTATATCCTGTTCAGTCAGCCACTGGGGACCTGGATCGGACTATGTGCCCTAAAACTATCCAAGCGTCATGGCTAGCGCGATCCGGAAATACGAAGAGGAATTTCAGGGAATGTGGATTTAATCTATTTGCTTGTATCTGATTTGATCCGCAGTAGAGGGGTAAACAAGACTACAGATTTAGTAGGAAAACATTTCATATGGAGTCTAGATTATTGCTTTACGTACCAGGTACGTAGCTTCGACTACGGAGTGCATATACTATGTACTTGAGCAGGAAATTCAACTTTCTTGCCTGGGTATCATCCCTGCACTTGTTGCGCAGCCACATGCAATAAACAATATGAAAAAGTGCAGAGTCTAGGCTCGATGCATCTATCTCTGCCTTGGTCCGAAAAGTGTAATTCCAGAGGCTAGTGATGCAGTATGAGATTTGTTTTCAATCCCCGTTTCACATCCACGATCTGAGAACCCGTTTCTCGATCGACACAAAAGTTTTCTCGCTTGATACTGCCCTAACAGCTCTACGTTCGGGATTCTTGCACTTCTTGGCCCTACTCAAGTTTTTACTGGGTTCCAAGATCTAGGTGAATCCACCGGGATTACGCTAGGAGTTGACACTTGACGGTACGCCGGACGACAGTCAACTTGCGTACGGAAGAGGCCTGATGTGGTAAAATGTAGAAACTAGCTACGTAGTTTCTGGTTAGTAAATTAGTGCTGATCCAATGGGCCTGCCTGCGATTTCGTGAGGCTGCTAAGTGCGACTAGCCCTGACTCGGACATACGGCACCTTAGAGCACAAGAGTAGAAAAAGAAGCGAGGAAGATATTAAGGGCAAAACACAAACACTGCTCGATTCTCATAGAAATAACTGCTTTGTTTCACCACTGAGAATCACAAGGAAGATTCTGTTTCCACATCGAAGATCAATCAATCACTTGCCCGCCAGATAACCTTTGATTTGTATGCATGAAAAGAGTTCAACTCTAACAATCCTGCTTATTCCCAAGCCCTAATCTCCACTGGATCAAACCAGTGTCCACTATTTGCTGCCTTTAGAATCTACGAATCCCGCCAACACTAAGAGTTAACACGATTTTCTCAAATAATGGGAGTATTTAGCCGGATGCTTCGAGTCCAAAGCAAGCCGAGAACATGTCAATATTTTCCACGCATGAGGCTGTACATGAGACAGATCAATCAAGGGATATAGACACCTAAAAGAAGCAATCGAAGGATGAGAAAATCCAACTTTCTATTTCTCACACAAAGTTTCGTCTGATGTATGGGGACAACCCCATCGTGGTGCACTGTTCAATGTTCTTACGTATTGACAACGCTGTCTGAGAAACTGAAACACATTACTAATATAGATGATCTAATTCGAAATGCCGTATTTCAAGTGCCGGATACTTCTTGCTTTGTATACTGAATTGCACCCACGGATCTACCGACGAATCCGATTCAAACCCCAGCTCAAAAATGATGCCTATCGGCATACAGGTTACAACAACGCCACAGCCATCGCATACGTGGTTGTCTTTGACGCAACGGGTGATACCTTGCCATCCCACGCGACATGCCACGCTTTGCACCTTATGTCTCTCTTTAGACTCTCTCTCTCTCACGATATGTAAATTCTCCGTGTCGATCTGCTTCGTTACGTGTACTCCGTAAACTCCAGGCAAATCGGACGCATGTCCCAGATGTCGGCTAGAATGCCTGCTAAATACATTTTGCATGTAACTCGTACTAACTTCTAAACGTACATTAACTTTTTATATTCATTCTCATCCAAAGGGTTTGAAATGCCCTCCGTCCAATTGGGATTTACAATGCATCGGTGACACAGCCGTGGCTGGCATCGCTAACAAGTCTGTAACAAAAAGCATTAGTGTGAGTTTCTGGAAAGCGAAAGAGTCAAAACAACATACTTGGCATATTTTCCTAGAGTTCCCCGCATAGTCAAACCGGTAGCAGGCAACTTGCCAGCCGCGCGGTCCGCTTCCCATTGCTTGCGACGCGAGGCCAGCTCGCTCTCCTCGACATGCAAATCTAGAACACGGCTCTCGGCGTCAATGGTGATGTCGTCGCCATCCTTGACGAGGCCGATGGGTCCGCCGACGGCGGCCTCGGGGACAATGTGACCGATCAGGAATCCGTGAGAACCACCAGAGAAGCGGCCGTCTGTGATGAGAGCGCAGGACTTGCCAAGTCCGGCGCCCATGAGGGCGGAGGAGGGTTTCAACATTTCTTCATGAATTAGTACCAGTCATTATAGTTCAAGTTCACTCTGGATGAGAGAAACATACCGGGCATGCCTGGGCCGCCCTTGGGGCCACAGTAGCGAATGACAACAACAGTCTTGTCCTCCTGCTTAATCTCCTTGCGCTCGAGCGCAGCAACAAAGTCATCCTCATCATCAAAGACACGAGCCTTGCCCTTGAAGATCGTTCCTTCCTTTCCAGTAATCTTACCAACACAACCCTCGGGCGCAAGACTGCCTCTCAAGATCTGAATGTGGCCGGTGTTCTTGATGGGGTTCGACAAAGGACGGATGATCTTCTGGTCCTCGGGGAAGTCAGGGACGTCCTTGACGTTCTCGGCGAGTGTCTTTCCAGTAACAGTAATTCCAGTGCCGTCAATCAATCCTTCCTTGATCAAGAACTTGATCAAAGACGGGGTTCCTCCGACCTGGTACAAGTCATTAAAGACATATTTTCCAGAGGGCTTGAGGTCGGCAAGGAAGGGGGTGCGGTCAGATACGGCCTGGAAGTCGTCAATAGTCAATTTGATGCCGACAGAGTCTGCAATGGCGATCAAATGAAGAACGGCATTGGTCGATCCACCAGTAATGTTGACAAGAATCATGGCGTTCTCGAATGCCTGGCGTGTCAAAATGTCTGACGGGCGGATGTCCTCCTTCAGTAGAGTTTTGATGGCTTCACCGGCAGCCAAACATTCGAGCTGCTTGACCTTGGAGTCGGCTGGGTTGGATGAAGAGCCGGGCAATGTCATACCCATAATCTCAATAGAGCTAGCCAAAGTGTTGGCGGTATACATACCACCGCAAGCACCCTGACCGGGACAAGCGTGACGAATGACATCGAAGCGCTCCTTCTCACTGAACTCGCCTGACAAAAACTGACCGTAAGCCTGGAAGGCAGACACAATATCAATATCTGCATTGTTCTGCGTCGCAGCGCAACCGGCCTTGATAGAACCACCGTAAACCATCAAACTGGGTCTGTTGACTCGGCCCATAGCCATCATGACACCAGGCATGTTCTTGTCGCAACCGGGGATGCTAATGTTAGCATCGTACCATTGGCCTCCCATGACAGTCTCGATCGAATCGGCGATAAGATCTCGGCTCTGGAGCGAGAAGCGCATTCCCTTGGTACCCATACTGATCCCATCACTGACACCAACTGTGTTGAACTGATATCCGATCAAGCCCGCTTTCTCCACACCCTTCTTGACGAGGTGGTTGAGCTCGAGGAGATGCATGTTGCACGGATTACCGGTGAACCACACCGATGAGATTCCCACTTGGGCTTTGTTCATATCAGCTTCTGATAGTCCTGTGGCGTACAGCATGGCTTGCGAAGCGCCTTGGGAGATGGGCTGTGTGATGGTTCTGGAGACCTTGTTGAGGCCTTCATCGTCGCTTCGGCGAGGGAGGGTAGTTGAGAGCGAGCGTCTGCAATCAAACAGTTAGAGATTTGTTCGATTAGATCAATTGAGTCAAGCAGTCACTCACGAAGCGAATTGAGTATTCTGAAACGCCTTCAGAGCCGAGGGCAACCGCCCTCTAGTTTGTGACAAAAACATTTTTGCCCTTCGTAGTTGAGCTAAGGGCCAGAGCGGAGATTGTCTACCACTAAAAAATGTGAGCTTCTTATCTCAGTCTGTTGCGTTTGGTTCACAGTAGCTTAGAAACATACCACTCAATAGAAAATTGGTTGAAGAAAGAATTAGCAGATGTCGGCGGTGAATGAATGACTGAAGCTGATTTTGGAGGAGGTGGTTCTATCCGGGGAAACGAGGTCCATCTCCGAGCTCTGCGCAAAAGTGCGACATCGGCCGGACCAGCCAATCCGCGCGCGCTGTAAGGTCAGCTATGGCATCTTCCCCTCAGACAAAGTACGGGGTAATCTTAAACTATTTTCTTATTATCAGTTAAGCACGATGAGTAACTTCGTTGTTTTCATTCAGATGGCAGTACATTGTCATAGTCGTAAAAGGCATGATGCATAGCTAATCATAAACATGTGTATATAGTACAAAAGTATGGTATAACATTAGTGTTAAGGCACTTCTTTGTCTCCTCGCTTCAATTCGCCTTCCAAATCAAGAGCTTCACTGACAAAAGGATGTTTTGCGATTTGATCCAAGCTTTTTCGTCGCGAGTGTCGTTTCAACAATCCCTCTACACAGTCCCGCGCACCCTCAAGTCCCGCGCCCTTGACGGGATCCCATTCCTCATCTTCGTTGGCGTACCGATACCATGACCATTCACACCGTGCGATTCGATGAGGTGTTCGGGCGCGCAGTTTCGCTGGGTCCCCACGGGTGCCTGGCAAAGCGTCAAAGGGTAGTCGGTTCTCCATCATGGCGTACAGCAACACTCCCAACGCCCATGCGTCCGTGGAACGTCCATCGTACGGCTGACCCATGAGAATCTCGGGTGCCGCATAATCTTCACTACCACAACGGGTATGAAGAAGAGGACTTTCAGGAGGCTCCGGAATCCTGCGGGACAGACCCAAATCACTTATGGTTATCACCGCGCGATCATATGTGCGCCAATCGGATATTTGCCCCATGGCTGAAGGCGGCAAATTGACCAAAACGTCTGAACAAGAGGTCAGAACCACCATCAAAGCTAGAAAGCAGTGAAAATGGCAGGCAACTTACTCTCAAGTTTGATGTCACGGTGGACAATGAAGTTGGCATGCAGATAGCGTACTGCCCCAACCATTTCGGCAAACATTCGCCTAATCAACGGCGGAGTCATAAGAGACTTCATATCTGATGTTGCAAAATCGAACAGATCTCCTCCAGGACAATAATCCAAAACTAGCAATGCTCGCTTGTCGTCGCTACCGAATGCTTTCAACTGAACCAGTGACGGATGATTGACCGATTTTAAGATTTCGACCTCGCGCTTTAAAGATACTTCAACGCGCTCCTCGTCTGCTCCCCCAGCCGGCCCGTACTCTATAATCTTGACCGCGACCAACTTTTGGGACATCAAACTGGGCATCCGAACATGTCCATCCTTCATTGGCGCATCGTCCGGTATCCTCACGGCAAGACTGACTTGACTAAATGTTCCTTGGCCCAACTGTCGAAGCTTTCTGTATTTCCTCGGCTGCTTCGTACGAATAGATCGTACAAAGTATGTCTCATTCTGAGTGCCATCGGATGCATCACTTTGGATGATGGGCTTCGAGTCTGCTTCTTCATCTCCGTTGCGAGTTGAGCGAGGCGGCGTCGGCGGTCGGGCTGTAGGCAATGCCAACCCTCGCTTTTCTCCGAGATATTGTTCACGATGCAAGCGATTTAGATCAGTTGTCGAATCTGCGGACGACGACGACGAGAGATCGGAGGGATGGCCGGTGCGTGGTAAGCCGTCAGGTCTTTGAAGCGATGCGGGTCCTCTCTTAGGGATGTGTTCGCTCAGACTGCGATTCCGCGAATGCCCACGGACCTCTTCATGTCCTCCCAACCCGCTTTCTCGCACCTCACTACCAGTGAGTCGAGTACTACTATATCTCCTCGACCGCGACCTGGATGATGCCGTTCGGAGCAAATGAGTGGAATCGCTTAGGCGTAAATTCAAGAACGAACCACTGCGCGACAATGTGGACGACGTTCGCGAAAGAGAATGCGACGAGATTGTGCGGCCTCCAGAACGCCACGAGGCCGGGCTGAGATACCCGATCGGCGACGGCAAGGGAGTGATGTCAGCCATCGCAGCTAGCGCAGGAGAAGACACAGTCGACGATCGCATTGACGAAGGAGAAAGCGATTCGGTGCTGGACATGGCATTCATCCTCACAGGATAGCTGGGAGTTCGCCGAGAGAGGCTGGTCGAGGAAAGACTCTGGCGTAGAGACGAATCATTGTCGTTCAATGGAGTCACCGGTCGATGGTTGGGAGGCAGGTCGGTATGTACATGTAACGGAGGGAATGGATTGCTTCTGGGGGCATAATGCGCTCCATTGTACGAAGCCCAAACAGACGCTATTGTATTGGTGTAAGGGTGCGAGTGTGAAGCATTGCAAACGGGCTCCGAGGTTGCTGGTGTTGACGTCTTCGTCGTTCGGCCTTGGAATTCCGCAGGCAGTAAAGTCCGGGGATTTGCATGCTGCGACTGATCTTCTGACCCGACGGTCTGCCGATGAGACTCGGGAGTCGACATAAGTATAATAAGATGGAAAAATGTATAGTCCAACTCCTAGACACAAAAATTCCCCTTATCTCCCTCTTCCTCTGTTTCTCCTGCCCTGGACGTAGTCGCAAGGAAGGTTTCGGGAGAGAAGCCGTACTTGCTTCTAGACGGAAGCGGACGAGTCACCTGGCTTGGCAGCGATTTTCAGTATGGATCGGATTGGAATTGCCAGTGTCAGCAGAGGGATCCGATTTTTTCTCGCTTTTGTTGGTCAGCTAAGTTATACAGAGCCAGGTGCATCATGCACGTTAGTCGAGCGCAAGCGGCAGGGTGTTTGAGACTGCGTACAGCACGAGCGCCGAGCCTTCTATAAAAGCATCTTTTGGAGATAGGCGCCTGCAGCTCTGATGGTACCTAGCCAATCCAACGTGACAGTGAAGCCTAAGAGGTAACAGGGCTTCAGGCTATAAGTCGTTTGTCCTGTCAAACCATCCCTTTTTTTTTTTCCTCGGGTTAAATTACTGGTAGCCAGATATGCAATGGTAAATTTAAAATGAGGCCCGCTCAAGCCTTACGTACTAAGCCTTTAACCCCAGTTTACGCGGGTCACGACTCACGACGCGACGATACAGTAGTACGTAGCTGGCATGGCACGGATTATATCTAGTAAAGGCACTCAGAAAGGATCTGAGAGACTAGTCCAGTCAACAACCATCAGATTTGTAAATGTTTGCATATATAATATACTCCGCGGATGTTGGACCGTCGGGTGAATTTCTTGCTCATCCAAAGGCTGGCAAATTAGCAGTCAATCTTACCCAACCAGGCAGTTCCGCCAGAGCTTGGAGAAGATCGCATCGCGTCACGTGGAGCCTGTAGTGTATCACACTGGCGGGCCAATCGGGTGGCCTGAGCCAATCATTTTCCAAAGACGCGTACTCAGTTGGTATGTAACATACAATGTACTATGTACAGTGACCTCACCTGTCAAAGGGAGCTACGCCTGTATGTATGGTCAAGGCTCTTGCCTATCCCTAGCTGCGAAGCGCATAATCAGGCCATGATGCAACGTACACTGCCCAGATCGGTATTAATTACAAAGGCCGAAGACCAGTTGTTTATGTGCTCATTGCAACATGTATTATCTAACACCCAGGTGGTTATAACCATGCGATCACCGCCATGCTAACATAAATAGCCGCTGAAATGAAAAAACGACAAACCAGAACAGAAAGAAAGGTTCTATATGTACAATACAATTTCCAAATGAGCATATCCGGTCTGAATCCGTCAAGAAATGCCAGCATTAATGGTATGCCCTAACGCCGGAGTGAAGAAGTAGGTCCGAATTGTTAAAAGACCCAAAATGAACTTTGTTAATACACTGCGCGAAGGTGAAGCGCTGGTTGGTTGTCGAGAAATCTCTCTTGTGAGATAGAGCCGTCATTAATGCAATGTTGAAAATAAGCGGCGAGGTGAAGAACTTTTTCCGTTTCGATTGGGCCCGTTTACTCGAAGACAGCCTTGCGGATAACCTATACATGAGTTAGTAATAATACTATCGCCAAATAAGAAGCAAGACGTACGGTCCAGGCCCCGGCTATGCTAGCAACAATACCGCCAGAAATAAGCATAGGTCTTGTGCCTCGGGTACTCTTAAAAATCATTCCACTCAAAGCACCAGCGACAATGCTGTTGGCAGCATCGTGCTTGCCACGAGTATATCCAATCATGGAGTTGATACCATTATACACCATAGCCACAACACCTGCGCTGTTTCCCAAAAACGGCCCTCGTCGGGTAATCGAGTTCAGCACACCGTTGAGACGCAGCTTAGGTGGAGCATTGGCCGGTGTTCGTTGTAAACCTTCTGCCAGTCCCCAGACTCCTCCTATCGTAAGTCCGGCCAAATATGTCGATCCAGCGCCGTAACAAAGATCATCAGACCAGCCCCTTGAAGGTAGGGCGGACCGTGAGCCGGGGATTGCGTCTAAAGCGGAGTCTTCTAGTGAGAGATAATCAAGCGTGTCCTGATTAAGGCCTGCTAGCGGGTGCAGTTGAGAAGGGTCGGGGAATGATGTTTGTCCGAGAAAAGAGGACACGTCTTGCGCAGAGGTAGGATCGAAGGCATCTTGTGAGGTGGTCGCCTTGCGGCCGCTGAACGAGTCCCAAATAGCCATGACGGGCAGAATAATCAACTAACAAAAAGCGGAAACAGAAAGAAAGTCGCAAGGGAGAATTGAATAGGTCGTGAGTGACAATAGATTACTGCGCAGATGGCCGATTCGATATCGAGTGATGGCTCTGAGACGGACGAGTTGACATTGATCGAATCTGAAGTTAGGATTAAAAACTTCTTTTTCCTTCTGACGGCAAGCCCAAGTTCCTAAGGGAAAGAGCCACTCACGGCGCAGAACGGGGAAGGAGCCACCGGCCCTGCGGAAGAACTCTCGGCCCGATCAGATATCCATGCACACTAGTACCGAAGTGGAAACATTTCTTAAATTTCCACAAGAACCACCACAAGGTGGGATGAGTCTGGAGTTGCGGGAAAGAACATTCTGACCAGCAATTTTGCTTTCAGGTGCTTCAGACAGTCAGAAATATGACTGTCCTCAAGGCTAGCCTTCTTGGTGGCGGTGTACAGGATGCGGATGCGGATATCGAATCTTTTTCCACGAATATACAAATGGTTCCCGAACAGACTCTGCTAAAAGTATGCAAAGGACCACTCAAGAGATTTGTGAAGACTTGCCAAAATGAGCAGTAAGTTGGACCTCCAGTCGAAAACATATTTTCATCCCGTGAACTATAACTGATTATTTTATAGGCAAATCAGAAATGCGTGGGAATCACTGTTCCTCACTTTCTCCACTAGATCTATGTCGAAAGGACAGACACAGGCTGCATGCAATGCAGTAATCCATTTTCTAGAGAGTGCATCGTCCTCGACTATATCTACAATAAAAGATATGGCACATTCAAATCAAACATGGCTTGCTGTGTTCGAAGTGGTGCTGATAAGGTTTGACGACACTACGCCCAAGCCGATGAAGCAGGTCCTCAACGGCCTCTTCAAGTTACTTAAAAAACACCCAGATACCACTGAAGCCCACCGAATAAAAGCGGGAGTCATGGACAAAATTATGCCTAGTATCATTCTGGCAGATAAATCACGGCTGAAATCATCTCTCGTCTCACTAGAAAGACTTTTACGAGAAAGTGGGATGTCTACCTCGACACTGATGTCACTGATTTATGACTGGCTGGTGGCACACTATGAAGAATGGCAATCTCTATATGCTAGGCACTGTCAAGCCTTATCGGTTGACATATCGCCATTACACAGCACCGACGTGAAGTATGACGATGTGAGCATCAGTGTTAAGCATGGTATTTCAACCATTTTCAGCCTGGCAATTCTCATACATGCAAAAGAACATGGGTTCGTCTCGACAGGTGGATCTTTGATGGCATTTCTGCACAAAAATGCAAACGAAGAAAACAAAGACACCGGACAGAGCTGCTATCCTCTGACGAGCTGGATTCGGCCCACCAAGCACATCATGCTGGAAAATATGGAATACTTGGAGCTATATTCCAGATCTATTCTTCTGCCCCTATTAGAAGCAGACATCAAAGCATTCCGATCCTTCATCGCAGACTTGCCATTGGATCCAGTATTAACGGGTAATATGGAAGGTTCGGGAAGCGTTGATGAGTTCATTCTTCTTTTCTCTGCTTTGGGGGTAGGTAAGAAGATTGGCTTTGTGCATGAAGATCGTAAGTCGAATCCATATCTGGCTCTACCTTGACTCGGTCTCGCTGACATTTTATAGAGTTCGAGAAGCGAACAGCTGCGACAAGGAACGTGGACGTCGCAGATATACTTATTCTAAAAAGTGATGTAATTGGTCGCTTTCTGCTTCACAACGAACCGAGAGTAAGACTGTTGGCCCTTTCACTTCTAATAACGGCACCCGTTATGTCGAAACCTATATCTGCAATTGCCTTGAACAGTATAATGGAAGGTCTTTATTCCATAAATGCCGACTCCGACGCATTCATTCGCCAGGAAACGATGTCTTATATGCGTAGACTTATGTTGCGTTTGCGAGGACCAGGAGTTCTGAAAGATTTCATGGAAAAGGAAGGAAAGGATAGTAAGATATTTATGGAGCATTACGTCGATTTCCTTGAGGAAGAGCTTCTCCCAACCGCTTCATACCAACGCCACATATCGGCGCTGAAATCGATATCACTTGTGTTGAAAACTGGTATCGACCCAAATGCTACTCATGTTCCAGAAGAGGAGCAGATGTTGTGGCGGTACAAAGTGAATATTCTGCGGCCCAGTCTTTTCAGACTTCTAGTGGATCTTCTTCTAGACCCATTTGAAGAAGTCCGAGCAACCGCTCTTGCACTTATTGGTTTGTTCCCAAGTCACCTTTCCAGTCAAGCAAAGCATAGTGCTTTTGATGGTGGTTTAGTTGTTGCGGAGAAATTGGTGACTGCACTGTCGAGGGCTGAAGCGCTTGCTAGTGGAACTAGTCGAGCAGACCATGCGGATACGGTTGCTAGACTGTACCATGCCTTATATTCAACAGCCAAAGACGGACACGAAACAGGAGCTGTAGATTCTTGGTACAGTACGAAGACTGGTGTCGTAAATGAGATTTTGCGAAGACTCGAAGTCAAGCTTTCTCAGGAGACAGGGCTTTTTCAAGCCTCTGTTAGAGACGCACCACTTCATGGACATACGTCTGCCCTAAGGTGAGCCGAATATACTATCCCCGCAGAAGAAATCATTCACTCAGTTCAAAACAGATACATCGTGGCAACTCCAAACTTCTATGCGACAATCTCAGGTTCAACAGACGAATATGAATCATCGTGGCGAAAAGTGCATCGTCGAATCGTAGCAATTTGTGAAAACGTTTGGACAAAGGTCACGCCAGTTCTGTGCATCGACTCGCCCGAAGGGCATACCGATGAGCTTATAGAAGATTTCATGGTTGGACCAAAGGACTTGTTGTCCTACTCGTGGCGTGCCCTCAAGGATTCGAGGTATGAATAACCGATCAAGATGAAACGTCGCATAAATCTTACTGACAAATGGAAAAAAAGTCTTCTGCTTCATGCTATTGTTTCAAATACGACTTATGCGCCAAATGATGGGCTCCGACGTGCTGATTTTGAGACCATTGGTACTCTGAGCTTCGTTCAGTTGTCGGAACTTAGACACCGTGGTGCTTTTAGTACTGTTGCCCAAACATTTGCAGCATGCTGTCTGCGGTGCGCTGAAAACAAAGACTCAGATATTTCCAGTCTTCCGGATATGTGGTACCAGGTAAGCAAGATCTGGCTTAAGAGTGGCCAATGGCTGATATTATGTAGAACTCATTGAAGATGATACAATATCATGCTTCCAAACTGACACGAAGATCTGCTGGCCTTCCAGCTCTCGTGACTGGCATATGTATCTCTAAGTCTGGAGACCCCTTATTTGGTAAAATTATGGACGATCTACAGAATATTGCAAGCACACCAGCCGTCCAAGTGTCTAGCTACAATGAGCTCTCCCTGCCACAAGTTCACGCCATGAACTGCCTCAAGGATATTCTCGCGACCTCGAAATTAACTTCTTGCACCGAGAACTATATCATGCCTGTTCTCAGACTTGGAGCAGAATCTTTGAGCTCCCCAATGTAAGTCTCAGTCATTCTCCGCATTGTTCAATCTTTTAATAACGACGCCAATGAATGACTCATTAATTTCTCATAGTTGGGCGATCCGAAACTGTGGACTCATGCTTTTCCATGCCTCAATGAATAAAATGTGCGTACGGCGCCCAGGAGTACCGTTCGGATTTAGTGGAGATTCAGGTGTCGAGCCCAATATGTCACTCCCTTTTCCAAAATATGAAGGTTTGACACAACTTCTTGCTCAATTACTTGCATCTGCAGACGAAGCTCGAGACGATGGCACGGAACCCGAACAGGGATTACTGGTTTCAAATGAGACCGAAAAAGTATTCCCAGCCTTGGGAATTATCGCAGAGAAAGTGCCGTCTACCTCCAATAACGATGATGACTTGCTACGTGGTTTGGTTATACATCATATCAAGAGCACTATATGGGCTGTCCGTGAGCAGGCCGCCAGAGTATACGCGTCTCTTCTCCGATACGGTGATATGTTGTCGTCGATAAACGCGTTGATGGATGATGATTTTGCCAAGTTATCTCAGATAAATCTACATGGCAAAATGCTGTGCGCGCGATATACGTTGCTAAGGGCGTGGCATTCGACTTATTGGCGCGGTAAGAAATGACCTATTGCCTTCACACCTTGATCAATTTCTAATCGAATCATCGTAGACAATGTCGATGAAGTGCTCGTGACTGTACGGGAGGTCTTTGCAGGGTTCTTCCCATTTATAAGATCCCCATTCGGCCAGGCTACATTGCTTGATATCTTGGTAGATGTTCTTGAGAGCAACGTTAGTTCCGACAAAGAAGGTATGTACTCTTGTCCGAACTCCTTCTGAGCATAGAGTAACTGACAAACTTGACTTCTTCGATCTAGTCATCTCTAAAACTACCCAGTTTGTGAGCGAGTTTATTAGCGACTACTCCCTCGAGCACGGTCTGGCAGAATTAGTCAATTCTGGACCCCAGTCTCCAGATAGAATAAGTACAAAGCGCGCTGAATCTTTGCTTCGCCGGTCACTCGCCTGGTGTCTGATATTGAACAATACACTGTCTATTGTTGTCTCTGCCGCAGACACATCGCCTGCTGGGCTTATGGGGCCATTCTTTGATCTTTCCGCGAGCGATAGCGACGCCACCTGCTGGATTTTGGAACGCATCCGTCTCGTTTTCCCTATCTATGAGGGACAAAGGGAATTCCTCAGTCTTTATCTCCTCATTTTGCTTCAAAGCTTTCACGAGGAAAATGTCAAAGCACAGACCGCCATGAATCTTGCAGAGATCTTGGAAGACGCCTTAGAAAGGGGCATTGAAGTTGAATTTGCAAGTAAATGGGCACGAGTGTCTGATCATCTCTCTCTTCAATCAGAAGAGAATATTTGGAGTCGCGAACTCAGTGAAAATGTTCTCCGATTGCAGGGGTCTTTGTTGACCTTGAAGTACATGCATGCAGAAAGTGCAGATCCGACCACAGAGACTAATTGTGGGCTTGACTCGCTTGATCTTCGACGCTGGGCAGTAAGCCTTCGATCTGCGCTTAGTGAAGAAACAGTACGTGATTCCGAACTCATTCAGTTTATATTGTATCTGACTTGTTGTGTGATAGGTATTCTCTGCCCGATCATCTGCCATCATGTCACTGAAAACGTTCAGTCGAATCCTCCGTAAACCCAACCAGGCAGCTAACACAACATCTGACACTCTTGACATTTACTTGATACTATACGACATGCTAAATGACGACGATGACGAACTTCGTTCCCTTTCAGCCCCAATCGCTTCATGGGTACTCTCTCACTCAGCCATTTTCCCTAATCAAGTGGTCACACTTGGAGCTCTGCCTGCGAGCGAGAGTCTGGTGAAATTCATAGGTGGAAATTATGCGACGCAACCAGCCTTGTTTCAACATGTTATCACACGCTTGATGAAGGAGACGCTTTCTCAGAAGAAGCAAACAGACTTCAAATCTTTCGAGACATTGTTCGAGGACTATTCCAAGGAAAGTCTCGCTCTTTTCGAAGAAGAGAAGCAGAACTTATTCGTCGACGACGTTCGAGAAATCGATATATGGACAAAGGTTCTCAGGCAGTTGGACAAATCTGCCTATGATCAAAAAACTATCAACAAGCTTGCGGCTTGGGTGTCAAATGGCTTGACATATCTCAACAACAAAGTGATATCTTCTGCCGTTGACGGTCAAGAAGATGATGTTCTTGGCTGGACCTCAAAACCTGAGGTTTATACCCTGGGCTGTTTGCTATTTAATGTTGCGTCATTGTTCATCGCCACTTCTGAAAAGGAAGAGGCTGGTAGCTTCCGACGCGCCCTGACGACCTTGTATGAAAAAGGTCAGATGATCTTTCTGCATTCTCAGTGGTTGGATAGGATTCAAGCTGCGATTTCTCTCTCTCGAAAGATCTAGGTAGACGTAAAGATATTATCAAAGTTAACCAATGATATGTGATTGATGTCCTGTTCTTCTGAAACTCGTAGTAGGAACGCAGCCTAGAGGAAACAAGGTTATGCCAACTTTTGTTTGTTTGCTCTTTTGTCGAGGCTAGGCCATTGAGGTCTGTATGAGATGGACATTAGGAAACTTGACGGAGAAGTCCTTCTCTTTGAAGGTGGCCTCGTTGTATTGTTTACTTCAATTACTGCGAGCTCCTGACGGATATGGCCCTCTTATTGTGATTTCCCAATTGGTTATTTGGGGGGTCTCCTGTCTTTCTTTGCTACAAGCTTCTTATACTCAATCTACTTAATCTCCTTGCACACTCTGCAGTGATGATCCATCTCCTTGTTCAGACTTAATTTCGATATCCGTCTTTGAATTAACATTATTTCCCTCTCAAAAAAGACAAACGTGAAGACTGAAAGGGGCAACAAACTCCCTCTTATTATGGTCCAGTGGGCGACACCGCGGAAATATTCAACATGACTTTCACAAAAAAAGCAGTGGCCTTTATACTCTGGATTGCGCTGTTCATCCTTGTCATCGCTGTTGGAGCGTTATACAGACTCTTTCGCACCCGCCACCTCGAACCTGACAAAGTCATATCGAACGAGCCAAATGTTGCAAGTCCACTACTTGGTCGCTGGCGCGACTCGTGGGACAATTCTTGGTCTGACTCGTGGACCAATTCATGGGAATGGCTGCGACGCGGAAGACACGATCAACTCCTTCCAACATCCCATACTACCTCAAAGTCAGCCCCTGTCAACCCTCTACCGACAACAGAGGATATCGCATCTTCGATAGATGTGAGCCCAACAGAGCGACCTCTACAATACACTTTTCTAAGCGGAGATCGCGCTCGAAGGGTCCCAAATGCTAGTCCTCCATACCTCGACAGATTCACAAGTCAAAAGATAGTACCCTGGGACACAGAGGCGCCCGCCAGTCCCCAGCATTGGAGGTTAGCCAACAAATCGCGAAAATCTAGATCATCTCGAGGTCGAAGTATAAGCCCATACCGAACGTCGTCTAATGGAGTCTATCATTCACAACCCATACATATCCCGTCGAAGAAGAAACGTAAACCACGCCCGACTTTTCCTTTGCCGGAGAAATTGATTTGGAAGGCTCTTACTCCTTACGAGAGGGCTGGCATGGTCTGGTACCACAATGGCGCGCATTAATTTTCTTTTCGCTTCCCATGTTGAGGACAGAAACAATCTGGAGAGAATACCCAAGGGAACAAAATAGGATGGGTGATAGAGAGATACATGAAATGAAGACACCAGGTATCAGGGCAGGACCAGCCACGTGATTACTGTACACACACATTGCCTGCATACAACCATGCGTGTTATAGCACAATGAGAGATGAAAGCACAACCGGTTCATGCACTGCCTATTTTTGTTTGAAGGTGGTAGGCGCTAGGGGATACGGAAGTTATCTGTCTTTGTCTGGATAGCGCTATACTTGGAGCTGGCACAATCATTCAGGCTCTGTCATATGCGACCGTACTCGGATCGTCGCAGGTACATACTACATACCACATACTGTGACGATGCTGGAAGAGTCAGCTTCCTCGGCAGCAATCGTCGGCGGATGAGCAGGGAAGCGAACAAGCACACATGCTCGAGTCCATTGCACTACTCCGTGTTTCTTTCACGTCTCTGACATCTTCTTAGCTAAAGTTAAAGGAATCTATCTCACAAAGAAACACGTCGAAAAAGACTAAGAAGGTGTATCATGTCAACCTCGTTCCTTGGGCCTTTGTCTGGGTCTAGCCACCAATCAAGCTTTGGATAGCTGAGGAAGCCTATTGAGGCGCTCTAAGTACTCTTTCATGAAAATGACATGAAGGAGACTACACTAGAACTGTATGAAAATTTCTAAATCAGGAGCGTCATCCAACTCGGGAATACTCGCCTTCGTCTGGGTCTTCATGTCATATGCGGCCGGTTTCCTTTGTTATCGAATTTAGCAGGACTTTGGTTCTGTCTATTCAGCCTTCACGGACTTTTACTATGCTAAAGATCTTGCCACAGTCCATGGCCATATAGACGATGGCTTGGGTATATAGACTGAATGGTCTTCTCCCAGATCTTTCCATATTCCTCGTCCAAATCGTCACAATCTTTGACTGCCAAGTTGATCCACTACACAGTCTGGTTGGAAGCAATACCACTTTCGTTGCAAAGTTTGACAAAACATTACCACCATGGCAAGCGTTGTTAAGACTCGCCGAACCTTTGCAACCCCATTCTCTATGCTCAGAGCCTCCAGCTCGGTCTTTAAACAGTATGTTCATAGACTTTATGCGACTTTGCATGTAGGGGCAAAGCACACGGGAGACGCCATGGACAGGACACCCAGAATGTATACTTCCAAGCGCCTCAAATTCAATTCCGACGATTTCAAGAAAGACGTCTCTCAGCTTTGTGCCACGCTCAACTCGGATTATGATGAAAAGGTTATGAATGCCATTCTCGATACTTATAAGAACAATTTCGAGCGCGGTGCTGTGCTCTGGAAAGCTACAAGCAAAGAAGATGGCGTTGCATTTCGATTTTACGAACGCGAAAGAGTGGACGTGGTCGGGCCGGCAATAAACCATGGTCTGATACCATATAGTCATCCGATGATACCTCTTATCACATCGTGGGCAAATTTTAAGGAGAATGCCATTGCTTCCTGCGACTTTGATCCGACCAAGGGACTCAATAAGACTTGGGTATGGCTCGGTGGTCGCTTTTCTCTCGAAGAGCTTCTTGCAGCACCAAATATTCCAGACCCGCTCCGCTCCCTGGAACCTAAATTCAAAGATGCAGGTTTACACACTGTTCGCCATGCTGCCGTGGACTGGCGCTCGTCAACAGTCAACATTTACTTCTGGGTCCCGGGACCGATAGCCTTGACAGTTGTAAATAGATTGATTGCGCTCTCCGGATCAGAGCCAATTGACGAGGAGGCACTCGCTGCAATGAAACCATTCTTCAAGCCCAATGGTTTCACATTCGCAACTACTATTGACTCAGCTACCGGCCATTTCAAGCGAGTTGCCTTTTACGCCCTTCGCTTAGATAACAACAACCTCCCGGTCATGGGTGACCGGCTAGCTACTTTCTTTAAAGAAGCGCCAAGCCTCGACAAGACAGAGATGAACATTGTCGCCTGGAGCTTTGCTGGCGGGCCCAATGGGCCCTCGAACTATATCAAGGGCGAGCGCAGCTATATCGGAGACCTGGAGCAAGTCCTCAACGGCTGGGGTTCTCCTATATGAACTCAATGATTCACCTTATGTTTTCGTCTAAAGTCTTTCTTTCCTTTGAGCTTTGCCATTCTTCAATGTTGTTACATACTAAAATATTTACTATACTTACAAAATGATGTCGGTCATCTCTTTCTTTGTCTTTTCCTTTGGGGTGGGGTTTTGCTTTTGCTTTTTCTGGACGCCTATTGTTGCTCGGTAGTTGATCTAGGTTTATTTCTTTCCTTACCTTTCTTTCTCCAATCAATCTCCTTTGTTGCGATCCAAAAATCTCCTAATACGGAAAGTGGTGCCCTATTTGTGCCTTAGTGTTCAGGCAGAAATCTAGCCGGCGATTGCTAGGTAGTACTCGACACCTGAAGGCTCAGGCCACCATAACACCTTCCCTCCAAACGCTCCTCCCGACTTCAGCAACAACAGGTAGATAACCCCGCGTAGACAGCAACAACAACCATCGCGCAATAGCAACTTCTTTCTGAGTCAATTACCGAGTCAATACTCCGGCACACGGCTTTCATCTAGATCCCGCCAACTTGGGGCACGCTCTACCTGGTGCTTCTCGGTTGTTCTTTGAAGGCCACGATTTCCTTTGTCAAGCACAGTCGATCCAGACAATCTACTTTCCCGGTCGTCGCCAGCCCTTCCGATCCAATATCAGCTTCTATGGATTCTATTTCCAGTTGAATCTGAAGACGACTCGTTACCTCAATTTACCCCTGCATCAGCGGATTAGAGTGCTGTCCTCCTTGGATTTAGTTATTGTTGTTGTCGTTGTCTTATTATCTGGCGGCCTAAGCTCGGGAAGCTAAAGCACTTGCCCACCTCCTTCCGGTCAATCGAACCCGCACTTCTCCAACCACGTTCAACAGAACAAAACAAAACATCGCGATCATGTGGAACGACGAGGATAACAATCCCTACGGCGCCTTTGATCGCCCAGACGGCCATCTATCTGATTCGCTGCACTCCGGTGCCGTTTCTCCTCGTAAGTTTACTTCTTTCTTCTTCCCTCCGCCGCGCGGGCCAATGACGTCGTAACGCTCTTCTAATTGAGGCTCCCTCAACTTGAAGCTCCCTACGATCACGACACCTCCGAACCCTCATCGCCCGTCTCGACCCAACCACCAGACTATGTATCGCGCTTGACCGATAGCGAAGATGAAGACGACAATGATTTTGAGATTCGCCAGCCGCAGCCGTCCGGTCGCAAGAAGGGCGTGTACGATAGTCGCATTGAGCAGATACTCTACGAGAACCCCGAAATGCCTATATTGATCACGGATGCTGGTAAGAACCATGAAGGAGGAGGCGGATACATTGTTTATACCATTCGTACGGGGGTGAGTTGCAACAGTAACCATTTGGAGAATATTTGCGTTGGCTGACTGGACTTCTTGTCGCATTTGTATAGGACTTGGAGGTACGCCGACGATATTCGGAATTTGCTTCATTAAGACAGACGCTTGTCAGTCTACATCCAACCCTTGTGATTCCACCAATACCCGAGAAACATACAATGGCCGACTATGCTGCGAAGCCGACCAAAGCGAAAGAGGATAGTGCCATAATCGAACTTCGAAAACGCATGTTGGGTGTGTTCCTGAATCGATGTCGAAAGATGAAGGAAGTGCGCGAAGATGGCGTCTGGTGGCGCTTTCTGGATCCTAATGTCAGCTGGGTGAGTTTCTTTTTGTTGCACTTTTGTCGCAAGGCCTTAGTCTGTGTTTAAGAAAAAAACAAGGCTGATCAGTACAGAGCGAGGTCTTGCATTCCCACCCTGCATCATCAGTCCCAAAGAACAATCTGAAGGCTCCGCCCTTAGATCCAGCAAATCCAACTCCGGCCCACGCCTGGCTTCCTGTCCCTTCAGCATCGGCAAAATTGAGATCTTCATCAACAGCAAGTGCTAGCGGTACACCTGCTTCACCATCCGAGTACTCTCAAACACCATCAACAGCTGCGCACTCGACGCCAGGTGTGCAGGTACTCGGCCGCTTCCCCCCGACATCCAAGACGCTCAGTGAACAAGACCTCGATCCATACTTTATTAATTTCGAAGCATCGACGCGGGAACTTGAGCTGTTGCTGCAGGGAAACATTGAGAAAGTCAATCGCCGCACTCTATCACACTTGTCTTCGCTGTCTGCTGATTTAATGGAGCTCGGCGCCCGCTACAACGGATTTTCACTATCAGAACAGTCCCCTACCGTCGCCGCGGCTATTGAGCGCATCGGTCAAGCTGCCGACACATCTTATATCGAAACGGAAGAGCTCTCTGCCGCGTTGGGAGCCAACTTTGCCGAACCCATGCGGGAAAGTGCCCAGTTTGCAAGCGTTGTTCGTAGCGTGTTACGATACCGAGTACTCAAACGGGTGCAGGAGGAAATGACAAGAGATGAGCTTGCGAAAAAGAAAGCTTTGCTTGAGTCTCTGGAACGAAGCGAGCAGGAAGCAAAACGTATCGATCACTATTTGAATCAGGCAAACTCTACATCGACGGCGACCAGGTCATCTAGGTCGGCATCTGCTTCTTCGGCGACGAGCAGTGGGCAAGGCGAGCACGATACATCTCGGACTTCTGAAGACACAACCTCTATCGACTCTGATTTTCCGCCCACTCATGGTGATATCTCCCCTCAAGGGTCTCCAAGCCAGGCCAACCCGTACCGGGATGTGCCACCTGCTCACCGCAAGAGCCCGAGTGGAAACTTTGTCACAAATAAGCTATTTGGTCGTATCAGTCATGCTATTCATGGATTTGCGGATGTTGATCCTGAGCGAACGCGCCGAGATCAAATGGGAAAGACCAAGGAAAGTTTGGTGCAGGTAAATAATATCATTCCCTTTTGACACATAAGTTATATCTAATCAAGGCTTTACGTTAGCTGGAACAAGCTCTCCGAGTCTCCGAGACAGACGTCAAAGATGCAAGTGCGGGCGTGCTACAAGATCTCAAGCGATTCCAGAAGGACAAGGAGGAGGATCTCCGCCGATATATGGTAACTGCTTTCTCAAAGGACATTATGGCCAAGAGCACCAATTAACGTGATTTGCCTACACAGGTCGCCTATGCTCGCTGTCACTTGGACTGGGCGCGGAAGAACCTCGAGACGTGGACGGAAGCCAAAGACGAGGTTGATAAGATCGTTGCGCGATAGGTGGTGGATCGGAAGTATCCTTGCATTATTTGCTGTACAGAAGTGGAGGCGTATGTGTATGTATCTTTCTAATGAGACCATGCCTCCAATACTGTAGTTATTATTTGCTCGCTCCCTATACCAAAACTTGGTCTTATGTTTCAATGCGCCCAGCCAGTTCCGTCCCACTCTTTTCCATCCAGGGGCGGTCTTTATCGCTTGGAAGATCCAGTGACCCCGGTGTTTTCAATCCTGATCCTTCCACTTCACCGTTTACTTTACCCAGGTAGAAAGCGAAAAAACTGCTGACTTTGTCTCCCCACCTTCTCAACCCCACAATACCTCGACACAGCAATGATAGGGTCAATCAGACGGTCCGGATGCTACCTATCAACTAATCACTTGATCATTTTGATTCTACGTTGGACACCTCGAGGCTGCTTCTCCCATCACTACTCACTGATTAGTCATGTCGCCAAACAAGTGAACTACTCCGTAAGTAGTTAACTCACTGACCGTGTACAAAGCGTTTGCTGGACAAACGACTACATTGAGACAGCCAACAATAGCTTGCAGGGCGCAGTGTTCATAATTCTATCTTAATATTATTCGTTTTGTCTTGACCTTGTCTTTCTTCCCTTTGGTCTATCTTTTCATGGAACTCTTCTCATCCTTTCTCGTTTTGGTTGGCGGCGGCGGATCTTAGTCCTTCCTAGAGCCTTGTTACTTCTGGCTCTCTCCACATTAATAATTTTTCACTGATTGCTCCATCCCCTCACAGCCTTTTTTTTTTTCTTCTTCGGGCTTTTTGCATTTGGTAGATTCTCCTCTCTTCCCCATCTTATCGTCTTTTCCCTATCCATTCATTTCCTCGGAGCTGCCACTAGACGTGAGCAGCTCACCGCCACGACGTCGTCCACCAAGCGTCGCAAAGTCGTTGAAGAGCCTCGCCGCCATCCAAAGGCGCCCTCCTCGAGTGGCCCGGGGCCCAGGCACGCTGATTCGGAGGAAAGACGTCACGGCCAGCCGACGAAAGAACCTCACCACCAACACCGGAAATCCAACGCTTCGGTTTCAAAAATAAATAATAAGAATAATAGTATACAGAAAACCTCCGCTCCTCGCCAGAAGCAAATTGGCTCGTCTTCTCCCTCGCCCTCTCCTTCCCTGGCAACCTCCACCTCATCGGCGCCTCCTTCCTTGCCACAACACCTCCCACCCTCATCCCGGTCGACGGCGGCCCTGGCACCATCCAACAAGCCCCGATCCTCGGGCTCGTCACCACGCTATATCCCCGCGCATCTCCAGGAAGAAGTTCTCGGTGTCGCTAACTCCCGAACCGCCAGTGCCCGTGCTCCCACTCCAGAGCACGCAGTATCTCCGTCGGCGGCCTACGCAGGGCTCACGCTGGACAGTGACCCTGCGACCGATATGTCCAGTTCAGAAAAGGATCAACAACGCGAAGTGCGCTCCTCGTCTCCCGGCGTGAAGCGTCGCATGTCTCAGATGAACCAGGACGAACGATCTCCAGAGGACGTTGAAATGGACAACACAGACCACCAGATGGAAGAGAGCGACTCGCGTCCAGCTCAGAGAAGAGCTACCTCGGTGGACATGATTGGAGCTAATGAGGATGCGGAAATGGCAGATGCAGTTGACAGCAGCAATAACAACGATTTCGATCCGGTCTATCCCACGCCTTCCAGTATGTCGACATATAACAGCTCTTCGGCAACAAAGGAAGGTGCCAAGATCCACGATTCTGCTTCTGATGCGGAGCTCCCACCTATCGACGAACAGGTTCAGCAAGTCCTAGAGTTGGCCCAGAAGCTACCAGAAGATAAACAAAAAGGATACGTCTTGTCATACAACTGGTTGAACAGAGTATTGGCTCGTAGTTCAAAGGAGCGTGTACTCAAAGCTATCGACAAAAAGTTCGCAGAAGGAGAGATCGGACCGGTGAATAACTCGGACATCATTCTCGACACGGATCCTTCCCTCACTTTTCAGGATGAAGCAGGAGAGCCGTTTGTGCCCTTACGCCCCGGTTTGCAGATGAACGAAGATTTCGAGATCGTTCCTCAAGCTGCGTGGGATCTGATTATGAATTGGTACGGATTGGCCGAACAATCACCGGCCATTGTTCGTTATGCACACAATACCAGCGAGGGCGACGCTACCAACATTCAGTATGAGATTTCTCCGCCAATCTACACCGTCCATAAGCTGCCGGGATCTGCTGGTGGCATGTCACACCATGCACTGAGGGACAAGAGTGCAGCACCTGTCAGATTTCTCGCAAGCAGACAGACCAATTTTCAAAAGTGGCTGAAAAAGGCGAAAGAGCTTGCCCATATTGATATGGCAACCAAGGTTCGTGTGTGGAGAGTCCTGGACGGTCTTAGTAGTACCCAGACGTCCGGCGTTATTACACCCGCGCATTCAAGAAGCAACTCACCTGCTCCCGGAGCTACCTTGGTGGCCAACGCTGGAAACAGTCTCGTGCTAGATGTCAACACTTTTTCATCTCTCTCAGATACGCACCGAGAGTTGATTGAGGATGCTAAAGATCAAACGAACAATGAAAAATACAACGGCAACTCGACAGTCGACCATTTCGGGCTCGGTGATAACGCCGTTGTAGTTCTGGAAGAACAAATTGGGGGTCCTGGAGGTGGTGAATGGGTTTCAGATGCCTCGAGATCGACACTGAATCGTCTTGCTATACCTAGTGCCACCAGACCTGGTGCTAATAAAGTGAAATCTAAAGCCGTTACTACCACCAGTGGTCGGACAACTCCAGTTTCAGAGCCAATCCGCGGACGCAAGAAGGACGGCCGGCCAAAAGGCAATACGGGATTCACGAATCTTGGAAATACGTGCTACATGGCATCGGCATTACAATGCGTTCGCAGCGTGGAAGAACTGACATTATACTTTTTGAGTGCGTTTGAACTTTCAGATGGCTGTTTCAGCATACTAACTCGGTCTTGCAGATGATTACTACAAGAAAGATCTCAACCCAAGCAATCCTCTTTCACACAATGGCGATGTTGCAAAAGCGTACGCCAACTTGCTGCACGCTGTTTACGATGACAGTCCAGCTTCCTTTTCTCCTAAACACTTCAAACATACCATTGGTCGTTATGGACCTGCATTCTCTGGATATGGCCAGCAGGACTCTCAGGAGTTCGTCCTCTTCCTTCTCGATGGTTTGCAAGAGGATCTCAATCGCATCCAAAAGAAGCCATATATCGAAAAGCCAGACTCTACCGATGAGATGGTACATGATCCGGCCGCATTGAAAGCATTTGCCGACAGATGCTGGGAAATTTACAAGGCTCGCAACGACTCGGTTATTACGGATTTGTTTGCAGGAATGTACAAATCAACCCTACATTGTCCAGTGTGTGACAAAGTCAGCATCATCTTTGATCCATTCAACAACCTTACGCTACAGCTTCCTGTTGAGAACCTGTGGACAAAGGATATATTCTACTTCCCTCTTCACAAGCCTCCAGTGCTTATCGATGTTGAGATTGATAAGAACGCGAGCATCAAAGCATTAAAGGAGCTCGTGGCACGAAAGGCGGGTACAGACCCATCGAGACTTATCATGGCAGAAGTTTATAAGAACAAATTCTATCGGCTGTTCGACAATACCAGTACCATTGCCGATAGCAACATTACCGGGTCAGATGATATTGGTATCTTCGAACTCGAGACTGTGCCAACCAATTACAATCCAGACCGTCCCAAGAAGTCCTCTTACTCAATGTCCTTCAACAGTGATCATGAGGATGTTCCAAAAATTGACTCTCCTCGAGCAGATCGCCTTCTTGTACCAGTTTTTAATCGTGTTCAAAGATCAACGGGTCGGATCGGCTCAAAACAAAATTTTGGCGCTCCGTTTTTTATTGTTCTGTCACGAGAAGAAGCCCAGGACTATGATACCATCTTGCGCAAGGTTCTGCTGGAGGTGGCGACGTTGACTACACGTGACTTCCTTCACGAAAGCGCCGGTGTCGAGGAAATCACACAAGACGACAACACCGATTCTGACGCTGTGATAATGAATGAGGATGACGACGACTCCGATTCGAAGATCAAAGCTGCATCTGTAGAGGGTGAAGAAGGGCTTGTTGACGTGTCTATGGAGGATGCTAGCGATGGAAAGGAACAGCCTGATGATTCATCCAAACGAGAGACCAAAAAATCCCCTCCCATGCGTTTCCGAAACCTCTTTGAGATGAGATATGTGAGATCAAGACATGAAGTCATTCCTCTGGGTTTCTCATCAGTTGACGACCATACAAACTATCCACTCATTTCCTCACGAGCTCCAAAAACAAGGCCTAAGCCGAAGCCACAACCCCGCAAAGCTCAACCGAAGGAGAGCCCCGACAGTCCAGTTAGCAGTGAAGACGAAATCAATACTATACGCAGTGTTGAGGACAAGAGACCCTCCCGAACCAGCGGGTCTTCGACCGAATTTGGTAAATTGGCAAATGGTGACTCCAGCGACTCTGAGGACGAAATTAATACGGTTTCTGAGCGATTGACGGAGACAACTCGAAAAGAGGAGCCAGTTTACTACATTCGTCCTGGTGAGGGTATCGTGCTTGATTGGACAGAGACCAACCATGACGGACTTTTCGGTGCTGACCAAAAAGACCGCAACGAACTGCGTGGCGCGCCAACGTGGACAAACGTGGAGCATCTACCTGATCCAGAACTGACTGCTAAACGCGCACAGCGGGCGAATCGCAGAAAGAAGGGCCTCTCGTTAGATCAGTGCCTTGACGAGTTCGGTCGGGAGGAAATTTTGTCTGAAAATGATGCATGGTATTGCCCACGTTGTAAAGAGCATCGTCGGGCTAGCAAGAAATTCGAGCTTTGGAAGACACCAGATATTCTAGTCGTTCATCTCAAGCGATTCAGTGCTAGTCGAGGTTTCAGGGACAAGATTGACGAATTGGTTGACTTTCCTATTGAAGGACTCGATCTGAATGGACGTGTCGCATCCGCCGAGCCAGGCGAGAGTCAGATCTATGATCTTTTTGCGGTTGATAATCATTACGGTGGTCTTGGTGGGGGCCATTATACTGCTTATGCCAAGAACTTCTTGACAAACGAGTGGAATGAATATAACGGTATGTAACTGCTTGTTCTGGTTCGGAGCCAAAGTAGCTGACGAATGCATCAGACTCCCACGTGTCAAAGGCGATCGATCCTGCCAAAGTTGTGTCGACAGCTGCATATCTTCTGTTCTATCGTCGACGATCAGATCGCCCGCTTGGAGGCAAATTATTGCAAGAGATTACCGAAGCCTCAACTCGGGCCAACTCCGACAATGAAGACGACTCACGCGCCGCATCGCCGTCGGGGGAAGGCAGGCGCCTCGTCGACTCCTCCCGCAATGGGTCTACGAGCGCCTTAGCCGGAGCCGGAGCAGCTCACCAAGCGGGAGTTGGTGGTTCGCAAGCCGGGCTCCGAGTGAGGAGCGTGGAGGTTGATCCCAGCGATAGCGAAGAAGAATTACCGCCTTATGAATCGAAACACCAACATAGCTCTTCCAATTTCTCTATTATGGACCAACCTGTTTGGTCTTTTGACAATATCACGGGGCCAATGGTGTCGGATGACGACGATGGGCTTTTTGACGACGGTGATGATAATGATAGCAACAAAGCTGTGGGCGGAGGTGATATGAGCGACCTCGAGCAGCATTTCAATGGAGATGCGGATGAAACTGCCAAATTCCATTCTGTGATTGATGATATCGGCACTGTCAGCGATGGGGACGAGGATCTGCCGGTCGTCGAATTACGTGTAAATGAAGATGACCGGGTTGTCTGAGTGAGCCGGTCAATCTCAGCTTGCTCGTTGTTTGCTCTGCATGTAGAAAAGTCACTATATGATTGCTTGTGCATTACCTGGATAGTTAGTTCATAGATTCATATGCATACCATACTATACTCAGAATCCTCCGATCAGTCTAAATGTACTGGCTAGAATTAGGCCACAGCTAATGTGGCGGTGTGACCTGTGGCGGTGCACCGCCCTACTCTTTTGTAAATGCTCTCTACACGAAAGTAGTTAATCTCGTTATCAAGATCATGCAAGCTCTATTATTCATGCGACTATCCGCAGCTGAGCGGCAAAAAAGATCGATCCTCCGAGTCAGCCCTACGTCGTGACGACCTAAACGACATGATCCCGATCGTAACAGGCCGAATTGACAAGTAGAAATTTTTGCGACCGATCAGCAGAATTTGTTCAAGAAGTAAAAACAAGACATTTGACGTCAGACAGCTACATGACCCCTGCATAAGAGCAAGAAGAAGCGCGGGCATCTGACTTGTGAGGCTCATGGGGTATATAGACTCTGCCCTAGTTTTCGTTTTTCAGTGCACCGCCTGATATCCACCTGACCTCCTCGATCAACCACACCCTCCACGCCGAATGACCCTACTTCTTTTGCAGGTTTAGTGTAGGCTGCTCTGATACGAGGATCTGGCATTCACAGCCGATGGGTGGAGAATCAAACCCGGTTTTCGTCTACTTGCTGATTTGGTTTGAGATCTGTGATCTGTATGTAGGTTTGCCCTAATTTTAGGTACCCGGTGGCGGCTCAGGTTGCTTGATCAAGCGAGCAGGAGTAGAACGAGAGGGAAATTTGAATAAGAGTCATGCATGGCCTTGAGTTGGGGTCATGCATGTACTTTCTAGTATTGGCAACTTTGTATTGTGCCTTGTGCCTTGTGCCTCGAGTGTCAACAGTTGTACTGTGTACACCTGTAAGTCACTCTGCCAGTCACTGGACTTGCTTCTTATTTACGACAGACTCTCTATACATGACCTGAAGCCCAGAAACCACAGTCATGCTGAATAGAAATGTTCCGATTGCATGACACGGTCTTGTCAGGATGAAGGTAGAGGCTCTTTTCAATATTAAGAAGCTAGTATCATCCTGCCTGGCGAATCTTCCAAAGCCTTCTTTCATGCTATTTAGCCAGCACTGCCTCCCGTTTTTGGACTCTTTACTATCGAGCCGATTGGACTTACTTATTGCTGCTTTACCTCGAAATCAAACAGCCAGACAAACGCTTCCGAGTCGATTGAAATGCAATATTTTTTGAATCTGTTCTTCTCCCGTACATCCATGTCTCATATCTACTATTTTGTCTGGTTTCCACCTTTTGCTGTGGCAGTCTAACGTGTGTAATTGGAATATCCGTTGTGAATTGGCATGTTGATGCTTTGTTAAATGTGAGCCTCACAACCCAGGCGTAGTGACAAACAGACTAGGCAAGCTCTGTCAATTGCTACCCACCATCCTTTTTCTCCTTCTTTTTTCTTGGTCGATTATCATCCTACCAAATCAAAATCTTCCTATGGACGCTGATTACGAATACCCTATCTACGGTTGGACAGCGACAAACCACTACGATGAAACTCTGGATCTTTTCTATCATCGATGGCAGACAGGACGAGAAGCCCAAGAGATCTTTCTGGAGCAGAACCCTCTTTATCTGGAAGCAGAAAGTGGCCAGTCACAACAAGTCCAAGTAGTGACCGGTCTTATCACGGAAGACGACGCCCAGGTAGCAGCGAGTTGGAATAGTTTGTGGGATGGAGAGGAAGGCAGCGACAATACTGAGCAGGAAGAGGATAATAGCAGTTTTTGCTACTGTCTTAGTCCAGAGAAGGTGTGTTCCATGGAGTCTGTTACATCAACTGGTGGGACGGTCGTGAGCTTCAGTTTCGTTGGTGATGAAGGTGGAAGGAAATTCCCATCAACAGGTGGACAAAACAATGAGGGTAAGTTTGTTTACCTATTGATGTTCATTTCACGTCCTCCATATCTTTTTCTTCATCCTCATCAGCCTGAACAGTCGTGGATAAGTAACCATACCTGTGTCTACACTGTCTTACATCGTGATTTTGTGCATCCAATTGAGCATCGTATCAGATTTTCTCATTATTGTCACTCAAATCGTTAGCTTCCCCGCGTTTTGATCGTCTCACTGATAGATCTGAGGTATCAGCACAAGATCTCACGATGCCATCTCCTCACACGAGTCCGGACTCATCTAGTTCCTCACGTGTCACCAAGACTAGGCACCTTGACAAAGGCAAAGGCCATGACCTGTCCGGCCTAGACCTCGACCGGCGTTCATCATCAGATATTCAGGCTCAAGATGATCCGCAAAACGACAAGCCCACACATGGTATGCGCTGGGAACCGGTTACGGTCATGCTAGGCAACTGGGAGAAGGAGTACAGTGTCCTCAAGCCCTATGCCGACTACACAGATGTGCCTTCACCCATAATCCTGCCAGGATCTCCACCACAACGCCCTCCCAAGCCATCTCTATCTGCATTCTACAAGGTTCCCACAGTGCGTGATGCTTATGGGGACTATCTTCACTCCAGGCGCAACAGGAATGTGAATGAGGTGTCACCTCCTGCACCACCACTCCCGTTCCCTGAGCACATCGCAGGCGAGAATCAAAATCATTGTCGCCGTCAACGCAGCAACTCTGACATCTCCTTTCTTGACCTTGGAGATCCGTATCAGGCCTTGGACGCAAACCATCTTGCCGGTGACGCCAGCACGACTATTTCTCTGTCCATGTCCAAGAGTGTGGGACCATTTGCCTCTGGCCATCTTACTACTGCATCGATCTACCAGCCTTTGGTTTCGCCTCCACCTGTTACGCTCAAACCAGTACAGGGACTTCGTAGACGCCGTGGACTAGATTGTACATCTCTTTCGGTGCAGATTCCTGCAAGCAGCGATCCTAGACGGTCTGTGTCGGGCTCCCCCCAGTCGAAGGTGGCATCGACTACGTCGTCGCTCGGTGCTACATTTCAGCTCGACGAGGAATTGAACGTAATTATGCCCTTTCCTTTGTCGTTTCTTTTCTAACAGACTCATAGAACTGCGAATTCTTCTCTCGTCGAGCTCAACGATGATCAATGTAAGTATATTTCCACGCGAGATAATACCGCTTCCAACAGTCTTGGATAGGACCCATGACCTTCTTTCAGCTTCGATTACACCACTTGATTTCCAGTCTAGACTGTCTTTTGGATCCATTATTTTTCTTACTTCTAGATTGCCAGACTTTTCATGTATTTCATTTTTCATGTATTTCATTTTTCATTGCTTCATGTACAAGTTAGCATTCTAGACTGCACATTTCCTACTTTCTTTCAAGTCAAGCTGTACATTAGACTAGAAATTGAACCAATCAATCACCACCTATTTCCCTTACCAAAGAGGTACAATAGGACGGAACTCATTTCTTCAAATCGTTATACTCCAACTTCACAATGCCCGGCAACTCTTCCTTCAAACTCGGCGCCACGGGCTTCCAACCCAACAACTTGGCCGCCCTCCTCGCCTTTCCGCGCGAATTCATGCCCCAGCTCAGAGCCTGATAGCCCGCAAACTTCTCGCAAGTCTCGACGTCGACCGTCTCCACAGTCGGTGCAGGAATGTAGCCTTCCTTGGCTGCAATCTCGGCAATGGAGCGTGAGACATCACCCCAGACGTGCTCGCCGTTTTCGACGAGATAGTATCCGTCGGCGCCCCAGAGGCCGTTGTCGTGGCGGCCAGCGACAGCTGCTTCGGTCAGAAGGACGAATAGATTGCCCAAATCATGGATGTGAACGTTGTTCCAGACGGATTTCCCGGCACCGAGTAAAGGGGCCTTTTTAATTTGGAGCGTCATGCTGGCGAGGGCGTAGACTTGGCGCGATTTTTGGTTGATGGGGCCTCGTCCGGGGCCTATCTCATCAGCACCAAACATCAAACATGCCCGAGAACAAGGAGGAGTATGGGATACCGTAAATGGTAGGCGGACATAGCAATGCCGTCTTGACTCTATCCCCATTCTTCGTCCCAGCCTCCAACACAATCTGATCCACATTTCGATGGAACGCATGATCAGGCAAATGCGTCAATTCATCAACACCATCCCAGTCGTCGTAAATCTTGTCGTCGTATTCACCGAATACTTTGCGGTCGGAGTCGCGAAAGGTCAGGATACCTGTGCCGCCGGTATGTAGCCAGTAGCCTGGTTTGGAGGCGGAGTGGCCTTCTGCGAGGCCCGCGGCGATTGCTTGCGCGGCGACGACGTGGTCGGATGCATCGGCCGTGTCTGCATTCATCAACACCGTCCCTCCAAGATCAAAGGGGGGATGAGGGGACATACGAACGACAACATCGGCATCAGCAGCCTCCTTCTTCAACAACTCGAAATCATCGAGGGCGCCATTCACAATCCGCACGCTGGGGAATGCCGCTTTGATGGTGTCGTTCTTGCTGGCGTCGCGCACCAGGACCGAGAATGAAAAGTCGGGGTGTTTTTCGTGGATGGCGTACAGCGCTTCGCCGCCGATGTAGCCTGTTGCGCCGGTTCTGGTTGGTTGTTAGTGCTGGTTCTGCAATTCGGATGTAGTCCTACAGGAAGATTTTGGTCATTTTGAAGTAAGAGTCGGTTGATGTATAATCCCTTAGTGCGCACAATACTACTGCAATTGAGAGAAATATATATAAGTTATGTGATACACTCAAACAATTAATAATCTGAGGGGTTCAACATTTGAAATGAAGTCATCGTGTGGGGTTGGCAAAACATTTATCCTTCATGCCTAGCCCTGACACTCTACATCGATGCAGTATGTAATCATGCTGGTCGCTGGCCAACTTGAATGAAACATCTCCCTAGGCAATTGGTTGAATACATGTTGGCAGATAGAGACATTATGTGAGGTCAACTGATACGTGGGGGTAAATTCATGAATCATGACATTCTAACATCTGTTCTATACGAGAGATCTATTGACATATCACACAACCACATGACTAAGCAATACTATGTACAACGAAGACAAGGCAATGGACTACTCATAAGGCCCGCCCATCTGTTGGAGCTTCTCCTGTGCTCGGCCCTTGCCCGCTTCTGAATTCCGGGGGTTCTGAGTTGCTCTGCATCACAATTAGCATATCGTCATAACGATCATCTTCTTAGGACGACAAAAACCATACGCTTTCAATCCGCCCGCGACACGGGTCTGATCCTTCTCGCGATCGAACCGTTTGATCTTGGCGCGCGGCTGATCGCCGCCGAGAGCATCAATCATTTCGCGGGCATGCTGTTTCGCTTCTTCCGAGACGCGGGGATTGTTCATTGTACTTGTCTGATCAGTACCTATCGACATCATCGCCGCCCAGGAAAAGGGGGAGCATACGCCTTGTAGCCTCGAAGCGCATTCACGCGATCCTCGGGCGAAACGCCGGCTGGATCGAGGTCTTGGAATGGAGTCGACATTATGCGATTCTTTCTTCACTGACTAGCAACGGACTGGGTTATACGAGGTATAGGGCAAGAAGTGGGGAACTTCGTTGGAAGACTCGAAGAGATTCTCGACATGAAGTATGCCATAAAAAGTGCTATGGTGGCCAGACCGAAAGTGCCACAGGGTACATGACGTGTGATGAGCGAAGTGGCCAGAACACCGAAACGGGGTCATTCCCTTGTAAGGGTTGGATCGCCTTTGCCATTTCAAGTTCAGTTCAAGTGAACTGGTTTCGTGGTTATGCTTGGGATGATGTAGGCAGGCATGTTGAGTGTTGTAGTGCGATGAAGGTGAACATATTGTTGAGGCTAAGTTTTGAACTCAGAGATCGAGAATCAGAGATTGGGGGATGAACCATCGATCTCAGATGCCGTATCCACTATAGCTATCCCCCCCCCCTCCCCCCGGCAAGGCAGCGCGACAAGATCAGCATTTTGAAAGCTCGAGGCCTTCCCGAGAGACCCTCAGTTGCCCGATTAGGTAAATTCAGACATGACGACACAACCATGACATACAAACCACAATATGACTTCCAAAAAAATCAAGGATTCAAGGAAAGTGTCATTCTCATCGCCACTAGGGATGTAATAGACGGCACCGTTTGCAGCCACAGGACAAGCATAAATAGGGAGGCCAGTTTCTCGATTTGAGTTGCGGTATTTCCGGCCCATTACTATTGCTTCTCTTCGCAACCTACCATTACCATATCTAAATCACCATGAGTAACCGTGCAGAACGTGAGGCTGAGGATCTCTACGAAAGAGAGAACGATGCTTCACCCGTTCCAGGCGGCGAGGTCGACAACTCGTACGTCGGCGAGACAAACCCCAACCTAAGAAACGTCGTGCCCGTCCAGAACGATGAAGCCGACATCGATGACCCGATGCAACCACCCTACTCCAACTCGGACCAGCAGTTGGGTATGCCTATGCTAAGACTGATAGTGTTTTGGATGAACGATGCTAATAATTGACAGCACAAGACGAACGCGAAGCAATCGATCCGTCCAACATCCTTGGAGGAGACGGATTGCGACACGCCAAGCCACGTACGAGAAACGGATACAATGAGGGTCCCGACGAGAATGACCTCCCCGCCGAGGTCAGTCAAGGTCAAGACGGTCGGTCTGCCACACGTCGAGCAGTCGAGTAATGGTAAGGCGATGTTACCGTCCGTTTTGAATGTTTTGATTAGTACTATGTTTGGTGTAATTGTCTGATATACGATAGCTCAATTTAGTTTATGTGGAATACGCTCATAGTAGCCGAGTAGACTCAGTGACTGCGGGTGCTTTTTCCCTCGGGTAGTTATCCCTTCTTGAGACTTGTTACCAACAGCCATCTACAAGCCTTCAAAGCTAGTGTTATCATGGACCATACACCTAACACGAGCCAATCTATGATAAATATTGTTCAGGAACATTGTGGAAGGTTGGTATAATGCGGCGTGACTCTTGGCTCCAGCAAGGATATCCCTTGCTGAGGGTAAAGTTGGTCACAAATCGTCAGAAATTTTGGTTTGAGAATTATCTCTCACGTATAATTTGTATATCGATCAGAGTCATCCAACCATGAGGCTGAAATGTGAATAGGGGGATGTCCCGGAGCTTCCGGTTCCCCTCACTTCGCGGTGCATGTCAGGTTGCTATCAGTATCAGTATCCTTTTGTTCGCTCCGACCCCCGATGTGGTCCTGGCCAGCACGAACTCCTCTGCGGCGTCCATACTATTGTGAGCTATATGCTGTGGCTTGAGGCGGGATTTTTTACCCGGAGCCAAGAGGGAGGCCAAAGACCTGTCCCTTACATTGGGTGCTGAGACTGTTGTGAACTTGTGATTCGAGAACTCGACAACAAAAGCAATTATCGAGTTGCCATTTGGACAAATTTCGCATGATAAATTGACTGGCGAGGTGTAAACTCCCTGGGCGTTTGTACAACCAAACCACCGTCCAAGGAGTGTTGCACAGACACTCTACCAATAGATGTACCGGACCAAAGTCACCGAATGGGAAGTGGCCTGTTCCTGGGCGATGGCGTCGTGGCGGTGAAATGGCGCAGGGGCATGGCCGAAATCGTCGAGTGCATCGCTTTGTTGATCCTGTTGACCTGTTCTAGGCTCGCTCGGTACCGGCATGTTTGAATCGAACGGGCTGCAAAATACACGTGTCGGAATTCGTTGTACAGACTCTGCTACGGAGCCAAGAAATGGGCTGGAATGTAATAAGGCGTTGATAAAATAGCATTCTCCATCGTGGTTGCTATCGTTGTGTGATGAGTCACTGAGGAGAGAGTAATAGTATTGTGTGTGCAGACGAGAGAGAGAAAGAAGAGCAGGAAAGAAGACCCCTCGCAGTTTCTGTAACTCGATCATCCAAACTGTTACAGAAGCTGCGATGGTGTGGCGCTTGCCGTTTCAGAAGGGCAGCGCTGGCAGGTACAAAGGTCCCGTGATTGGCTCGTCCCTGGCCTAGTCTGCTTAGTCCACCCACTGCTTATTGTTTCTTCTGATTGTACGTACTCCGTACACCTGTCTGTCCACCACTCCCACGACTGGCTAGAGCCTAGCGAGTCAAAAAAAGACCTCGCCAGGCACCATGGACAAGCCCCACTGCGGACCCTGGCGCTGAGATGGCGCCGGCCTGGGAGCACTTAGGCGACCACGCCGAGACAATATCGAACATCCAAGCCGAGCATCTATGAAACTGTCGTCGCATAAAATTTCTCTCTCGTTTTCCCTAAAACTTCTTTTCTCATATAACCACACGCTGGACGCCGGTTATTTAGACTCGTTTCTGTTTCCTTTCCTTCTTCTGTCCCGTTTCGTCGATAGACATACCTCGTTTTCTTCGTTGTCAAGCAGCCATTCCTTTCTGCTTGCGACGCTTCGATCTCGGTTTCTACATAGCAACATTCCGGTCAATAACAACAATCATTCATTTATTCAAAAACAAGCGTTATTGACACATTCATTCATTTGAACAATCCGTTTGGGCTTGAACCCCCTCTCAATTTGTTTACATCTCGCTGTTCTCAATACAGGGCAATTCTTTCTTTCACTTTTCCGTCTTCACTCAACAACAGAGATAGCACCAGACCGCAGGATCGTTCTGCGTTTTCTCACCATGCCGTCGCCTCTCCTTAACCTGGCGACGCTTGCTTTGGTTGCATCGCCGGCCGTTGCAACCAGCAGCTACAATCTGCTCTACAAATTCGACGAGACCAACTTCTTCCAAAACTTCTCTTTCTTCTCCGGTTCCGACCCAACTGACGGGTATGCAGACCTCGATATGTTTTGACTGATCGATGCTGATGATGTATTAGATTCGTCCAGTATTTGGACTATGATGCCGCCCATACGGCTGGCCTTGCCAAGATTCAGTCCAATGGAAACGTCTACCTCGGGGTTGACCATACCAACACATACACTACCGGTGGTCGACCTTCAACCCGTGTCATGTCCGACATCCAATTCGACCAGGGCCTTCTCATTGCAGACATTGCCCACATGCCTGGAAATGCTTGTGGTGTCTGGCCTGCCTTTTGGACGACCGGCGCCAACTGGCCAGCAGATGGCGAGATTGATATCATCGAGGGCATCAATAAACAGAAGAACACTCAGGTAGCCCTGCATACGCTGGACTCATGTGACATCTCGACAACTGCTTCTGAACTCACTGGCGATTTGACTGCGACTGCTTGCTCAACTTCTGTTGGTTCTGGTGGCTGTACTGTCCAGGGAACCGACGGCAGCTTTGGCGACGATTTCAATGACTTGAGTGGTGGTGTTTACGCCGTGGAGGTGACTTCTGATGCCATCAAAGTCTGGTTCTTCTCTCGTGCCAACATCCCCGCCTGTATTGCCTCCGGCCACCCAGACACGTCCTCCTTTGGGACTCCCATGGCAGTCTTCCAGGGTTCCTGCGACTTCGAGAAAGACTTCACAGCCCAGCAAATTATTTTCAACACAGATTTCTGCGGTGACTGGGCCGGTTACAGTTATGCTTCCTCCTGCTCATTGACCGACGGTCTCACCGCTATCAAGTCTTGCGAAGCTTACGTTGGAGCCAACCCATCTGCTTTCACCGAGGCTTACTGGGAAATTGTGTCTGTTGCTCTTTATCAGAAGGGTAATGCCGCCGTCTCGTCTGTGGCTCCGACAACAGCCGCCACCTCCACAGCTCCAGCTACAATTCCCACCTCAGCTCCTACCTCTTCCCCTACATCGGCTCCTGCATCGGCTCCCACATCAACCGGATCTGCCTTGCCTACAAGCAGTCCTGCCCGTTTATCTCCCTCAGGCAAACCTAGCAGCCGACCAGTCGCGCCTAGCTCGGGTGCAGGCACCGGCTCTGGCTCGGGCTCGGGATCGGGATCAGGTCCAGGCAACGGAGCCGGCTCCGGCTCCGGCTCCAGCTCAGGTATCGTTGGAAGCGGCGCTCGCATCTCGCCAGCCAAGACCCCTTGTTCATCCAAGAGCACCGTTACTGTGACTTCTGTGGTCGCTCCTAGTAGCAGTGCTACCGTCGTGCCGACAACCAGTCCTTGCTCCTCCAAGAGCACTGTGACAGTGACCTCTTTCACTAGCCCTGCTCCCTCCGTTCAAGCAGTCAGCCCCGCTTCTTCCAAGTTGACTACCACCACGGTTATTGTCACATCATACGTCGATGTTTGCCCGACTGGTTACACAACCAAGACAATCACACAAACTGTCACCTACTGTCCTGCCGATGTGACCTCAAGCAGCATTGCTCCTGCCTTCACAACCACCACCAAACTTTGCACCAGTGGTTGCGCTCCTAGCCCAACAACTGTTGTCGTTGTGGTACCAGTTGTAACCTCTACCTCCCCAGCAAAGGCGACCGGCACTGCTCTTGTATCTGGAAGCAGCCCGGCTTCAGGCTCGGAAACCACAATCTTACCCGCGCTTGCTGTCTCTGCTCCAGGAACTTCACAGACTGGTGTTAGCACAGCAGTTAGCCCTGTACGCACTGGTATCTACTCAACAGGTGGTCTTGTTCCTGGGGCTCCTTCCACTATCTCCAGCCCTGCTAGTGCTAAACCATCAAGCTCACTGCCTGGTAAAGGTAGTGTCACCACAACTGGTGTGAGCCCCGCTTTCACCGGCGCAGGTAGCAGGATAACACCTTCGGCTGTTGGCTTCATTGCAGCCGTCGCTGGCTTTGTTTTATTCATTTAGAATCAGCAAAATGGTGGAATATTCTTAAACTACTTGCATTGGACATTGATTTCTTATACCCTTTATTTCTTCTAGATACTTTTATTGGAATATATTGATACTTTGGAACTTTTGATACTTGGACAAGATTTAGCACCATTTATACTGACCCGCAACCTGGACGCACTCTTGATAATTCGGGAAATGAAGCAATCCATCGCCCCTAACAACACCCTTCAAGACAAAGGATGATTTTTCAAAAGTGAGCAATAATCTAGAATTTGTCTTGATGCAATGATTGCTTAATACACTATGTTTCCGACTCTGACCGCTCACGAAGACTGCATCCTCCTAACATTGTACTACATCGCTTATACCGTCTAGCAGAAACAAAGTGTTGAGGTCTAGACCATAGAAAGAGTTCATGATTCAGTCTCCTAGCGATAGGATGAATCAGAGTAAGCGTAGAGTTGATGTTGTCGTCGTGGACGATGACTCACAAAATCTATATTCAAAATGCGAAGTTTGGACTCTAGAAACAACCCAGTAAATTACCTAGGTATGTTTATTGATCGACTGCTAACTAAGTAAAATAGTCCGTGTAAGCATCAGGAATATTTTAGATATATCACAGGGTATATAGATAAAAATTTCAAGGATCATCATCATAAACAATCTCCTCCCTCCCCGGCACAAAATCCATCTCCTCCGGATGCCCCGCTACTCTATGCCTATAAGCCCAATCGATCATACCTCTCCAATCCCTACATTTGTGCGGCGTATTAAAATCCGGGTACGGTCTTCGTTCGCGGCCCCGAACGTATTTGTAGCCGACCACGCCGGGGTCGGCGTTGCACATTATCGATTGTCGCAAAGTTTCGAGGCAGTGGTATAGATGCATTTCGAGGACGGGCTGAGGGTCGCGGAATTCATTGCCGGTGGTTTTATAGTGTGGGTAGTTGAACCAGATGGCTTTGCGGAGAAAGTTCTTTATTTTATTTTTATTTTTTTTTTGAGTCAGTAGTTGAATGGAGCGAAGGGTGAGGTGTCTTGGGTTTGGACTAATTTGTCAGGGATCGGGGACGATTAGGGCTTTGCGCATCTCCTTCCCGTTATGGTAATTTGATCCCGTCTCCTCTTCAAACATTGTTGACACAAATAGTCAACTCAGCTGAAAGTAAGAATATTTTCAAGCATACCACACAGTGCAGTTGATGCGTCACCTCAAGAGACGCCATGTAATCACCATCCCCTTCATATCCAGCCGGAATGCGGACGTCGCCTTTATGCAACCCGGCTTTGAGAGCGATTTCTTCTGGAAGAGCGAATACGCCCACTTAGGTAACACGATCAGTATTTTACGTTGTGAGGGTTGGTTCCTGGAGTACACGTACTATTGTACGATATATCGCTCCATACTTCGTCTACCTCCGGACCGGGGGGTTGCCGGTATACAGAAGGCCAGTCAAGGCTTCCGTTGGCGATGACAAGGCGAGGAGTCGTGTCGATATCTTTAGTAACGGGGCCTGAATATAAGTCAGCATATCAATGCAATTTTTCACTTATGTATAGAGCTTACTATAGTACGTTGAATGCTCAAAGCACATATCATCTGTCGCGCGGTTGCGGCTCTCCTGGAGAGTCCTCGTCACGATCATCGCCAGCGCAACGCAAACAATAGATACCCACATCGAAATCAGAATCCCCTGCTTGACTAC
This sequence comes from Talaromyces ruber, assembly GCA_022813215.1. Classification (NCBI taxonomy): domain Eukaryota; kingdom Fungi; phylum Ascomycota; class Eurotiomycetes; order Eurotiales; family Trichocomaceae; genus Talaromyces; species Talaromyces ruber. Next base: position 71,810 of record JAKLMW010000032.1, on the reverse strand, counting down.
CGACGAGCATACCGTCTTATTATGCTTCAATGAGCAGTCACAACTCTTTGCTCTTGATAGTAGACCCTGCTCATCCTCTAAACCCGGTTCACTATGAGCCGTGATAGTCTCCAAAACCTGATCATAGTCCTTGTTGAAGAGTTTCCGCGTACTCTCAAAAGCCATTTTTGATAGTCAACGGAAACGAAGTCTGGTACGCTATTAGGAACAATATGATAGTTGGAAATTTGGAGAAATGAGAAGTGTGGGAACAAGGGGTCGTTAGTAATGGGACTGAGGAGGGAACGAGTCGTCGTACCTTGTTCGTCTCATCGAGCTTAGGTGGCCAGACACTCTGCTTAGGGGTTTCGTCTCAGGACTGACTCGCCAATCGGAGAAGATTGGACGGACGTTGATACCTGGGGTCATCTTGTCCAATCTATTCAAAATATCACCACACACAATCCATACGTTTTTCTTCTATCTGAGGGCTGTACGGCCACAGCAGCAAATTTGGAAGCGAAACAAAGACGGCTGTCGATCTCGGGGAATATTCAACACGGTATTCCTTATGGATAAACCTTTAGTTATACTACTTCTTTATGCACAGAGGAGCAGCGAGGCTTGGTCTACGTAATTTGAGATAATTCATTGTCCATCTTTTAAGGTGTCTATGAAGGATTCGGAGTCAATCAAACATGAGTGCCTTATGACTTGCAGTAGGCCCACTCATGCAATCCCGTCATGCATGAAAGAGAAGTGAATAAATTGTCCCATTCCGTCCTATTGACTATTTTAGCGAGGCTTTCTATCAAACAACGCCCTGTACATAGAGTGCGCGGTCTCGAATGTTCGCTTTGTTTTATTAAAGACCATTGACTCAAGAATTACACCAACTATTTGCGTAAGCGTGAGATTTCCGGATAGATGCATCATGTAGGGTCCTCGTTCTTTGATGTCAAGCACTATATGTGATACCTTTCTCGTTGCTCGAACAAGAAGCTGTGTTCTGTGATCTAGTCATGGCCTTTGGAGAAGCATAATGTCCACCTCGCTATGTAACGCGTAAAAGTACCCTCACTCTTTCAACTTACGTCTCTGGTTATAAAAGGGCTCTGCTCGTTGCCGGGCGAAGGGGCTTTTCGTTTCGACATTAGCTTTCTCAGAAACTACATAAGTTCATCCACCCAACTAGGTACAACTCGCCTAAACTTACATATGAATCTAAGCATAACACTCACTCCAACTTTATAGGGGGCCCTCAATCACCTTCAAGATGCTGACCAGGACCATTGTTGCCGCTCTGCTGGCGATTGCTGCTGTTGCTCTACCAACCAAGACTGGTATGTCCTGCTACCTGGAGCTGACTGAAAGTAATTACTGACGTACAATTCAGCTCGTGACTCCGCCACAACTCCTGACTGGATTCTAAGTCCACCACAGATTGACGAGAATCACCGACCTGGTGACGCACCTGTCAAGCGTGACCCTAACTCACCTGTCAACTTCTGGATCCCCGGCGCCCCCACTTCTGGTGCTGAGGAGACAGCTGATCTCGATAAACGGTTTTATATCTACCACCGTCCTCCTACACCAGGTGCAGAGACAGTTGAGAAACGGGATGACGTCGACGTAATTCCATTCTAGACCCAGAGCCAGTTGAACGACCTGGACAACCTTCTGCGCGTGTGTAAAGCGCGATCCGAGCTCATCAGTCAAGTTCTGAGCTCCGGAGGCTCGGTTGATGGCTGAGACATTGCCGAAATGGCAAGTGTGATTATGTCACGTCGCTAGCAGTTGGAATACACATGAGTTAGTGGTGGAATACCTTTTGTTCTTGCAAATTGTTTTTTGATATTGCTGGGGAATGTGCAGGGCAAAGTCATTTGACATTGCCAAGTCCTGTTGATAGTGGAATGCTTTGTACTTAGGAAGCTAGCTAGACAGATGCGAATGGCTAGACAGCTTACAATTGACTGTATTGTCAACTAGAGCGAGGCTATAATTCAATGCTGTAGATTCAAGCTAACAGCTCCCCTTGATGCGCATTGATCACACGTATACAAGCGGTTAGAAATTGGACTGGCATTAGTCTTCAGGCAGGCATCCGATAAACAAAGAATCTCGTTGCTCCTCTACCCGACGATTGACGGATTACGACTGAGTTGGGCGTGTTTCCTTTCAAGAAGGTTCCACAGTCCGTACTACAAACGTTTCTTTCATAAAACAGCAGCACTCACCCAGCCTTTCTATCCTGCTCTATTTTTCTTCATGCGAAACATGACAACAACATTAAGATGACCCAGAAAGCAAGCCTACTGAATAACAAGCCGTCTCATTTTCTCCTGCTCAGCACATTCAGCATCCTCATTCTTCTTGTGACTGTTGACATCTATCTATCGGTGCTCTCGCCAGCAAATTGCAGGTTAGTCTCCAATGATTCTCCCCAAAACGTCTCCTCGGGCCATGAGGCTCTCCAAGCAGATAAACAAGAGCTTCAAGACGCGATTGTAGGCTTAGGTCGAAAAGGCAAAGCTGGTATTGTCTTCCGCGAAGTTGGGGTTTTGGAAGACATGAGCGTCGCAGGTGACCAGAAATGGGACGATCTTTTTGCTGGGGATAACTACATATTCCTCAAGCCAGAAAATGCCTCCTTTCCTCAGGAGCCCTGGGGTATCAGCATGTTTCACGGGTTGCATTGTTTGCAAGTGCTGCGAAACAAGATGCAAGAATTAGAAGGTCGGGTTTCGGGTAGCAACGTGCCTCTTGCAACAAAAGTCCAACATGCGCATCAGCACAGTAACTCAGATGATTCTGACGTCTCTGATGTACATCACTTGCATTGCTTCTCCTATCTTGCGCAGGTAAGGATCACCTCATCGAAAACCTCGCGAAAGAAAACTAATCCGCTCCTCATCGACCAGCCAATCGCATGCTCAGCCGATGACACATTGGAGCCTCCACATATAAATCTCTATAGAAATGGTAGTTTCAGGAGCTATAACATTGATGGTATCGGTACTTGGCATCAGTGCCGGGACCAGAGTCTAGCGCGGAAGAAGATGGTAGAAAGTAAAGAAAGTGTACTCGAGCGCTGGGAGTTTAAGGTCGGGGATACTGTGCAGAGTGTCTGGGGATAGATCAAGCGTGTAGGGAAGGTTGAGTTTGTTAAATTCAATTGATCCGTTGAAGACATTTCGTTTCAATCGTTTCAATCGTTTCCAAAGGGGCATTAGGGTTATGGGGGTTAGGGCTAACTCAGCATCCAACAAGTCCGTCCGCTTCTGGCAGCAGCCTCAGCTGAGGTCACGTGGCGGTTGAAGCGGAATCACATGCTCGGTCGAAATTATTTCTTGCTCGACGACGACGTCTCTTTCTATAATTTCCTCTTTCGCACGATTATCCCTGCCAAACTCTCGAGATAACTCTGGCAGATCGCACGCTGCCTTATCGTCGTATTCGGCCCACCCGGGTCTCGTTTTGCGCGTTCTAGACTGATCAGCAAGCTGTTGGGCATCCCAGCTCCGTCGCACTGGTCATCGTTCGATCTTCCCCCGATAGCTGACGCTCCACTTATGACTTATGAAATGCAAATGGGTTTGAATCTGATGACGATACTTGAACCGATTCACTGAAAGCAATACACTCACTTCCGACGTGCTCTACCTTCCTTGACCTACCGATATATTGCATTTGAGAACACGTGCTCAGTACGATTATTCTATAATCCAATCTTCGCTCTGTCGCATGGCGCTATAGCATCATAAACAGACAAATGGAAAAGTTCTCTCAATTCCGAGATCGAGGTTCGTAGTATGCTTCTTGAAATCCGTTAAGAAAGTGCAGTTTCTACGAAGGTTCAAATCTAACACTAACGTCATACAGGCTCCGGCATTGCGCCGTTCCTCCCCATCCCAACACCACGATCAGGCTATGCGCTGCCACTACACATATTTCTATTCTGCTTCCGCCTGCCGCTACTCATATTCGTGTGCCTGAGCTACTTTGCTGTCCTGCAATGGCTCCCCATCGGCTCGTTAGGAAAGAAGGCGTCGCTGTGGTGTATACTAGGTGTTCCCAGTCTGTGGTGGATCGATTTGCAGGTGGACGGCGTGAAGAGAGGGTTCGTATTCTCTCCTTCTTTTGATGAGAAAGTAACATTAGAACTAATGCAATTATAGACGCCTTGCTAGCCAACGAGCCCGCCTACCCATTTCCAAATGCATCATTGCTTCTTCCTTCACCTCGCCTATCGATCCAGTCTATCTCGCTGCCGTCTTTGACCCTATCTTTACCGCATCATATCCCAATACACGCAAAGTCGAGCGCCTATCACTACAACAAGCTATTCTGCGGTCGTTCTCGTATCCTCTAGTCAAACCACCGTCGGACACACAGCTTGTCGAGCTTTCGGAGCTACTCGAGCAATATCAGTCTCGACCCATCGTCGTCTTCGCCGAATGCACAACGACAAATGGGCGCGGTATCCTACCACTCAGCAGATCTCTCGTATCCGTACCACCTCGCACCAAGATCTACCCGGTAAGCTTGCGCTATACCGAGGCGGATGTAACGACCCCGGTACCTGGTACATACGTCACGTTTCTCTGGAATTTGCTGAGCAAACCGACACATTTCATCCGCGTGCGCGTTGCCGAGTACGTAACGACATCATCTAAAAATCTGTCACCTTCATCACAAGCCCAAAGCACAAGCACAGACTTTTTCGAAGACGATGAGCCCACATCTTTCCTTGAGGAGTACGCCGGCTCAAATGATGATTCAGAGTTGACCAAGAGCGAGCTTGCTGTATTAGACTACGTCAGCGAGTCACTGGCTCGCTTGGGTAGAGTCAAGCGGGTTGGATTAGGGGTGAAGGAGAAGCAAGATTTTGTGGATATTTGGGCAAGGCATAAGCGAAGTCGCTGATTTTGTACGTTAAGCGAAGGATAGGAGTTGAAAAGCTTATAGATAGATATTTTACTTAATGCATATTTATTTCATACTGGTCATTGTTTAGAAGTAGGTCCTGCCTAGTTCGAGAGAAACAAAGCACAAAGTACTAAACAGTGAAGCTCTCAAAAGAATGCATCAACTCACAAACTCCACGCTCAGCAAAATCAAAAAGGTATACCGCAACCCCAAAGTCAAATCATCCTATGCAACACTCGACCCAACAACAGCCCTAGTAGCCAAGTGTTCAATCCGCTGCGCATACAAATCCATAGTATGCATCAACGGATCGCCGAAAATTAGTCCTCTAAGCTCTGCATCAGAGGCAGTCACGGCTTCAACCGATATATTCGAAGAAGAGGAAGCCGTCTTTCTCTTGCCATCTTTCCGCTGCTCCGAAGGATGATACTTTGGTGATCGGGAATGTTTCCGTGTTCGAAGAACAATGATTCGTCCTGCTAACGAGAGCGTGGCTTCGGGGATATTCCATATCGGTTTCGATTTACCGCCTGTAATCGTAACCCTGCTATCATTAGAGCAAGAAGCCGGCTTGAGTGAAGCCGCAGGATCCGGTCGCGCATAGAGTTCCAGCAGACTTCTAACGTATGTCTTGTCTGCTCTCGCGACTGGATCGCCTTCATTCACAAATCCGTAGAATAGGTTCTTGTCGTATCGTGTCTTGCCATTTGGTTTCTGCAAGGGTAGTAACGAGATTGGTGGTGCGCCGAATGTTATGCAGTGGACCCTCTTGAACAGGTCCTGCAGTTCGGTCAATTCGCTGGTTACCGTCTGCGATAACATATGGCAGTATAAAAGCGCTGCCACTGCTCCGCCGGCGCTGTGACCTGTGAGAACTAGGGAACATGTCGATCGTCGTGGGTTTTCTTGAAGTAGATCGCGCAATTGCGCTGCAACAGGCTTGATCATCTTCCTGGCGACACTAAGAAATCCCGCATGACACAGGTTGCCTTCGTCATCGAGGAAATTTGTAGGTGCGGTAGGCTCGGTTCGGATATTCACAGCCCAGTCTTGGAAATTCTGCGTCCCTCGAATGGCGAGAACGACTGTATTCTTCTCGTCAAGAGGAATCGATTTCAGCACAACGGTCTTGGTACCGCGTCTCCAGTCCCCTGAGACGAAGTTCTGTCTTTCTTTGCTTGACGGTTTCTCGTAGGCTCGTCGGGAATACGTTGACGCAAGGCAGATCAGCGGCCAGGTAGCAAAGTACAGTTTCAATGGGGGGAGGGTAGATGAGGTGTAAGCGTTGGCGTAGTTGTAGACTTTGGAGAAAGGATTAGTTGAGCTTCCTGGTATACGTGCGACAGTCGGTACATTAGTCTTAGTTGCTGAAGTTGATGGGCGTCGTCTGTGGTCTCTGTGCCTTGACTGCTTATGATTTTCTGATGCCGATGGCGGTATATCTGCCAAGGTCAGAGATGAGGCGGCTGCATCCGCATTGGCAAAGACCTGATTTTCGGCTACAGCTACTTCGTATTAGAGCGTCTATTCAGTGTCATCGTCTTGAGCTACTCACCCAGATCCGCTGAGTTGACTTGATATGTCCCATCATCCATCGAAGTGAGAACAGTATCCAACCTCAAAGCCACAGCATCTAACGCGCCTCCATATTGCTGCCTAGTCGGTCGCGGATTTGCTATTGAATCATACACTTCCACCGCGAGATTCCCGGCGTCATTCAAGGTGGCCGCAATTGCACCAACCTGCAGATAGGACTGCCACGGACGTTGTTGCGGTCGTGCAAGCACCGTAGCAGCAGGTGTCGGCGGATGACCTCCGGCATGATGAGCATAGTACACAGGATTCACGGGCTGTTGATATGGAAGAGACCGGGCGCAATAATGCACTGGTCGATGAGGCAGATTTACCAAACTTCCATGATAGTGGGGATGTACATGATGGGTATGAGCATAGACAGCAGGCTGGTGACCTATATTCGGCGTCGATTGCGAGGGCGCTGTTGCTGTTGCTGGGACATGGACTGAGGAATGATTCAGAGCTGGTGTTGGCACCGGTGTTGGGGGTAGAGTTTGATAGGGTGGTGGCGGCGTGCTTGGGATGGACCCGGCTTCCATTTCGAGGTTTGTTTATACACGATCGATGGCGAATGTAATGTGAACCCGCAACCTCAAATCGATGAAATCATATAAATCCATTCATGTTGATGTATAGACGATAGTGAGTCACGGCGCAGACAGTTACACAGGTTGAAACAAACCGAAAAAAGAGCCTCGTGAAGATACGTTCTTGTTTCACCTGATCTGCGCAACCTGACTGGCGGCGGAGCAGCCAACCAGGCCGACGAGTTGCTGAATCTCTGCTCAAACGTGAAAACCAAGTGCACTGCCTCTCTAAGCGCCCCTGTAAGCGCCCCCTTCATGAGTCACAGCTGCATAACCACTAAATACAGTACCGCAAAAAACGTGTTTACAGCCTCATTTTCCGAACCCTTTCCGTTTCCTCACCACTTCCCCATTATTTTGCTACAACACGCTACTAAGCTATTTATATAACACATTTGCCTTTATAGTTGTCGTACAAGCCTTAATGGCAGAATCAATAACGGCGTAGGTGTTTCGTATGATGCTGGAAGTTGGTACGAAGACACGATGGTACTTCAGTACTAAAACATTGAGTCTCGACTACATCCGAAGAAACGATCGAAAGGCAATCTCCTTTGGTCAACTCGATTCCCAATGTTCCCAGATGTTAAAAAGCGAAGCATGGTCCATGAGTGCATCCACGAGGCCGTCATTGAGGACTACGCCCATTCCATACTGGCTGTCCTCGAAAGGATCTCCCGTGATAGGTCCTGCGTTTAATGTGGCGGATGAATTCGTGACATTCTCTTGATTGACACCAGCAGCTTGAGCGGACGGAGACGTGCACGGCCGGTACGTGGGAAACAATTGTTGAATGGCTTTTGCGAATATTCCGCGGTATAGAGACGCAACAGTATTTCCTTGGTGATACTGATACACCGGAATGGAGGGTCGCTCATAGATTCTTGCCTCCCGCTCTGGGCCCCAAGGCGGTTCGACACTATGCTCCAACGATGCAGAAGACTGTGGAGGATTCGTTCAAGGTATTCGACAAGCTGGACGAGCAGGATGAAGCGTGGAATGTCTACCAATACATGTTGAAGCTGGGTTCTCAGGCTGTAGGCAAGCTCACCCTTGGGATAGACTTCCAACATTTCGACGCACCGGATGCTCCCGTTCATGAAATGGTTCACAACATTGCCGAAGTGCTATCCCTCAACAAAAGGTCACCTCGAAAGGAAACTGGTACAGTTCCCTACCATTTAGTGACCCAAAAAGACTGAAAAATCTAAGAGCGCGCATTGAAGAAATGGTGGAGGAGTCAATGAAAGAGGCGTCCAGGGGAGGTGTTGAGGACCTCCGTCTCCAAGACGCGGCTTTGACAGCAAGCAATATGGTTGGTAGTGACATTCCTAATTGAAAGACCCACTGTATCCGTAGGCTGTCAGGTTAACATTCAGGAGATTACGCTATTCGTGCCACTGACAACAAGGGCGAGAAGTTGCCAAAGTCTAGCGTGGTTTGGGCCCTAGTCGTGGCTACGGGTGCCGGTTTCACAACCACCAGCTCACTCCTCTCCTGGCTCATCTACGGCCTCTGTCAGTACGAGGGCATGCAAGAGCGGTTGCTCCAAGAGTTGATTGACCAAGACTTCGATGAGAATACTGAAATGACTGCCGAATTCACGGACAAATTGGAGTTCCTTGACAAATACATCAAGGAGACTCAGCGACGTCACAATCCCTCCTTTCAACCGGGACGGACTGCGAAAGTTGACCTAATCCTGCCAGGTGAATATAGGTTGCCGAAGGATGCAGTGGTGATTCCTGTCTTGCATCATATCCACAACCATCCCGGTCTCTGGGATAACCCTACTCGGTTCAACCCTGATCGTTGGGACACGGAGGAAGTAAAAGGCAGGCACAAAGCGGCATATATCCCTTTTGCAATGGGCCGTCGTATGTGCATTGGATTCAACTCTGCGCTTCAGGAGATCAAGATTTTTTTTGCCCAAACTTGTCTACCGTTATAAGTTCTCCCGCGAAGGCGAAGAACCCATCGAGTACGACCCAATGTTCCAGTTGATCAGACCTAATAATCTTTACGTACGAGCAGAACGTCGAATCAAATGGCCAGTAAAGTCGACAATAGCTTCATCGTGAGATTCTACGAGAATATTCGCCCATGCACTTCCGAACATAGAGGATGGCTCAGGTCCAAGGACCGACAAAGAGAAACAAATTATGATCTTCAACTTTGCATCACTAGCACCAGTATGTTTGGAAACTAAAACTGCTTAAGTGCCTGAACACTTATGGAGTTTGTTGGGAACAGCGGAGGATTTTTGGGCTCAAGAAGTCGTTTGAAATGTGCGGGCTCAGGAGAACTGTTTATATTGATTAAAGTGGGAGTGGTAGTAGATCTTCAGATGTTGTTTAAAGGGTTTGTGTAATAAGTATTTGCCAGTTAAGGTGTCAGGGTGATCTAATACGCAAATTCTTTGTACTGTCTTGAGATTTGCCCAGGAACCCATCCATGGATCTGGTAGGTTCTCTGAGACCTTCCAAATCATCTTATATTCTATCAGGATTGTCCCCAATCGGTTCTCTTCTGTTGTATGTTTCTAATGTGAGAAGAAAGGTTGTAGGTAGGACTCTAATGAATTTCCCCCAAACTTAACTGTGACATACAAAGCTCACGCAATCTAAGCGACATCCCATGTTTAATCTTGTATAGATCTACATACAAGCCTCAGAAAGTGCCCATGGTGAAGCGGTAACGCTTCTTATTCTGAGGGCCAGCGCGAAGTTAGGATTTAGGACTGTAACCTTCATTTTTCTGTATAGCTTCAAGTTCTCATCTCTGCCCCGGAGAGTATCACAATCAAAATCTTCCAGAGAGTTGCCCAATTAGGGTTTTCGATAGGTAATGTCACCCCTTCTCACACATACGAGTCTGATGTCAAACAGTCGGGAACGATTTGGGTTCGTTTGTCCTACTGGACGTACAGCTCCAATCAAAGGGTTGTCAGACCAATATACGACACCTTTATAAAGTCCTTTGTTCACTTCCTTGTAAAGACACCACTGGGCGCAAATTACATCCTTGTGTCACATGATGCTAGGATAGTTTAACCTATATAAAGGCCCTCTCTCCTACCACAGGTCTTTGATCCTTCTTCCTTCTTCCTTCCTCATTCCCCCCAACCGCCTTCCTCAGCTTCTACTTCAAAAACAACTACAAATGAGATATATAGAACAAGCCTGTCAGGAGGTTGCATTTCCTATTGCAAACGATGGTCACAATGGTTGTCATGCCGCTTCGAAAGGCTGTTCTTTGGTAATATCATCAACATACTTTGAGGAAACTTTGCTAAATAGAGAATGGTTGAAAGGAAAGATCAGTGCTGTGCCTACTGGATGGGGACGAAGGCTGGTCCTGAACTTCCAGGGGATGGCGCTGAAGACAAATGGGGACTGCCGGGATAATGAAGGCAATGTGGGTTGCGCTAAGCGGTGTCCGTTACATGCTTGGGACCATAGAACTTGGATGCAACTACAACATAGTCCATGTTCAATATGACACTCGACGATAGCACCCAGTCATTGGTGAGGGTGAGTGGCCGGACCAAGCGCAGAAACCACGACGAATGATAAGATCAGCTGCATTCTCGAACGTTGGGCAATTCGAGAATTCACCATGACAAAACACGTTACCCAGGATATAGCCGATCCTGATAGGTCCACGACAGTTTATGCTCTATCTGATATACATGATTGGAGTTTTGAGAGAATATCAAACAGAAATATTTGTAGGAGACTGGAGCTGAATGCCCACAGGAGTGGGTAAGGGAATTTCAAGACTTGAAAGACTGGCAGGAATTGAGTTTTAGCCTATAAGTAGAATCAAGAAGCCCACGAATTTGTCAGAATGCAAGAAATTGACTCGAGTATGGAACATATGGTACGTTCTTTTCAAGTTGTCTGAACGGTGGACTCACCAACGAAACGCTTCTGAAAGCCCGGTCACGGGGATGTGTATTAATGTCAGAGGCACACACTTGTACGAAATTGCTATCACTGTGCTTCTCCCTAAGCATGATAAAATGATATGCGATCCAATTCAGGTCAAAGACCGGAAAGTTGATCGCATGCAGGATTTGCTTAAACTAGAGGCGAGAAGTATCATGGATAATGTTTCTGAAGTCTTGTAAAAACGAGGCGCCGTAAGGAAAAGGGTATTTGTGCAGTTGATATAGGCATGTTTTTAGTCAAGTTTCCATACTTATCTTCATACACAAAGCAACGTTCCCGGTCCTAGCAATACACCCGTCGAACAAACATTGAAGCAGTCTCGGTGGTCCCTATCTGCCACAGAAAAGACAAAACCGTAGACGATAGAACGAACAATCTTCTGCTACCCTCAGTAACCGGTATGAGCTGGCACCTCAGCTTCTTCCTTGTTATATTAAAAGATCATTTTAGTATATGATATTGATATTGATAGCCTTGATACATATATTTTCCTTTTTTAGCACCCTAGTGGAACGCTTGCTTCGACTTTACATAGAAACCAGACGCGAGAAGAAAGAGTTAGGAATAATCCAGAAATGATGGAGAAAGAAAACTTCGCGCCTAGCTGCAGTTTTCTTGCAAGAGGTTGTCTTTTCCTGTACAGCTCATTAAAGAGACAAGGACAAATTTCGATGGACTAGCTTAGAAACAATCTAGTTGTTGAATTTGGCTTTGAGGGATTCAATCTCCGCAGTGAGGTTTTGCATCTGTTCGGCTTGGGATGCAATGGTCTTGGTCTGCTGAGCAATCAACGCCTTGATTTCGGCAATGTCATCAGACACAGAGGTCGAAGGAGCAGCAGGGTTCTGGGTGGTAATTCTAGGTGTTTCGATGGTTGGTGTAGAAGCAACAGGGATTGTGGCCTCCTTTTCTTCGATGGGAGATGGTGGGGACTTTGTGATAACGGGTGTCGAGGCGGCCCGTTCCACAGACTTGGTCACTTCTTCAAAGCTAGATGCATCGTCAATCTCTTCTTCCTTCTCCTCATCGTCGTCGGCGAATTTGTCAACCATTGCGGCCATTGAGGCACCCTGATCCTTCATTGACGGGGCGGGTCGCACCACGACTGGAGTAGGCTCAGCGCGGACGGGTTCAGTAGCTGTAGGCTTTGCGGCCTCGGTCGGCTTTGGTGCATCGGCGGTGATTGTAGATGTTGGCTTGGACTGAGTTGGAGTTACCTCCTTGAGCCCAGTACCATCGTAGATACCCTCCATGGAGATCTTGGAAGGGATAGCTTCCTTGCCAGCTTGCCATTCAGAGGAGCTCATGGCAGGCGTAATACCAGTGGTAGGAGGATAAATGTCATCCTGGAAGTTTTCAGACCGACGAGGCACAATGAATGATATAGGCTCGATATATGAGTCTGCCACAGATTTGTAGATTCGGACGACTTCATTTTGGTGGATATTAACACCGCGCTTGGGCATGAAAGCCAGTCCTCGTTGGGGATCGCCTGATTTATATTCGGAAAGGAACTCGAATTTGTCGTTTTCGTACTCGAAGTAGCGAATGTTACCATCACTAATCGGTCAGTCACGAAACGAGGTACTAGATGCAAGACAAATATGGAAGACAAAAAGTACTCACCCTTTACCAGCCAAGTATAGACATTGAGTTCCCTCATCCCAGAAGGGGACACAAACACCAGAAATGGAGTCTAGAGTCTTGAATCCACTAATGGGTTCTCGCACCGCACGAACGTCCCAGAGAGCAAGCTGACGATCACTCATCTTGGAGAAACCGGTGGTGACAATTCGATCGTGTTCACCCATCCACACAGCTCGGCTGTTCTTGGCTCCAGAGTGTCCTGCAGTTTCCTGGGCAGGGCGCTCTTGGCGAACATCCCAAAGCCTCAATTTCTTGTCACGGGATGTGGTCACAAGAAGCGATCCATTGGCGCTCCAAGACTGAGACTGTACGATATCGCCTATTTTCAATGTATATTTGGCGGCACCAGCTTCAATGTCCCAGATCTTGATCGTGTAGTCTCCCGATGCTGTGGCAAGCACGTTCTCGGCGGCGGGGTTGAATAAGACGTGTCCGACCTTCCTGGGTGGCTGTTAGTTGTGATGCATGCAACTGAAATGACCTTCAGCTACTGACTTAGGGTGTCCGCTAAGCTTTCCGACAGGGGAGATATCTTGAACTTCGTCGACATCAACATCGGGGCGAACGGTAAAGTTGTCAGGCACACGCCAAAGGAAGACCTGTTATCTTAGCCAATTGACACCGGAAGGTAATCATGTATATTTTACCTTGCCGTCGTCAGCACCGGACGCAATCAATGAGTCATTAAAAGGGTTCCTAGTGGTCCCGTCAGCTTCGTGATGATTATTGTATGTTTGCTTTTGTAAGTGCCTACCAATCGGTATCGAGAACAGCGGCAGTGTGTCCTCGGAACAGTGGGATCTTCTCGGGAAGTTTTCCTCGCTCTTCAAGAGGAATGACTGCAAAGGCACCGCCACCGCCGGCCTCCCAGTTGACTGCCAGGTATTGTGGGTTGACCTATTACGCGATTAGCGACATGGGATAATATGGCAGCCTTCGGTGTCGCACTTTGAGCAGGTTGGTATCCCAAGCATTGCGGGACACTCGCAAGTTATCATAACATTGTTCCTGTTTGTAGAAGATGAGTGATCGTCCAATGTAATCGTAAAGCTACTCTGTCGAATCTAGGCGTACTCGTCTTGTGGGTTGGCCAAAAACGTGTCCTACTCAGGAGAGCAACATTAGCTCATGCGCAAGGGAACGGGACAGCAGCGAGAGAACTTACGATACTTCGACGAGCGGACGAAACGACCAGACATGATGGTGGAAACAATGACGGACAAATTGACGAACAGAAAAGAAGAAAGTGGCCGCCAGGACCTTTGAGACGCAATTGAGGTTAGAGAGATGGAGTGCACGAAGGAGTAAGCTTGGAGAGTCTGCCCTCGCCGCAGATAAGTTGGCTGGCGCCAGAGTCCAGGGGTCTAAGCCCACCACCTACGTAGTTGCCGCGCAGCAATGATCTTCGGATACTACGTAAACACCAAGCAATTATAACAAGAATATTCAGAATTGACTACGAGTTACTTGATCAATAATGTATGTTGACACTCAACCTGCATAGGAAGCGTAGAGAGACTGGCGATTGCGATCACGTGGGTGACGGACTCAGGGCTTCCCAAAGCGGACTAGTCAAACGGCTCCGTATGCCCCTCTGCTGGCCTGAGGCACTAAGGCAGCAAGGCCCAAGCTGTTTGCCTGAACGGGTGCTGACTAAGACCGTCCGTTTGTTTACGTCGTTTCTCCGGGTAACGGCCGTCCCTGGCTTTGTTGATCTCGTTCAATTTAAGCAGTGCTGCTGCGACTCTCGAACTGTATCGCATTTTCGTCACCTACGGCGACCAATACGACGAACTGCGACATCGAATTTGCTGGACCAGGGTGAACTCGCTCATGTACTGACAAGCTTTATACACACGCTATCGCCACGGTCTTCTTGTGTGATGCTGTTGTAGTGTTGTTTTGCAATTTTCTTGACGCCAAACCGCCAAACCGCCAACTCTCGCTCCCCGCATTATTTTGCACCGCCTAGAACACCCATGGATGAGAATTCAGTCAACGTATGATCGAAGTTCCTAGCTCAATGATGGTGTCTAACGAATGACATACATTACAGATGGACTCACGCCCAGTCAGCAAACTGCGAGTGCCACAAGCTGGCTTAGCAGAGATGAATTCAGCGAAAACAAACTCGCGATCTGGTTTGAAAGCCCCAGGTTTTGCGACGTCTGGAATTAAGCCTTCAGTCATTGCGAGTGTGTTTCAATGTTATGTCTCTATGTATGCTTGGTGTTTAACTCAATCGCAGAAGCGCCCTCGCATAACCCGTCCGCTTCCACATCCAGAATACCCAACGGACCCCCACGTACTCACGCCAGAACGAACTCGCTTTCCTCGTCGGTCTCTGCCCGAACGACCCAGTCCAGAACAACGTCTTCCTCCTCATTTTCTCAGACTGTCGGATCGGGCTCTCGAGCAGCAACTTCAAGACCTCAGACGTCTATGGGCCAGCGAAGACCTGGCGCATCTTCTATCGCCCGACCATACACTTCACTCGATACTCACGAGGAGGAATCACCGAGCAGTGTACTAGGCAAAAGAAAGGGTAGGCAAATTTTTTCAAAGTCTTATCAAGTTACCCCTGGATCATACGATAAATACATGAACTGCACAATACAATTGACCCCTTGTCCAAGCCCAGCTCACACCCCAAATGGTCCGCCTCCCCAACGCAGAGAACCCTCAATAAGTACCCTCATGAGCAAATTGTCCCTGTCGGAACCCAAGGATACCCCATTTGAACAAGCCACGCTAGAAAACATAGCGCGCAAGATCCCCTTGCGCTCTGGGAATACAAGACTACCCCTACGCCAGGCAAAATCTACGTGCCAATTGACATATACCCCACCCCGTCGCAAGCCCAAGTCTCTTAAAAAAACACCATCTGCTATAGTACCGTTTCTAACCAAGTCTTCTCAATTAAAAGCATGGGAACATGACACTAGGCTGCAGGAACTCGAAACCTTCGCGGACACATTTTTCAGCAAGATATCGCAAGTCGGCCAGAACAGCGATGTTATGAAGGATGCGATCAATCTGTACAAATCACGAGGTACGTATTTCTATGATGATAGAGGATCCTCGCTAACAACTCAAAGTGGAGGAGCTCGAAAAGAACCGGGACGAAATTATGGCCAACAATTGCACGCTTCGTATTGAGATGGAATCGATGAAAAATAAACTTTCAACCGCCGAGGAAGCGCTCAAAATCGCAGAAACTGAACATGAGATCGCCACGGACGAACACGAGCAACGTTTGCGCATTGAGACTGATGCAGTGCGCGAGGAAGGTCAGACGCAATTGCAAAATTTGATCTGTCAACACCAAAACGAAATCGAGGACCTACGACGGCGCCATGAGAGAGAGCTTGACAACGAACGCAGTACCTACCAACGAGAAATCAGCCAAGTAACATCCCAGAGCGCCCTCGACACCCAAAAGGTTCATTTGGAAGTGGCGAACAGAGACAGGCAGATTGAAGCTCTTCAGCGTGACTTGCGCACTGCGCGAGATGATATTGAGGCCGAGAAATTGAAGAACCGGGAACTACGTCGCAACTTGGATACCTCTAGTAGCAATACTTTGACTTTGGAGTCCTCGGTTCGCGCTTTGAAAGCAAGGATTGATTTCCTGGAATCTGGAAGTCAAGAACAATCTCAAGCGTTCGAACGCCTTCAGAAACAATTAGAAGATGCTCTTGCTGAGACGAATGAGGCGAAAGAGAAGCTACGTAAGGAAGAGATGCTTCGACGCAAACTACACAATCAGGTGCAAGAATTGAAGGGCAATATTCGTGTCTTCTGTCGTGTTCGGCCGCCTCTCAATTTTGAGCCGGAATCTGATATTGCTCAAATCGCGTTTCCCGACGGTGGAGAAGATTGCAAAGAGATTGCAGTGATGGGACCTGAAGAGAGAAGCAGTTTGGGAACAGTGTCTCGAAAACAGAACGCATTCTCCTTTGATCGTGTCTTTGGGCCTGGTAACCAAAATGCCGACGTGTTTGAAGAAATCAGCCAACTGGTTCAAAGCGCTTTAGATGGCTACAATGTCTGCATCTTCTGCTATGGGCAGACTGGTAGTGGAAAGACGCACACAATGTCGTCTGCAGATGGCATGATTCCGCGTGCAGTACACCAGATTTACGATACCGCAAAAAGCTTGGAAGAAAAGGGATGGACCTATACCATGGAGGGCAACTTTGTTGAAGTTTACAACGAAAACTTGAATGATCTTCTCGGAAAGGCCGATGATTTGGATAAGAAGAAACATGAAATTCGGCACGATATGCAGAGGTGCAAAACGACCATTACGGATGTCAATACGGTCACACTCGATTCTCCCGAGATGGTTGAGACCATTCTCAAGCGAGCTGCCGCCAACCGCTCTGTTGCAGCAACAAAGGCAAATGAAAGATCCTCCAGGTCACATTCTGTGTTTATTCTGCGACTGATTGGTCACAACATGATAACTGGAGAGCGATGTGAAGGAACCCTCAACCTGGTTGATCTTGCTGGTAGCGAACGACTAAGCCACAGCGGTGCAACTGGGGATCGCTTGAAGGAGACCCAAAACATTAATCGAAGCCTTAGCTGCCTAGGAGATGTTATCGGTGCCTTAGGCACAGGCAAGGAAGGTGCACACATTCCATACAGAAACAGCAAGGTTTGTTCTCATCCAAACCGTCTTATATATTTATCAGGCTAACTTATTTCCAGCTTACATATCTGTTACAATTCTCGTTGGGTGGCAACTCTAAGACGCTGATGTTCGTTATGGTCAGTCCCCTGCAGGCACATCTCGGGGAGACCTTGACGAGCCTTAAGTTTGCAACGAAAGTACATAATACACACATTGGGACGGCAAAACGTGTCTCAAAGATACAGAATTAAGCAGCGACTGACTACTTTCTTTACGATATGATACCACGAGTGCCTGTTAAAATGACATGGCTTTACCTCATTTGCATTGGTGTCTGGAGTTATACTATTTTTCTGATACGCTTCTTAATTTTTATACACGATCGTGTTTCTATTTTGCACTACAACTACGGTAGGATGTCACGCCGTGTTCGCTACGTTTTACTTGCATGTGTTCTGATTGAAGTTTTGTAAATATTTGGGCTGCTGGGCAGCTGACGATCTTCGTGCTGCGAGTACTTTATCAATTTGGAAATTTCCATAGAGATGGGTATATTGACGTTGATTGATTATGATCATGAAGCAAGACTATTCTGTAGGTATCCGTATGATCCATTGTTATCTGAGGTCCACAATTATGAGGTTAAAGGTATGGCCGTGAATGCATGTGGCATTTATTCCTTCTCGTCGAAGATCTCCGAGGTCGATCAATTTCTCGAGGTTTTATGCGAGACACTGGCACTTAATCCACCCGGAACCTATTCTGGATTTCTTCATGGATAGGGTTCTGAAAGCACGTGATGCCTCTTGTTGCCTTCCACCACGGCAGTTAGCGTTGTCCAAATTGGGCTTCTTTATTCAGACAAAAAATGTGGGACAATCGGAAAATCTCTCGACTGTCACAGATTTATACTACGTATTCGCATGCCCAATGATGAGTTAGTTGCATTGTCTCGTGCGCCGACTCTAGCCCTAGCACTGTTGCAGGCACCACGACGATAGTGTGACGTCAAACCTCCATAATTTGTGAAGCAGCAAGTTTCTCCTCAATGTCGAGCAATATAAAAAAAAACATCAGACATCGACTTGGGAGATTTTCTCAGTAACAGCAATAAGATCCTACTGACACCTACATCTGTCAATGACTCGTCTCCTGGCTATATCAAAGCGCCTTTCTCAACAAACCCTGACAGCAAACCCTAAAAGCAAACCCATCCTCAACCAACTCTTTACATCAACCTCACTGTCACAACTCGCTTTTAAAAAAATGACGACTCTGACGGGCTCCTGCTACTGCAAAAACATCAAATACGAAATCTCACTCAATTCGCCCGACGATGCTCGCACATCCCTGTGTCATTGTCAGAATTGCAAGAAAGCATTCGGGACAAACTATGGACTGACCGCAAAAATACCGAAGGACGCTTTGAAGATTACCCAGGGGAAAACGAAGGAGCATTCGGCGGATAATGGTTCGGGGGTGGTGATTAATAGAGAGTTTTGTGATAATTGCGGGAGTTTCATTCTTGAGTATGGGGTGGGTATCTCGCTTCCCGTTTTGGTGTTGGGGTTACTGAAATGTTTGTGTAGGACGCGGTGAAGGATGAGTTTCGATATATTGTTGTTGGCTCGTTGGATGACCCAGAGGCTTTGCCTCCAAAGGGAGAGTTCTTCTGCAAGGAAAGGGTCTCTTGGATGCCAGAGGTACCGAGTAAGTCTACTTTGCATGCCTCCTTGATGCACAGGTGCCATTCTAACGGTGAGATAGATGTATTTCATAAGAGGGAAGTTAAGGAGTAGAAGTACGTGGTATTCTTTATTTTTTTTATTTTCTGCCAAGTTGAATCGTTGCTTTTTTTTTTTTTTTTAATATGTCTTATTGAGAGGGGAGAGCTTCATATACCCACAGTTGGGCTAGAGACACAATGATCATAATTTGATACTCAGAACTGGAATAGCATCACTCAAGCTATTCAGTCAATATCACAATCTTTCCCTCGGCAGCACTGTCTTCCATACAACGATGAGCCTCCACAATTTGATCAATGTGAAACGTCTTGCCTATCTTCACTTTCAAGCTGCCATTCTCAACCTGCTGAATCAACTCATTGAGAGGAGTCGACATAAATTCCGGAGTCATCCCACCATACACAGTGAGCTTCGAACCCCATGGTATATCGGATAAAATATTTAGGTCTTTGACGATCCATTCATTTCCAACTCTTCCTGCTACGCAGAGAGTGCCTCCTTGAGTGATGCATTTCAAGCTGTCTTTGAGTGTGGCGGCTCCGATCATTTCCAGTATCTTGTTGAACTTTTGATCGAACTCCTTCGCAGCCAATTGTGTAGCTAATTTTCCATCTTCTAGGAGAAACTCGTCTGCGCCATGCTCGCGAAGCATTGATTCGCGATCCGCGCGTCGACTGGTAGCCGTTACATGTGCCCCCAGACTCTTTGCAAGCGTAATAGCGGTGAGCCCGATTGAAGTAGTCCCACCTCTGATCAACACGCGGTCTCCATGTTTCACTTCCAATGAACGATGTATACACCCGTATGAAACCTGCAACATCTCCGGTAACGCACCGAGTACCTCCCAACCCAACTTAGTCGGGGTGGTAATGGCCTGCACCTGATTCGAAGGAACAACAGTGTACTCCGCATAACCTCCGTCAAAGAAAAGACCCATTCCGCCCATAGCCGTCATGACAATTTGTCCTTTTTCGAATTCGCCGTTTGGTGCTTGCTCGACGACACCGGTAGCTTCAATACCGAGGATTCGGGGGAATTGAACGTTGGGTGAGAGGCCCTGACGGGTCCATTTCTCTGACCGGTTGAGACCGAAAGCTTTGACGCGGATGAGGACTTCATTCGCTTTCGGTTGGGGTATTTCTCGTGTTTCGAGTTTGAGGGCTTCTGGACCGCCGGGTTTGTGCACGACTACTGCTTTCATTGTTCCCAGTGATCTGGTATGAGTCTTGTGAAGACTGGAGAGGTATGAGCGCGGTACTCGGTAGCTTAATATATTAATTGAGCTTTGGAAAGCTTTTTGGCATGGTAAATTGAATACAGAGCGAGATATCATAGTGAAGGAACGAAACTTGTCGGCCAGTATTTGACCTTTTGAAAGTTGGTTGCTACTTGAACATTCAAAATAGCAGCAGCAATAGCCTTTTTTTTAAAGAAGGAAAAGAGAAAAAAAAAAACAGGTCCCAGGGATTCGCCGACCCCATAGTTCTATCTCCGGATCCGTATAATGCGTGGTATTTTTTGGACAAACTTCCTACTTAGGACTGTAAGACATACAACTCAAACCAGACAAACAGCAGGGATGGCATCGGCAGCCCTAAAAACTCGCCGATCCCGAATTTGGCAAAGTCAGTTGGAGCATTCAAACATCCCAAACATGACAAACATAATATAGGTTGCATTTTAAATTCGTATATACTAGTTTTTGATGGTTCAAGTGGGTAGTTCTACGTTGTGCAGCCTAGGTAGTATACACAAGCTAAGGAGAGCATAGACACATATGACCTTTGCTTAGATTCAAATTTACCTACGTAGCTAATTAAAGCTTGGGGCTTACCCCAAGCTATGCTCGTATTCATAATAATTCAAGGGTACATAAAGTCTCGCCGCCATTACCATAACGTCGAAGTATAAAGTCCATATGGTATGAGATCATCCAATCATTATAGGTCCAATAGGCACGGCAAGAAGAGACAGTAAAACATCGACAACATCAACCCCTAAAGCTAGTAGAGTACTGGGGTCCGTCAAGCTCGTAACAACAGTAGACGTCGAACAACCCGAGTCTACCGGCTCTCCATTCATACGAGCTTCCAGCCAGATGAATGCATCCGGCGCACCAAGAATAGCCATAGTCGCATGTTCCGACAGCTCATCACGCAAATACTGAACGCGGGCACCGCCAGGACAGTAAACTTGTGAGACCAAATCGTCAGTATTGTTGACCGGGCTTATCTCATCTCCGGCGGATTTATAGATGTACAATGGTATCTCTGGTACATGTTGGCCCATCGCATTGGCTTCAAGTAGCGCAGTAGCTACTGGCTCTGTGAAGATGTTTGGATCACTGACGTATGAATAGACGTCTTGGCCAAGATAGGTGGTTATATCTCCCGCGAGACAGAGAGTTTGGGTTTTGTTCAACGCAGCAGCCTTCGAGGGCAGCACATTCTCGGCAATCAGCTGGGCGGCACTTGGATACTCATTTGCTAGGCCCTGAATACCAGCGGGAATCAGGCCGGTGAATACGCCCTTGTTGGTAGCATATATCACAGGAAGAATCTGTGGGACAGTTCCTCCTAGAGCAGCTCCGGCAATTTTAAGCTCCGGGGCATAAGTTGGCTGCAGCTCGGCAGCAAATCCGCTAGCTAAACTGCCACCGGAATACCCCCACATGGTGATAGTCGCATCTGAAGAGATGTTTGTAAACTCTGTCGATGCCAGTGCTGCTCGAATATTGTCCAGAGTGGCTTGACCAGAGAGGTTATTAGCCAAAAATGCGGACTTTGTGCCAAGATGATCGGGTACGGTAACCACCCATCCCTTTTCGAGGGCGGCTGTGATGAGAACCAATTCCAACTGAGGCATGATGAGACCAAGTACTCCGTCTGTGGCAGCTTCTAGCTGGAAGGCATAAGATGGCGAGCAATCAGCATAAGCAGCGTCTTGTGCCACAGCATAGGACAGCAATTTAGTAAAGTCTGCGTTATGCGGTATGAGAATGGTAGATACGGTTGCCACTGCATCGCCGAAAGAGTTTGTCGTGCGGTACAAGATCTGATATGATGCCGCTAGATTGACCTTAACCAAACCGAATGCTGCGATGGGATACGGTGGTGTCCGATAACGTAGAATGCTGCCTGGCGCGGTGGACTCAAAGCCATCAGGAGGCACATAGAAAGGGTCATCAAGCGGGTACTGAGGCCCTGACCTAACGACCGGTATGCCGAAAGCCAGCAATGGCATCGACAGGCTGATAAGCCAGCAAGATAAATTTTTGAGGTTGACCATTTTCAGCCCAATTTGACTTGACGGTCCCTTTCACAACTCAGCACAAGCCTCCATTTATGTGCAAATCTTGAGGTCAAATATAAACCACAGATAGCACAGCATCGTGTGTCACCAGGCTGAGTCACACCATCAGAAGCATATGCTCGATTCCCACGAGCGTTACCCCATACTTCCGTCGACATTGAGCCTCGGCGGCTTGTGGCCTCGATGATTTTTTGAGTCTTGGACTTGAGAACCCCGCAGCTTATTTGTTGGTTTTCTCCAGGCCACTTACTCAATCCGATATTAGTGCGCGTGCTAGTAAAATCCTCCTCACGTATCAAGGAGGAGAGCTTGACATTGCGGAGAAAATCACTTCCACTAATTGCTTAGTGCTTAGTGTTCAGCGGCTCGAATGCTACTAGTTTGGCCTTTCTCAGGAGACAGGGGTATTTCCATAATGATGATCGCTATCGGTCTCTAGATGGCAGAACGATAGTCCCAGTTCGAAATTTCGAATCACACGGTAAACAAACATAGCAGCGTGTAATGTCTTGTCTGCCTTATCCATGTTATGCATAATTAATAATGATTCGCTCCTTAGATTTGATTCCTTAATTGCCGCACACGAACACGAACCCCTGGCTCTTGAAATGCACTGTAGTGTGAGTAGCATACATAGGACTTCAGGTCTCGCTGGATGTCTTCCAACATCACTCAATATCTAATAAGTATCGATCATTCACGACTATCAAATAATCAACCATGGGTCCATATATAACCCGAAGCACCGGAAAGCACGTTTGAAGAGTTCATCATTTCGAATCTGTCGCTCACTAAAAGCGAGGCTTAAACTGCTATTATTGATCAATTCAAATCAGTCATACTTTGAAGGCTGCATTATCTGCATGACAGTGCATCAGACTGCATGTGGCTTAGGAATTTCGGTCAAGAAGCTCTTTTCTCTCCTAAATCCAACCTTCTCTTGAACTTCTTTCAGATGTTTGGGCGTTCGAAGCCAAATCGGCCTCGGTATTTCCCACCTTGCGTGCAGATCCTCATGTGTCGGGGCAGGGTTCCCCACAGAAAACATGAGCTTAAAGCGTTGAAAATTCGAGGCTGTATAGCTGAATTCCTGATAGGTGCGAATTTGAAGAATAAAACTCCCTTTAATCTTTTACGATGAATTGGACGAAGAAGGTGAATATTATTCGGTGTTGTGATTCGTTGTTGCATTCCTTTACGTACCCAGGATGCCTCACCAAACCCCTTTTCAAATCTGGAGATCCAAAGTTGACGTGAGCTACCGTCGACAAAATTTCGGTCAAAATTTGATCGACAACGTGCTGTATGTATCTGGGACGTACTAAGAATACCCTGATAAATTGGCAGTTTTCCTTCATTTTGCATCATTCTTGTCTGTGTGGTATGTACATTCACTTTCGTCGTGTCAATAGACCTTATCAGTGAGGCCATCCAACGTCTGATTGCCAAACAGAAGATTAAACCCTGAAAGCTTTTATATCATTTATAGCATGGCTATCCGGACAACTCTGTCTTATTATATCGGTCTTGCGGTCATCTTCGCATATGGTGTTCGTGCCGACGCCCCTGGCCCTATGGCCTGTGCCAACTTGACGTCAATTCTGGGGAGTTCCATAGTGAACAGTAACACCCTAAGCTCGACCTATATTGAGAGCCAGACAGACTACTGGAATACTCTTCAAGATGTATACGAACCATCTTGCGTCGTATATCCATCCTCGGCGCAGGATGTCTCCGTTACCCTTCAAGCTGTTCGAGCGGCTGGTAGTCGATTCGCGGTCAAAGCTGGTGGCCACAACCCTAATACGTTCTTCTCCTCGGTTGATGCAGGTGTACTCATCGATTTGGGAGGCATGACCAGCATGTCATATGATCCTGATACTACACTAGCATCGTATGAACCTGGCAGTTTGTTTGGAGATCTCTATGACTACTACGTGCAATTCAACCGCACCGTTGTTGGTGCGAGGTTGGCAGGAGTTGGCACTGGTCTGGCGCTTGGTGGTGGTCTAAGCTATCTTTCCCCTCAGTATGGTATGGCCTGCGACTCGTTCCGGGAACTGGAGATAGTATTACCCAGCGGTGAGATTGTCATTGCATCCAATACCTCTGAGTATTCCGACCTTTTCTTCGCTTCACGCGGTGGTGGTGGGAACGCATATGGTGTGGTTACCAAGTATACTGTACAGTCGCGTCCGATAGGAGAACTCTACGCTGGAAATATCATCTATCTGTTTGAGCAGGTAGATGCAGTGGCAAGCGCAATCGAAAACTTTATCCAGTACAACGAAGATCCCAAAGCAAGCATTATCGGCACCTATGAGATTCTTGGAGCACCCGGTCTAGGACTAGACTTGGATCAAGCAGTCATCATGTTTCTTGTCTATGATGGCACGGATCCAGGTGATGCATTTTCTAATTTCACAAGCATCCCCTATCTCCTCAACCTCATGGGTAATAAGACCTACCCGGAGGTAGCAAATATGCCTATCCCAATTTCAACCGAACTTTCGCGCGGTGAAAACATCTTCCGTGTTGGTGTACATAGGATTGAAGATGGAGGCTATGCGGCCGCTTTAGATGCATGGCGTACTTGGGCGGAGGATAACAAAGCCAGTTACATTTTGACCTCGTTAGACTTTCAGCCTATCCCTTTGAGTCTGACGGAGGCTAGCAAATCTCAAGGCGGAAACGCGATGCAAATGCCCGACGGACCCTGGTTCTGGGTCAACTATCTAATCTCGTCAAGCCCTCTTCTAACGAGCTCAGAGTATGACGCTGTCCAAGCCAGTTTTCGTGATATGGTAGCAAATGTAAGCAATGCGGAAGGGCTACCACTGTTCATCAACGATGCGAATAAGGATCAAAATCCTCTCACGACATTCTCGACGTACTCAACGTTGCAGCAGATCAAGCAGAAATATGATCCGGATGATTTCTTTTCCAATTATACTGGAGGATGGTCATTTGATTGAGTTTCTTCTACTGTGGGAGATTTCCATGCTATAATTTTATGAATGTTTACATTTGAGCTACCCACATGTTACCTAGACGTGTTCGTTAAAATAGATGCAGGAGTTCCTTCATATGGATATATATAATACCTGGGAGCCCCTCCGAACCATCACACAAGTACATAAAAATTCTCTTGAGCCCCCATCGTCATCGAAGCTTCTTCCGCATGAAGGAAGCAATAATGTGTAAAGGCGAGCCATCAAGGGCAACAGCGTTGTACCTTGGCTCTTCCTTCCAGTAGACATAACCCAGCTTTTCATACCAGATCTCGTTACTAAACTTCGGTACATCTAATCCGCATCTCTTCCACAAACCCCTCCATTCAGGGGCATCGATCTCGAGATGCTTTTTACTGACAGTAGTCAAAGCGAGTGTATGGCAGTGAGGACTTCCATATGGCTCCTGCGTCGCTAAAACCTCAACTAGATCCATTGCCGCTCGTCCCACTCCCCCTGTTCGATATTCCGGTAAGATGAAAAATGATTGAACAGTCATGATGGATCTATCTTCGCGTGCGAGTTCGGGATCCGCAGGCTCGGTATAAGAATCGAGAGATATGTGGCCCGCCCGGATAGTATATAAAGTAGCCGATGGTGATACCGCATTGCCGTCTGCAGCATGCCCATTTGTATGTTGTGTGACGGAAACATTGCCACCGCTCTGTTGTTTGCCATCGGTCTGCACTTTCTGCTGGATCATAATCCAGAACAGGGATTTGAGTCCCTTCTCCTGCTTTTCAATAAACATTCGCAGGGCCTTATCCGAGTAATCCCAGCCACAAACGACTCGTTGTTGTTTGAATTCGGCACATTGATCGGGATCGTTGAGATTGATCGGAACAAGACTCAGCTTTTCCGTGATCAGCAGCGAAGAAAGATCGGTGGAGACTGTCATTTTCGAAAGATGCAAAGTATAACAATCGGAGATCAATAATGTGCTCTGACTTCGCCTGCAGCCGTTGCTGTAGCATAAGCAATCACTGCACTTCAGGCAAATAGAACTTTTACAGAGAACAGCGAAATTAGGCGGCAGCTAAACGGCATACCGCTGTAAAATCAAAGTTAGTAATAGATTGCAATAGTCACAGCTGCGGTTGAGGGGCTCCGTAATATCGTCGAGAGTCTAGTCCCAAGATAGTAATTAATAATTATTCTCTGTGCTGCCTGCCACCTTCGAGGCTGAGGCTGCTGCGCTGACTACCCAAGTTAAACGTTTAGAATAATCATAGGGCGCAACTCTCAGTGACCAATTGACGTCCTATCCTGAGATTACTTAATAGTCCAACTTAGGGCTGTTGGAGTGAAAGTCTTCGCATTTCCACCTGGGTCACCTGGGACACGTCATTTGCTGGCTTTCCGAAAAGCATCATACACTCAATAATGATTGGGATACGACTCGTCTATTTACTAAAAGCATTTTGGAAGGATTGAGGCAGTATGTTCTGAGGCCTGTTCGACGATGATAGACTATAATCTAGACCGATCTTGATTCTTGAAAAGAGGTTTTTAGGGATAGGCCAGACAGTTCACAGCAAGCGTTCCGATTCAGTACATGAACTGAATTGGCATATTCGTCAACCCTTCCTCAAAACCATCCAATACCCCGATTTCCATTATAGCGGGTAGATGAAGTATTTGTTTTCCAGGTCTGTAAGGTCTAAAAATGCAAGATCCACCGTGGTTTGCACTTCGCGTCCATCATCATCGAATTTTTTCACAAATCCAAGCGCCCTCGATGCCTGCTGCTGCGCAATCCACTCCTGTCGCTCCTTGTTTCTCTTCGAAAGAATGTATCGAATAATCAATAATATAACCGGTGTACCAACCCAACTGACCACAATCTGTACTATCCATGCCGGATAGTAACGAGGCCCATTTTTTGCAACCCAGATCTGTGGCGAAATAATGTTTGAGATACTATATCCGACCATGAACATAACGTTGCGTGTCAGCTTTTTCGTGTATCCGGACGCAGAGGAGCTTGTCCAGCCCAGAGCGGTAATATACGAAACACCAAAAGTACCTCCTGCCAAAGTCAAGCAGGCGAGCAAGCCGATTTTCTTCTCCCAAGGGACAGCCACCATACCGATTCCACCGGCTATGGCAGGTAATATCCAGAGCACTGACCAGTAGGCGTTGTTATTTGGGAACCTTTTCATGAGGAAGTAGGCAACAATGCTGCAAACCACTGAGAATCCGGAACTGGCGACTCCGACCAAGGTTGATCCCAGGTTTGATACACCCAGACTTAGAAAGAGCAGGTTTTGTTGATAGCCTAGATTATTCGAAATCATCAACGTAAATGCCTGCAACGCAAACAGCCATGAAACAGGGTCACGGAGAGTTTCAATCGCCTGGTATCGTTTGAATTGCTTTTGTTCAATTGACCCCTTGGTAGCATCATGCACACGCTTGATAGTGTGAAGCTTTTCGGCACGGCTCAGAAACTTAGCATGCGCCGGATTATCAGGGTAGAAGAACCAGCAGAAGACAGATAAAAGCAGGCTCAGACCACCTGTGATGATCATAAGGAACTTCCACGGACGTATACTGCTCTGACTCCACAATAGACCATAAGCAATAAATCCTGTCGGAATGTTTGAACCCATACATGATACCCAGAATAGGGGCTGCAGGGCACCCTGTTCTTTCGGAGGGAAAAACATGCCCAACGTGATTTCCATGGCTGGCACCAGTGATGACTCGACGAAGCCCAGAAAGAAACGCAAGGGGATCAGGCCGCCATAGCTTCTGGCCGTATCATGCAGGAAAACGATTAAAGACCAGAGAAAGACTGTGCCAGAAACGTATTTTCCCAGCGGCAGGCGTTGCATTAAATAATGACCTGGGAACTGGCCAACGAAATACCCTATTACGACCTCGGGAGGCCATCGGTTAGCTACTTTGCGTAAGAAAATGTAAATTATAACGTACCGACGTAGAAAAGAGTGTTGAGGTTGTTGTATTGAGTGTCATTTAGATTGGTTTCCTCGAATATGCCAAGTAATGAGGCGTATGCAAGGGTGGATTTGTCGATCTAGATGTGTTTTCTCTATCAGCACCAGATCCCAGCCCCTGTCAATGAGAAATCATTCAGAAGCTTACAAATAATAACAGATTCGTCAGTGTAAGTAACAAGATGATATACCAGAACAACCTGCGGGACAGCTTCTTCACTTCCTTTTCGGTCAAGGGCGGAGTGGAATCGCCATACAGCTCAACAAACTCAAGAGTCACGTCGGCATATTTCTGAGCGACTGTGGGTGTGGAGCTCGTAGAGACGTCGTCGACCGTTGTCTGCAGATTGGCCGTCTTCTCCGCCATGATATTTCTGTTCTCTATATGCAAACGACGGCTGACCAATGCTTCGGCTAGGAATATGCCTAATCTCACAGGAGACAGCAGGTGCCAAGCTACTTATTTATACTCGGGATATTGAAGTCTTATCTAACGATGGGTGAGTGAACACCGAATAACAGCCGACCTCGACGGGGAAGCTGCAGCAATATCAAGAGCACGCCATCGATGGCGAATATTAGGGCTATTATTCATCCATAAAAAATACAAACCGCTGTTGCTTTACAAAACTCTTTTCATATCCGGTACCAATGTTTCCCATACATGTATATCTCTTATCAGCTCTATGTATGCATGTTCTAGTTTCCCCTACAGAATGACCCTGATTCGCGGCTACTTGAAACTAATATTAACCACAACCTTTGACCGTAAAAATATGCACGAGCCATTTGACGAGCTCATATACGAGCTCTAGAATCAGCTGATGAATTGTAAGATAAGTGATAAGTCCTTAACAATGGTCGGTTGCCAAAAAAAAAAAAAAAAAAAAAAAAGTCCCTCCGCAAGCTCTCAGCAATTCGCCGGTAAAAATCGCCGGTAAAGCCTCCGAGCGAGCCTATGAGCAGGCCCGCCTCTTCCAATTCGATCAATACCCTATCTATATTTGATAAATTTTCTTTGAGTCGATTCCTTATTAAACGTCATACATCCATATCTATGGCGCTACGGAAGCTCAAAAGAATGCTGAGGTCATTGCAAACAGCGAGACCATATTCACAACAGAAATCAAACGCTGATTGATATGTCCATTTATCACAAGTAATGTAAAGCTTCAGTGTTTTACTTTATAGATTGACCGAAACAGCGAGACAATCATACCGATGACATGAAAGTCTGCATTTTGAATGGGGGTGCAGACAATACAATACAGCGTTGCTCCAAGTGCTCATCATGCCAGGAATATGACAATTAAAAATAACCATTGATAATCGACATGAATGCTAGGAGGCTCGGCTCGGGATTCAGTCCGCAGAAAATATTCCTCTTTAAGCCTAAAGCTAGAAACTATGCAACTTCCTAGGCTGTTCCAAATAACACACTGATGACGCCTTTTTCAACTAATCCCTAATCAGACATCGCAAGAACACGGGCCTTCAGCTACCGGTAATCCGAAAAGTATGCGTCCACACTTGGGGTCCGATCATTGTGGCCCCGACATTGGTTCTTGCAAAAAAAAACAAGCACAATCACGTCGTACATGTCTTCATTGTGTAAGTTCCATCTAGCCATTATCAGAATGACCATAGGATGGTATGGGACTGTCTTGTGTCCTTCGATATCACCAAAGCTTAACGATACCTAGATATGCCGGTGGAATTTTTTGGCTTTGTAGAAATTTGAATTTGAGTTCTATCCACGGATGACGCCGACGGTGGCTTGAATGATCATATAAAGATTAACAGCATTCCAGAATGATGATTGCATTTGTAAGCACTCGCTTCGAGTATCGTTCAACCACCTTCTAACCGGTAATGAAAGTCCGAGTAAAATACATTCGCCGTCTGTTTGATGCCTCGAAACTCTCCTCAGCCGGACGGCGTAGCCCTGGAGATAGTCAGATTCTTTTTACAGGTTGGTTGATAGAACTAGTGCTGCCCAGGGTTCTCTCCTATCAGCAGTCGTGATGATTCAGAATTGGAGTCTCAGCCCCAAAGTCGAAGAAGTGCACACTGAAGCAGATCTAACGTAGAAGATCATCATGATTTGACTACAATTTCTAACTAATGGCATTTACCAGATTGGTGTGTAAATATATATATATACCGCTTTGGTTAGGGCAGTTCAAACACAAACTACACAACCCTTAATCATGCTAGATAGCATCGGTCTTTGTCAAGCCAATACAGCCTGGAGTGGGTCGAAGCTATACCTATCTTACTACCTGGAATGCTCAGCAGTTGCAACTTGTCTTTATATACAACAACTCTAGTTATCAACGCACCGATGTATTACTGATAGAGACGAAAAAGCGCATTCTTTTAGCGATAATTACGCCATCACTAACCCGAATAGCATGTAGAAGCATTAACACGAGTCCTCGGCATTCGAGACCCTCATAGCCACGCCACTATCCACTATCGGGACTATCCAGATGAACTAATGCTTGATGTGGAGGGAGTGCTACGAAATGTACCACGAATAATGAAAACTAGTGTTACGTAGTACATATAATAATAGAGATGATATGTTTCAACTACGTACCAATCCATACTGCTTCGAACGAGACTTGGCTATAGTTAGTTTAATGCCCCTCGTCTTACAGCGGCCTATGCCGGTCAGCTTGATATCAATTGGTGAACTCTTGAAGAAATGGCTCGGTCCGATCAACGTGTTTTCTGCACAGTTTTTGCTTTTTGCTTGACATTTTCCACTCTTTTCCTTCTCGAATTTTTTTTTTCTTTTTATTGAAGGTGGACTCTGGATCTGCAGTGTCTACGTGGGAATCCTTCGCTAGTCGTATACCGCAGTCACTGAATTGTGCAGCTAGGTGGAGCCATCATTCAACACATCCAACTCTGAGGCCAGTGAGGAATATCATGTGGCAAATGCAACCTTCTCATGCTCGTCACTTGTTCATATGAAAATATCAACATGATAGTCGGGAATAACAAATCTTGAGAAAAGGAAAAATCATTTCATTCTCGCGGAAACGCTGGCTTGACAAGAAGGAGATCGACAATCAAAAAGTAGCCATGGCAGGGCTAGTGATGATAACATAATGAAAATGATCCAATGATTATGGCTTTCTGCCATAAATCAGATACGCCTTTGCATACTGATGAATGCTTCGGTCTCGAAGTTCACCGATGACATGGGCCAAGAGGACATCAATTTCTTCCTTGCTCCAACCCAATATCCGACTTAGCAAGGCATTTGTGTAACCAGGAGCCGCTTGTTCCTGTTCATATTGCATGTATCGGCCAATAGCTTTCTGCTTAGGGTCCTTGGGCCATGGGTTCATTGGTACTTTAACAATGTGCATCGTAACATCCTCGAAGCCCGCCTTTTTCATTTTGTCCGGCCATTCATCCATGTTGGCCATCGGTTTGCCGTGCTTGATAGCGGCATCTTGTAGAAGTTCGACCCACTGCTTGGTGAAAACGGCTTTGTCGAGGGAGTCGTCGTCGGCAAAAATCTCTATTCGAAATGACTGCATCTCTAGAAAGCCACCTGACTTTAGGTTGGCGTAAGCTTGGGTAAATAGTCTGTCGAAATCTTTAACGGAGCCCGCGAGTTCACGGCTGTGAATATAGTCAAATGGGCGGGCGAAAGGCCAATCTGCTTCGAAATCGTCAATTTCGAAGCTACAATTAGGTGGTGTCCTGCAGATCATATTAGATGTTGTATACGCTGGAAGATTCTTGAAGAGACGAACCATTGTGGCTGAATGGCACTGAGATCATTGCCTGCTAGGGTATTAGTATGTTTCTTGGGAGTTCATGTGAGAAGACAGATAATAAAAAATATCGACTTGCCTAAAACCTGTGCCGATGGATATTGGCTGGGTTGATGTCAGTAAACAATTGTCCCCTTCATTTTACCAGAGGGCATATAGATGGCGCATACTCTGCAAAATCAATGGCCCAAATCCCTAAAGACATGAGAAGTTACTATAAGATCTTGTTTCCAATCACGAGGCTATCGTCCTTCTTACCAGTCCCTGTGCCTAGGTCTAGGACGCGCTGAGGGGTTTTTGTGATAGGTGCAGAGTGTAGCTCTCCTTTCAGCAACATTCGATATACATGGTGGAGCAAGTCCATTCGATCTTGCTCTTGGTCATCATTAGGCTATTGTTTAGATCAACAAGTATTCAACTTGCATTGAATAAGTGGGGGCTTCGTACTAGCATATATTCGCCTTCCCTATAGGAATGATAGCGGCGTCCATTCTAATCTGATGTTAGCTAACGACTTTCATGCCTATTTTGTAAGTTGTTGTTACCTCGTATCTATAACGAAGTCAGTTAATGCCCGGTCTGATGAACAATTGGAATTAATTGATATCGCAAAATGCTGCTTACCTGTAGTTCAAAACACTAGATGCGATAGATGTCTGGTAACTCAATGAATCCACGCTGGAAACCAGAGGCTAGTTAGCGACTGACACATCATGAGATCGCGGCAGTCCAATGAACTTACACGCTACTCTCGAAGGCGGAATCTGTGTCAGTGCTCTACGCAAAAAATCCAGTCAGCATATATTTTCTGTTCATGTTCCTCGCCGTTTTCCCCCTTCAATTTAGTAAGGTGATATTGGAATCGAGTTTTCATACATCAGCCTCAATCGGTGCGTCCGTGGTGATATGTTCAGCCATGGCTGATAGTGTTTGAGCCCTCCCAGCAACCCGATATTGTCTAGCCCTAGCGGCACGCGTGGACGAGACTAGGAGTAAAAGCTGAACGAGTAAATGATATTGGGAAGAATCAGGACAGAGAGGTTCGAGGATGAAAAAAACTAGGAGTTCTCCCGAGAGTCCTGCCAGACTGCTGTGTGCATTTTATCGTGTAGTATAGCGTCTTGGGAGATGAGTTTCTTTGTTCACTTTTTCGATCCGCTCCTAGTTTGTTTTTTCCCCTCCACAAGTCCGCCACCCGCCCAGTAAGAGTAAAGAGATCTTGACGGAACCTTTTCTTACCAGTCAAGCGTGGATCCTGCGGGAGGGTCAGAAAGACAGCGACTCAACAAACGCGGAGAGGCACTAAGCACTCAGCAGAATACGGACGGATGATGCCCCCCTCAGCTTCCGAGGACAACTCCTCCCAAAGCGAGCAGGAAGGTCCAAAGTGGGCCAGAGAGCCAATCCAGTCTGCACCGTCTCTGTCACGGTGTCAATCGAGACCGACTACGACTATCGGTGTAGTAGGCCAGTTCTTGGGAGTTGGTACACAGGTATTTGTTACAGGACTGGCCAATCGCCTCATAAAGGTATACCCACCCCCCTTTAGCATAGTTTGGTAATTTATCAGCACTCAGCAGGCTATGCTGCTGTCCATCTTGTTTTTGGGGCTTGCCAATCAGTGTTTGATTCGTTCACATACGCAAAAGTGGGCACTTAGCGGCCAGCGTTGTACTATGCGCGGCGGAAAGCTTCTTTGGCGGCCCGCAGCGTGCCGCAATACAACGCAAGTACGTACCCATGCGCATGCAGAAGTATGGAGCACAGGCTATATAAGCCTATGTTTCTTCAGGAAGGAGGACGCTAACAGCTACAACACCCCAGGACGTACGGAATACACCGTTGGTTGCATCGACTGCCTGTGTCTCAAGACATTCGTTCCCAACGCCGCTAGTATGGTCAATTGTACCTGGTTTGGGTGGTGTGTGATAGCCGAGCAGCCGGTATTGGTGGCCGGCCAAACGTGCGTAAAGCTCCTCAAGAAATCCAGCAAACCGGTCTGACCCGTCGATGACCAACCCCATCAACTATCCCATGATTAGCTTTCCGACTCCTCCTGAAGAGCCCGTGCGAACTTTGGCCACGGGCTAATTGACCTAGACTTGCGTTCGAGCCATGCTAAGAGACTAGTCGGAGCCTTGGGAACCCGCTAATTCAGAGGCATGGATCAAATCGAGCTGAAGACCCAGCACTATGGTTGGTCGGAACCCGGATGAACGTTCGCTAGAGGTTTCTGACCTGTGGTCCGATACTGAGCTTGAGTAGTAATGATTAGACGAAGAGCAATGATATTTTACTCCGCGTTATCTCTCTCCTCATATGATCCCGAGTCCATGTCGCCCACTGCAGCGGTTTTAAACGGTGCTCATGCTATGTTTATATTCAGTCTACAGCACAATTCTTTGCCACGACAGGCTGCATGTGTCAATTGACACATATACACAGAAAACACATCCATAGGAGCATTGGTGCGTCTATTGTCATACAATTCTCTGTCCATGCCGGGCCGAATGCGACAGGTCACAATGGAATGTTAACATTACACTATCGGTCTTTTAGTTAGTCCACCATGAGGATGGCTCCCTCAGTGGAATGGGCGGGCGTTTTCTATGCTCTCACGGGAGCATGGTTCATCTATTTAGTTGTGGGCGCTATATACCGGCTATATTTCCACCCTTTGGCGAAGTTTCCTGGGCCAAAGGTTGCCGCCTTGACTGGGTGGTATGAGGCCTATCATGATATGTACCGCAGGGGGATGTTCATCTGGAAGATTCAAGAGATGCATGATACATATGGTATGCAACACGATATGCAGCTGCGCCTGATACTCCAATGATGCCTGTCGGTAGCGGCATGTCCAACATACAACCATGTCCTGCAAGTTTAATGAATGTCTCTAACGCAATTCCATAAGGCCCCATTGTCCGAATCAACCCACATGAGCTACACATCCGCGACGCCGACTTTTACGAGGAGCTGTACGCGCCTGCATCAAAGAAGCGCGACAAATACAAGAACTGGGTTATACTTTCCGGCACCCCTGACGCATCGTTCTCGACCGTTTCCCACTCCCACCATCGTTTGCGACGAAATGCGCTCAACCCATTCTTCTCCAAACAAGCAGTCCAGCGTATGGAACCATTGATCACCGAGAAAATTGAGCGTCTGAGCTCTCGCTTGACCGATGCAGCTAAAATTCAACGTGTGGTGCGCTTGGATGCGGCACTTATGGCTCTTACAATGGATATCATCTGCCACTACTCATACGGCGAGAGCTACAATTATCTCGCATTGGACAACTTCAAGGAGGAATGGAAAGCGGCCATGATTTCTGCATTGGAAAACGGCATCTTCCTTCGAAACTTTCCTTGGGCGTTGCCTTTGCTGAAATCGATTCCTTACTCCGTTCTTAGGGTACTTCAACCCAATGCCGCTTCTCTCGCAGAATGGGCAATGCTCGTGAAGAAAAAGGTGGACATCTTGATACAAGAACATTCGATGGGAAATAAGTCAAGTGGAACGATCTTTCAGGCCATGCTTGATAGCGATCTGCCACCAGAGGAAAAATCCGCTGCTCGTCTTGTTGACGAAGGTCAATCTGTCGTCGGGGCCGGAAGCGAGACTACCGCTAATACCTTGACCATTATTATGTTTTACTTGTTGGAAAATAAGAATCTTTTGCGTAAACTACGCGAAGAGCTGGCTCCGATCTCACTAGACGAGACTCCTCTCTTGCCGAAGTTGGAGAAACTTCCATTTTTGGTAATATAAACCCCCTGTAGCTATCGTCAAACTATCTAATGCTTCTCTTAGACTGCCATTATCACAGAAGGCCTCCGATTGAATATTGGTGTTATGAGTCGATCGCCTCGCATTGCTTATGAGCCTATTCAATATCAGGACTGGGTTATTCCACCTGGTGTAAGTAGAGCCGTTTATGCCGAGAGACTCCTAGTTACTAATAATCCCTCAGACCCCGGTTAGTGAATCAATCTATTTCGTTCACTGGGATCCCACATTATTCCCCGAGCCGTCAAAGTTCCGTCCTGAACGATGGATAAAAGCCCAAGAGACAGGAGTTCGGCTGGAAAAATACATGATCTGTTTCTCGAGGGGTAGTAGATCATGCTTGGGTATCAAGTTAGTCACGATAATCCCACATTTTTTTCTCCCATGCATGTCGCTCACAGATAACTTCTCTCTACTAGTCTCGCCTACGCGGAGTTGTACTTGACCCTAGCCAAAATTATACCTCGGTTCGAGATGGATCTATTCGAAACAACCGTTGAGGATGTGGAACCAGAGCGCGATTTTTTCGTCGCAGTCCCGAAATTAGATTCCAAGGGCGTGCGTGTCAAGGTGATTGGAGTCAATTGATTCTGCCACGTCCATGGCGATATCGCTCAGTCAACTATATAAGCTTGACAATGAGCAAGTATTACCTTGTCAACGTCATCACCTTCGTGCGTTCTCTTTGTGACCTAATGTCTCATGACAGCTGTATAATCCCCTTGCATTTCCTGTTGGAGCGAGGTGTCCTATAGTTAGCGTTATATCAATGTACCAGACGCAGGCGTTCAGACTAGGAAGTAAATATCATCCTCGAAACAAGCGCGACATCTAGACCAGCAAAATGGAGATACACTTTTTGCACCCGCTCTCGACACGCGAATCATTTCGCCTACTTGTCCTATCTCTCAAGCGGGGCCACTTAATCAAGCTTCACGAGTTAGAGTCCGTCCGGACTCCGAACAAGTTGCGGAGACGACCCATTGATCGCAAACCCTAAATCCATGACATCTCGTGTCAAAAACGTCTTTATTGATCCTGGTGGACTGTGCTAAGCTAGCATGGATCATACGATGGAAACAGTCAAGATCTCTTGCAAGGCACCCGTTGACTTGTGCTGACATTCCGACATTCCTCCTTTGGCTGCTTCCTTCGGTCATTGAGCCACTTGAGCAAGTAGTTGAAGGTTCCACGTAAGTTAGTATGTGTACGTATTTTAGTATTTTACCGGGGTCACCAGTAAACCGTGAGAAGAGAAGACGATCACCCCGCCGTCTCGATTGATTAAGGGATCGCCAAGTGGCAGATCACATATTGGTTTCGCACTTGCATGTGTAGCGGTCATTCCTATTTCATCACGACCTTGATGAGCCCTAGCAACCTTGACTGTCCAGGCTTTAAGTTTCCAGAGGCGAATGCAAGCACGGAAGCGCACCCAGTTCAATATTATTCACCATTTTCAGGGCAATCCTGGGTTTACATTGGATACGGAAGTGGTTTCCATGAAGGGATATGTTGGTGTTGTATAGATATCTCGACATGGGTCTTTGCGTCAATAGTAAGGGTGAAGTCATCCCGCGATGCATATGACAGGGTATGGGAACCTATGTCTTATCCTACATTAGACCCTCGACAGTAGCTAGCGAGTAGGATTATTCACACATATTTCTTTCCCATCATCATGTCGAGAACGAAAACCTGTTTGCCCTGTAAACCGAGTACATACTCTTTTCGTCAACATGGAAAGTCGATTCATCATGCATGCCGGAGTGACTATCAAGAAAGCCCAAAATTCTTCAGGTCAAGCCAACGTACGTCCAAAAGTTACACAAATCTTACAACGGACGCCTTCGGGTATTCTGTGTGTAAAAATACGCAGTGTATATAGTCCGTAGGTTGATGCCCAGACACTGGCCCGATGTCAACAAGGACCACTTGCACTTGCCCTCCATTCCCCGTCTGCACGTTTGTATTTTCCATCGTCGAGTCTGAGACTTCAAACTAACCGTTAGTGGTTCGTAGCCTCGATTGGACCCCTGTTGACTGCTCACATGTGGCTGCTGTCGCAGAACAGGGAATCTAGCGTCCGGCGATTGCTACATGGGGCAGAGTACGTAATGTCACATATTACTGGTCAGTGGGTATGCAGTTTTATAACTTTCAATGTTATGGTGGGATGGAGGAGTAAACTTTTATGCTTGTTGCGGCAGAGTCTGTGTTTTCATGGAGTTTTCATCGAGTCCAACAGCCATTTATAAAACCACACGTGCAGTTGAGTTGATAACTCATTCATATGTGTTGAATGATAGACTATTAGGCTGAGTGATTCTCTCAACATACGGAAATACTTCGGAGGTAGGTCCATTCAGCTGCTGAAGCATATATACTAGTAAAAGATTATAATACATAACTTTGTTCGAGCATATCTCCAACTCTCCATACATGGTATAACTATATCAGATCAGGAGAAAAACACACCACCATTCGTATCCAACACAACTCCTGTCACAAAAGTATCCTTCATAAAGTACAGATACGCCTCCGAAGTATCATCCGGCGATCCATTATCCTTCGTCAGCGACTTCGCCTTTGCCCTTTCAGCACCTGCATGCACCATATCCTTTGGCAGTTTCTCCAAAAGTTCCGTGATAATAAACCCAGGCGCAACAACGTTGACGCGTACCGGTGCCAAAGTGACTGCTAGACCTTTCATTAGGCCCTCGACGGCATTGCTGATGATCGGCGGTAGCCACGAAATAGGCTTGCGGGCTTGCGAGCCACTAGTAAACGTAATCGACGACGTTTTGGCCGGTGTTATGTACTTGTGTGCATACTTTCCAATGGCTAAGGCGCCATAAAACCGCACTGTTAGGAAAGCATCTACATGCTCAAAGCTTGATTCCGCGAGCGGTGCCATGGGCGGCACATTTCCCGCCGTGAAGACGACATGATCGATTGTAGAGTCCTTGGCAGTAAATTGGAGTAGTCTCTCGACGTTTGCCTCAATTTGATCTTTGACAGAAAGATCCGCTGCATAACTCCTCACATTAGATGCGTTTTCTGGTGAACTTAGTCGAAGTCGCTCAACGGCGTTGGCGATTTTGTCCTTGGATGAGGAGCTGATGGTGATGTGCGCGCCCTCCTGAAGCGCTTTTTGGGCGACAGCGAAGCCAATGCCTGATGTTCCGCCGATTAGCAAGATATTCTCGCCAGCTAGTTTGCTTACGGTAGTTGCCATTGTGCGAAAATGCGCTTGATGTCGTGTGTAGGTTTGCGCTAAGGTAAGGTATTTTTCAGCATTCCAGACAGAAGCACAGTTGTATATTATTGGAAAATAAGTATCGACCAAGCAGACATATTGGTCTCCATCATTCCTTTTAAATGCCATGAGAATTGGTATATTGGAGCCATTCATACTCACGGACAATCTGGTCCGTTCGTCCTTTGAGGACTTGATCATACCATTCCGCCTTACGATGGAGACATGCCACGATCGCAGTTGTAAATGACACATTTCAATAAATATACGAAGTCACCGTCTAGTTTTAGAGATAGCATTACCAATCGGTAGTTGTCGATGGACTGACTCATGAGGATCTCTCGGTAACATCGGACGAAAGTTGTTGGATTTCCCGGAGTATTCATTATTATTAAACCAATTAGCACGAGAAATCATGTATTGCAGCAACTTCATTCGAGCTATAGCCTGATGAGGCATCGTGATGAGTTTTCCATTCATGATTGCGAGTTTATCTCCGATGACGTCGGGACTGTACGCTTAATTTACTTGGATTAGAAAACGTAGTAGGAGTACAGTAAAAGCTTGAAGCTACTTCAGACCATTATATGTAACAAGCGACACTACCGATCAAAGCGATCAAAGACACAACTCGTTGTGATATTATGGTCGTAGTAAGCTGAGCGCACCACCAACAAGATGCAAGCTTCCCGTCACCAGCACGTCGAGTCCTTTCTTTTCGACAGCGATGTCTCTAGCAAGCATCAACGCATCTTCAATCGTTGGTTCTACATATAGTAGGGCTTTTGGGTCCAGCTGTTCCCATCGCGTAGCGTAATGGGTGCTCAAATCTGGAAAAGGGGTTTCCGGCACTTTGAGAGTCTTGTCTATCATTAATGACATTAGTCAGTAAGAATAGTTGAACATACTTCCTCGCGTGGCTGAGAAGTTACATACCGATCCGCCTCGCGCCATCTTTCCTTTCATTGTAGGAGGTAAAAATGACTTTATAAGG
Organism: Talaromyces ruber; assembly: GCA_022813215.1. Lineage (NCBI taxonomy): Eukaryota > Fungi > Ascomycota > Eurotiomycetes > Eurotiales > Trichocomaceae > Talaromyces > Talaromyces ruber. The sequence continues at coordinate 31,628 of JAKLMW010000032.1, read as the reverse complement.
CCGTGCATCATTCTCGAGCAAGCTACGAGCTAGCTCCTCGACGAGCGTCATACCGTCACGTTCATCAGAGTAATGACTGAAAATAAGGACGCGACATCTTGTCGATTGAAGTTAGTTCAAGCTACTGTCAAGCCATCAGAATATTTTTAAACTTACTTTGTCGTCTCTGAATGGTTTGTATTATCCGCAAACCACTGTGCGGCCTGCCTCAGACTGAGCGGGTTATGCGCCCCATCCAAGAACCACCGTATTTGACCATCCTGGATCATCTCAAATCTGCCTGGCCAGCTGAAATTCTTAACTCCCTCGCGGATAAGATCATCATCAATCACACATTCTGGTGCCTTCGCCTGTAGAAAACACCGCGCTACCTCCAGGGCCAAGGAGCAATTAATCCGCTGCACAGGAACAGCCAGTACCTTCTTATCCTCCGGTAACATCTCATAAATCGACACAAACTTTAATGGAACATTCTTCTCCTGGGCACGACGACGCATAACCTCCACCGGCCCTGGATCCTGCGGCGCTGAAAAAGCTTGAATCCCAGGCTTAAAGATTCCCGATTTATGCCACGCAATATCGTCCATCGTAGGACCCAATTGCGCAACGTGGTCCATACCAAGGGATGTAATAGCAGTCACGACGGGGTGCGGAATGACGTTCGTAGCGTCGTATTCACCGCCATGATGAGTCTCAAAAATAGCCGCCTGTACGCGTTCTCTGATGAAAGTGTGGAACGCCAATAAAGCTAGTAGTTGCAAGTAGCGAGGTAGTCTGGATTTTCTACTGTCGCCGGCAGCATCACAAGAATCAGGCGAAAGACGCTCCCACACCTCGAAAAAGTATCGGGTGAAAAGATCCTCGGTGATGGGCTGGTTGTCTATTTGTATCCTTTCCCGGATGGATTGTAGATCTGGGCCGGTATACAGGCCAATGCGGCTAGGAAACCCAGTCCGTAGACGATGTGCGTGGAGAAATGATCGCGTAAATGCGCATGTGCTACCCTTTCCTTTGGTACCGGCGACATGGATGATGTTTAAGCCATTGATGTCGTTGGTCTAGATACTTGATGAGAATGATGTTGAGCCTTGAGCTTTGAGTCAAATTTGAAGCATACTGAGTGTCCTAAGGCTTCAAGCCACTCTTTCATTCCAACTACACTTGGCACGCCTCGCAATGACTGCGAGCTAGGAGTGGGAGTAGATACTGCTGCTGCACCAATGTTCAGTATAGCAGGAGTCTTTGGTCGGGCCGTTCGCCGACGCGACTCGAGCAGTTTGAGTGCATTCTATTCTTGCTAGTTAGTAAAAGTATAAATATTGATGAATAACTCTTGCCTCATAAGTTCGCTTCATATCGCCGTTCGATAAATATTGCCCATTTGAGGTTGAATTGGTGGAAAACGCTTCGTCTTCAGAAAAATACAACAGGGCCGGCCATCAGCGGCAGTAGAAATCGGACATGTAACTAACTACCTACTGCAACACAAGACTGGGTAAGTTCTTCCACTACGGCGGACTGAGTGTACATTAAGGACGAAATAAATATTTCGATATATAACTTAAATAATCATTTGGTAGATATAAGATACGACACTTATAAAAATTATATATCATTTATTTCTGAAAATAAGATGTTGATTTTCTTTTTTGATTATATCAAATATGGCAGCTTAGAGACGTCAAATCTGGCATCAAGGGCGAGTAAACGAAATGGCAATCGCGTATAGAATGCTCTACATATCCATTGCATTCTTTCATAACAGAGCGCTAGCAAGGTTGACTAAGCCCTCATGACCAGGGTTTCTGGTAGTTAGTCATGCACCGAAAGAGATAAAAACCAAAATGATGCTCGAATCACAAGATCTGCCTTGATCTTAGTCTAATCAGGCAATATTTGTTGTTTACCCACCGATGTTAGTTTTAGTCTGCAACGGCTCCACCGAATTTCTACTCTTCCAGCTGTGATCCGATATAATTCTTTCTCTGCTTCTACATTCTCGAACTCCTTTCTCAGTTATAAAATGGCTGGCAACTCTGCCCTTTCCGTTGTGACAGACGAGAAACAGCAATTGAGACCAAATCTTAACTTCTTGCTTCTCCTTCAGATCATTCTTTCGGCTCTACTGGCTTATCTCATCGTCTACACCCACTCACATTACCCAGAGGAGTCAACAATATGGTTTCTCGTAAAGTTTATACTGCCGGTCTGCTCGCTGGTCTTTTCTGTTTTGCAATCATTGGCCTGAGCAATGCTGCACCTGTCTCTGGTGAAGCAACCCCCCTCGCTGTCCGGAACCCTGACGGTACCGGCGTAGCAGAGTATGTTGATCAGGCCGAGCTCGTGAAGCGCGTTAACGTGAAACTTTTTGCTACCGCTCTCGGTGCTCTGGGTGGCATATCTTACACTGCGTGCGCAGCGGATATTGAGCCTGTCATCAGCGCTGTTTCTGGTTTCATTCGTAGTCTTGTCGGTCGCGATGGACTCGCCATCGACCCTCGCCTTCCTTCCCAGCTTGTTCACCACTTCCCTGAGCAAGACGGACTCAGTACATTGAAACAACTTTACTCTGCATACCAGGATACTCCAATCCTTGTTGCCCCCAGTGACCGCTTCGGACCTGGTTGCCATCAGGTGCACTATTCCACCAGGAAAAGCACTAATGGCGACCACATCATTCACAGCTTCTCGGCCAGACCGCGCCACAACAACTCCAGCATGCAGCGGCGAGACTGGTCGGGTGATGATTCAGGTGCTGGAAACGATGATGGTTTGTACGGTGTGTACACCTTTATCAACGATAACCCGACAGATGAGACAGCAGAAGGTATGTACCCGGCTTGAAAATAACGTCAACGAAAATGTAGCTAATACGAGTCATGTAGCCTACGACGGAGATTTCCCAGATCACATGGAGAAGGCGTCTGACATGAATATCTTCGCCAACCAGGGAACTTTCTGCTACAACATTGAGGACGCGGATGATAATGACAACTACGGTACTGCCGGATACCTGACTTTGCAACAAGATGAGCCCTACTATGATCCAGATCAGGAAGATGCATGGATTGACCAGTGCAACAACTCCCACTAGGCTGAGTAGGATTTGAGATATGGAGGACACATGATGCGAGCCAGATATGACGCTTATTTCGAACAATAACGAACCATGTCATATGCGGCTTGAACTATATTCCACTATCTTTTGATTTGTGCCTGTTACAATCCTGTCATGATGCCATACTTCATTCTTGAGCCTATAACCTAGAAAAAAAAAAATCACATAAAGTGCTATCAGCCATCCAATTTGTATGAATATGGCTCGGATAAAGGACCTTTCGGATGTAGTAACCACTTACTTATACGGTCAGCATAGCAACAAACGGGATTTTCTGGGCGACGTCTTGATCGCAAAATTAACCCTAGCGTGGACCAGGACACGGAATCACCTGCGTTAAAAAAGCTCGAGATTGTAAATCTCTTGAAAGAGTTCAAATACTTACTAAAGGTTCGAAATGATCAGCTCGAGAATAGTAATTGCCTGACAGGTGATTATTCGGAGCCTCCGTCTTCGTTTACGGGGAATGCTGCGATAGGGGGAATCGAGACACAATCGACTTCCGGCAAAGCAAGAGGAAGTATAGTAACAGGAAATCCGGCAGGTTGTACGGGACAGAAATCTAACAGCGCTAATAACTTGGAAGAAGTGACATTCATCCTGTGCTTTTACTTGAGATATGAGATTGGCATGACCGCGACAAACTAGTCACCTTCGATACCTCGAAGTACCGAATCCATCCTGGTACTGATTCCACCACATTATATCAAGATATCCTCTTAGCGTAGATCCGATAACTAATAGTTATCGAACGTGGAAATATGAAATCTACATTTGCACGAATGTAAAACTATTGAAATACCCCTAACGTACACTTAGTCCGCCCTATACACGCTGCTTAAATCTTTTCGTAGGGTAGATTCAGCACGTGATATTGTTGAACTTTTTTTAAGACGCTCGAGAGAAAGAATTTCTGTTCGCCATAAATGAAAAGACAAACTGTCTTTCTGTATCTTATCTCTCTATCCTTCGTATCCCAGGTGAGGCGGACTCCCTCAGTTCTTTTCGCTTTGCTTCAAGTAGATACAGATTGACTTGGATGCCCTAAGTGACGGATCACTTACAGAAAAGATAAGACCCTGTCGAATTCTAATTTGGATTGCTTATAGAACTACCAAGCAGCTGTAGTAATATGCAACATGCAGGAGATATATATTGGTTGGAGTGTATACAGCCAAAGATTAGTTTTCGCCATCAGACAGAACTATCGCCACCGGCCAGCCTCGCGCTCTTCCTCCACGCGAGACATGTCATCATCATCACCTTCATATTTGTAGTTGAGCCGTCGTCCACTGTTCGTCTCTCGGTCATGTTGACGGTGGGAACTCTTGCTGCCGCGCTCTGTAGTCATTGCATCGCGGCGTTGTTTCTCCTTCATCAACCGCTCACGATTGCGAGCTTCGCGCTCTAATGTATGTGGATCTTTAGTCGAAGTCGTGACTCTTTTTGAAGGCCTTTCCATTTCACCAACGTCATGCCCTTCGCGATGACTGCGTTTGGAACGGCGCGAATGTCGTCGGGAAGAGTCGCTTTCGTCTCCAGACAGAGAACGGTCGCGACAAGAGCGTTTGCGATCTTTTTCGCGGTCTCGTTCGTGGTCCCTGTCACGCGGTTTGTCTCGTTCGCGACGGCGGTCTCTGTCTCGGTCAGTGTCGCGGTCACTTCCATTTTCATGACGTTTTCCGCGATCGGAACGATCACGCTTACGCGAGTCTTTTTCATGACGGCTTGAAGACCCTTTACCAAGGCGCTGGGCATTGGCGATTCGTCGCGCAAGGTCATATTTATCGTCGCCATTCGTTGCTGCGGCGGACCCGCGATCACGATGTCGGCTTACACTGCGACTATGGCGAAGAACTCTGGACGATCGATGACTAGACTTGTGATCCCGTTCCTTACCAGAACGATGGGATGAGCGTGAGCGCGACTGCGAGCGTCTGTCATGATCCCTGTCATCTCGCCGAGGCCGTCTATGACGATCCTTTCGGTCTCTACCATCGACACTACCACGAGCAGATTCGGATCGGTCTCGTCGACGAATCCGCGACTGTCGAGACTCCCGACTTGGCGGTGACTGAGGGCGTGATGGTCTGGGAGATCTTTCTCTGGATGGCGAATAGGAGCGTGGCTTATGGTCGACAACAGACGGTGAGTGCGGAACCACATTCTCTTGGGCTATTGTTGGAGTTGCACTAGATTTGGTCAGTCATTATGCCTACAACTAAACGCTTGCGGAAATGTCTTACCCGCGTGAACTGTTCTCTGCTGTCTGTGAAATTGAAGCAGCTCGCCTTGATCCCGACAATAACCCACCCCTGTTAATGCCTTCACGCATGGCACGGGGTGCTAGCGGAGCCCCAACAACGCCCTGTCCAGTGGGTGGACCTTGCACGTTGTTGTGATAACCACCGCGATGGCTCATAAAGCCTCCTCGTCCGAAACCTCTACCACGACCATAACCTTGATCTATGACAGGCATTGGCCCTCTAGAGTAACCCATAGGACTCATAGCCTGCGGTGGGGCGCTATCAATACTGTCAATAGTAGGGATACCTTGTAACTGAGAGGTAGACTCCTCGTCACGACTAGTGGGTTCACCGTTGATGTCAGATTCCAACGGTTGGTCAGTCCGGTCTGTACCGTTAGCGGCGTTCGCATCTTCTGGTCCAGTTATAGTACTATCTTTGGGGCCGTCTGAGAAATCATCACTGCCACCCGGAGCCAATTCTTTGTTGAACTTTTGGATATCATCTTCAGTCTGTCCGCCTCCCTGGTTCACGGACTCTTGAGATACATTATTCTGATAGTTTTGCTGGTAGTAGTTAGCATGATCGTACCCACCACGGCCGCGATAGAAGCCGCGGCCACGGCCTCGTCCCATGCCTCTCATATAGCCAGGGCCATTTCCATAGTAGCCATTTTGGAAATTTTGGTTAGGGTATTGCTGCATTTGAGAATAGTTCCCGTTGGGTTGGGACATGTATCCAGCATATCCAGAGGTACCATAATCTTGGCCCATGCCATTCGAGTACGGATTTGCATTGTACATATTGTTCTGAGAGTTGTCCCAATTGTTATACATTTGCTGCTCAGTGCCATATCCCATGTTCATGCCATTGCTCATATTATTCATGGTCATACCAAAACCCCCGAACATTCCTTGAGCTGCATTCATCGGACCCATTCCAGGCATCCCTATACAATTAGTCAGGATTATGATGGAGTAAATGTGCGAGTTCAACTCACCCATGGTGTTTGCAAAGTTACCCAATGCATTGGGCATGAATTGTGCCATCGCGCTCATATCCTGGCCACCCCAGTTCATACCAGGCATCATCCCCGCCATGCCAGCCCCCATGTTCGGAAACACCTGATTTGGTTCACTTTCTGGTTGCGCATGCTGAGCTTCGGTGCCTTCAATAGCTTCAGGATCAATCGGTGCGCTATTCGCTGAAACAGGATCAATCTCCTTTTCGTCCGTAGGAGGAACTAAGTGTCCATTTCCCTAGCGAACGGTAAGAATCTGAGAGATAAGAGGGGTTTGTAGTTAAGAACCAACCTGAACTGGCGGAGCTCCAGGCGGCGCTTCATTCCCATCAACTGAAGGCTTATCAGTAGCAACAGCTGTAGTTGATTCAGTGGGGACCGTTTCCGTAGATACAACAGTGTCCGCAGTTTTGGTTGCGGGTATAGCAGGCTCGCCTTGCGTCTCGACAGGAACGTTCGACGTAGGAGCTGTGGTCACAGCCGGCGTAGTCGACGGACGATCCTTCTCTCGCTTCTTCTCTTCTGTCCGCAAAAATGCTTTCAACGTTGTACGGAGAGCTTTGTTTGGCTTGCACAGGTCGGGAGAGACGGGGTTATGTTCGCAGACTGGACAGCTCTCGGGCAATGACGTCTGGCCTGAATATAACTTGTCAGACTCTATGCAAATGACACAAAAGTAGAATGACCGAAGATACATACAGCTTTCGCATATAGCCTGATCACAGCATGGCAGGCGAAAGGCGTTGATAGCTAGGTTGTTGCAGATGGCGCAGCGGAGTTTGAATGGGATGTCATCTTGCGTGAGAGATCTAAATTCGTCAGCTGCTTGGCTTCCAAGCTGTATGGTTCAAAATATAGTCGAGAATCTACTCACGAGATTATGTCCAACAGATTTTGCGAAAGCTCGGTACTCGCCATCATGGACTGACGCTGTCGAAGAACAGCTTTTTCCCACGTAAAAATGGTCTGTCTCAGGACAGAATGACGGTGCAAAACGTAGCGTCGACAAAGGCAGACATGGCGGAGGAACACATCAGTTCATATTGCAGCAAAGAAACTGTCGTCGCATTCGTGGACAGTATCATTGACAAACACCGGTTTTTGGTCCGTAGAAATAAGTATGCTCCGCAACTACACATTTTGGAATTCTTCACGACGGAACGGAGGAACAATTCTCCAGTTAATATCATTTTTACCGTCACCTGTTCTTTTCGTCAAGTCTTACATACATACTGTACTCACAACCTTTCGCAGCAAGCTGTGGCCGAGAGATAGCTTGTTACTTATTAATTATATTGCAAAATCCGCAAGCAGGATATTTATGAGGAACACACCCCTCTTTCGAGATCAGGGAGTTCGTGGGGGCCTAGTCTGTCTCTTGAGGATATTACACGTGACTTGAATCTACCTTGGGCCACTCACCATATAACATGCATAATTCAAGACAAAGTGAAATTGGTAGCATTATTCGGACTGTATTCGTATCTGATAGAAGCATTAGTTGATACGGAACGATCCATGCTAGACTAGGCAACAAGATGAACACCAGTCCTCAGATTAGATCAAGTATTTTGAACAGTCATCAATGCGAACTTCTACAGAAAAGACAGTGGCGATGCCGTAAAACTTGAAGGTTTCCGGCCTCAGCCTTACTGATTCTTTGGCTCGACATCTCGTCTTTAACTCTTATCATCACGGGACGGTTTGCGAGGTCATAATCTTGGCGCCTGTCAGAAGTACGACATGTTCGGGTAACAGCGTAGAAGATGCATTAATCTTTTGATGGCTGTGAGTCATTCCAGACCGAATATTTGGCGGCGCGTGGGATGCATTGTGGTTGGGAATGCGTGCATATATTTATTGATGACGTGCAGCAGCCTGTCTTTGTGGTAGTGATCGAGGAAGCAATAAGTCAGGTTGGTAAAGGTCAACTGTATGAAGCGCGCGACGTTTCGAAAGCTCAGACACTGAACATCGATGCACCAAGTTTTGCGGCACAGGGAGGAGTGACGCGTGAGACTGAGATGATGGCAGAAACTGAGAAAATACGTACACACCGATTCGTACTAGCGCGTGTGCCGGTCAGCAACTGTTAGAAGCGATGAAATTTTTCAGCAATCTGAGCAAGATGGTTGTGATAGTGAGTCAACAACCCTGGTAATTGTAATTGGCGGTAAAATACATGGTAATACATCGTACTATGTACGTACAGCGTGCGGGCCATTCAGAGTCGGCAGGCTAACCGCATCCAGGGCCAAGGGGGCGCAGGGGGCAGCGTGATTGGTCGAGAGCACAGCGGGACCCCAGCACACGTGACACGGCGTACCCAAGGCAGGAGCAGGAATGGGCAAGCACCGCGCAGGGTTAAAAGGGCTGCTGCGACCCGCGCTGCGAAAGACATCAAAAAGATGTCCTGCTCTTGCTTCCACGCACTGGCCCCCTCGCCGTCCACACTGGAGCTCCCCACTCTCCCAATCTAACTGCCTTTACCTGTTTTTCGCCACGCACTGTCGACGCACTCTAAAAACATCCAGAAGCTTGGACCACCCCATCTTATCGCCTCTGATGGAAACGCTTCAGACTTGATTGAGCAGTGAACAAAGAACATAGCCAAGTAGCCAGTACTCGACTCGGTACGGACTCTGCGGAGTACCATACACAACATACATACATACAAGTGAGTGAGGGTGCACTCATTTCTATTCGCTGGTCTGATTAGACCGTTAGCCACACCTGGTAAGCTCGAAGCCTCAATTCCAAACGCTGTTGTCGAGTGTGGGTCTCTTGTCTGTAAGCAGCCAATCCTTAGACACAAAATAAAGAAGAGCTGGCCCAAACGAGACGATTGGAAAAAGGAGAAAAGATAAAACGACAGACAAAAAGAATTGATTAGCTTACTCAGGCGAGCAGAACATGACCGACCCGGAGAGCTCATACCGGCCGCGTTCCCCAGACTTATCCTCCTTCCCATCGTCCTTCCCGAACACCTTCAACAACAACGCGTATCAGCCACAACCGCCTTTTCTCGCTAGCCCTCACGGCCAACGCGCTTCCTACGACGCCTCGCCTTTTTTTGCGGGCTACCAACCACCGGTTGCGAACAGCCGAATCCCCCAACAACAATACCAACAACCCTTCTATAACCCGGTCTACGATAACAACCTGTACGACGACGACATGGCGAGACGGAGTGCTCGCTTGTCAGCGCAACAGGCCCAAGCTCAAGCTCCAGTCCATGCCCACGTACAACCGCAATCACAACCTGAATCCCAACCTCAACCTCACATTCACCACCAACAACCGCCCCACGCACAAATCCAGGTCCACCACCAAGCACCTCTCCCTCATCTTTCCGAACAAAACTTCGTATTCGACCAACATGTGGCCGCAGTCGCCCCCAAAGAAGAACCAGACGAGACCCGGCCGAAACCATGGGACGGAATAGACGTGAAAACAAAGTTCCCAGTAGCGCGGATAAAGCGAATCATGCAGGCGGACGAGGAGGTGGGAAAGGTGGCTCAAGTAACGCCAATCGCAGTTTGTACGTTCCCCTTCCCTTCTTCCATATCTTTGAACGTATAACGCTAACTTCTTCCAGCCAAAGCACTCGAACTCTTCATGATCCAACTCGTCACCAAAGCCGCACAAGAAGCCCGAGACCGCAACTCAAAACGAGTCACGGCCGCACACCTGAAACAAGCCGTCGCCAAAGACGAAGTCCTCGACTTTTTAGCAGAGATATGCTCAAAGGTGCCCGATCAACCTGCGCGCAAGAACGAAGAAGATGGCAGCGATCATAATGACGGCGGGAAACGGAAATCAGGCGGCGGCCGACGGAAAAAAGATGTGGATAGTGATGATTTTTAGCGAGGCTTTGTTATTTTGTATATACCTTTTAATGAGGATAGGTTGGGTTCATGGGTTTGGAGGGAATTTTCGTTTATGATGATGCTCTGAATAGACAGGGGATGGGTTCCAATGGCGTGTGGCGTCAAAATCTACTTGTTATCTCTTCTTCACGATGGTCACGACCACTATTATTTCGTTATGACCACAAACCTCACTGCTGGTCTTTGCGATTGAACAATGATACAGTGAGTCAGATGACTACATTCTACCTGACTGAATCTGGTCGCTGAACTTCTTTGATCATACAAAGTTACACCACCCCTAACATAGACGAGCTGATCAGACCTTTGATCTCCGTTCCCAAATCACCTTGCTCGGCGACTGAGGTCTCGAGAACAACGACTTGACCGGAATACGTTAGCATCATAATCATTCTGGCAGTAGATTACGAGATTAGGGTAAACATACCGAATAATCAATCCCCAGCAACTCAGAACTCTCATCAAGCGCTGTGACTCGGAACGAGCTAACAAAAACCGCCAGAATAACACCCAGCTGCACATACGCAAACTTCTCTCCAATACACCTATGTCTCCCGCCGCCAAAAGGTAGATAAGGACTATTCGAACCTTTACCCAACGAGTCGTTGTCATCGTCATCTTCTTCGTCGATGGTATCGAGTTTCTGTCCCCAGCGGTGAGGGTCCCATTTCAAGGGTGCGCCAAAGTAAGCCCTATCACGAGCTGAGAATGCAGGTGATGCGAGGAGTATATCTCCCCGCGGTACTACAATCTCATTGCCTCGCTGGTCTTCGCGGACGATGAGAGGTTTTCTCGCAAACCGCATAATCGAATGGATAGGGTTATACAACCGCAGTGTCTCCCTAATAACGTGTGCATGCAGCTTGAGTCTCTGAAGGCTTTCGTACGTCAATTCTTGACCTCTGAGTTCTCTAGCCTGCTCGCTATACAACTCCTCCTGAACTTTAGGGTTGGAAGCAAGACTCAAAATCGCAAATGCGATAACGGCAGAACTGGAATGGTGTCCGCCCAGGAGCAACGCAATCATCATGTGCGCGATTTCCTTGTCGGGGAGGGGGCTGCCATCCTTGTAGGTGCAGTTTTGCATGAGGTTCCAGATCATGTCCTTTGCTTCAGCTTCCACGGCATGGTTGGTTTGTTGTTCTTGTTCGTGCTGACGGCGCTTCGTGATGATGTCGGTGTACAGTCGTGTCATCTCCCGTTGCGCGGTATCCCGTCGCTTGTTTCGAGGCAAGGGAATCCAAGATGGAAGGAAGAAATTGATTGGTGAAAAGCCCATGTCGAGGTCGTGGTAGAGATCTGCTATGCGAGACCCGGCTGAGGAGAATTGTTGACGTACTTCGGCGCCTTGCAGGGATGAGGAGGCGGTATAGATGGTTAGTTCAGCCATTGCGGAGGCGACCTCGAGTGTTCCTGTCTTTGATTGTGGTTTGGTGTTGAAGTCATGATATGTTTTGAAAAATTCGGTGGTTTCACTGGTGATGAGGCGAACATACGATTCGAGCGCGGACTGGCTGAGCCCGAATTTTACAAACTTGATTCATCGGTTCCGGGTCAGCATCCCGTTGGTTATCGCAATTCTCGAGGAAATAAGAGCTTACCTTCTTCTGTTGCAAAAACTTGCTATGCTCACAGTCGAAAATCACATCAGTCCCAAAAACAGGCGTCGTCAACGGCGCATAGACTTCTTCTGCGGATAATTCGCTTTGCTTCCCATTCAGCACAAAGTTGTTTCCTTGGGCTCCAAGGTAGACGGTGATGCGTCGTCCGAGGAGAATGAATGTAAATACATTTCCGTACTATGACAAAACATAGTCAGAACACAGATGCCCACTTCGGGATGAAGGGGTAGACAGCCACTCACTTTTTGTCTGCATCTCTCAAAGAACACCATCGGATCTTTGCCATAACTGATTGTGCTGCCGATTATTGGGAAGTAGTGGAACACGAGCGGTGGCCTGTTCCCGTCGCTTTTGGCAACGCCTTGGAATAGGATATTCACGAGGACGCTCAGACTGATCAACGCGGTGAAGATGACTGAAACTTGAAAAAGCGGCGAGGACGAAGACAAGAAAATCACTACAGAAGAGGCCATTTTTGGCAATAGACACGAGCAAGGAGCGAGGAAGGTCTTGTGGCAGAGGATGGCAGGATTGAAAGAGTAAAGAGGATGAATGACAGGGAAAGTAGGGCTAAATTCCAAGCATCACTTCCAAGGCTCCCACTTTCCTTCAAAAACGTGAGTATCACTCCATTGCCAATGTCTGTTATAACATATAGATGGTAACGGAGGCCTCATTATTGGCCGATTCAGTCTATGTGGATTGCTGGGCTGATTTGAAGTTAGGGCTAGGAGGTTTAGGGTTATCGACGGATGTCGAGCACCCGAATGGTCCGACATACTACGCATTCACACCCAAGTCAGGAAGGCCATTCCTCAGGTGTGGAATAGCATATTGATCAGTCAGTGAACAAATTTTGAAGATGAATATCAGACTTCACATGCGGTTGACTGAGTTGGTTCAATAGGCATTGTTAGATGTCACAATGCGCTTGCTTCTTTTGTATACCTGCGTCGATTACGCAGTGATGATACCCATTTGAACTAGACGCATTTCCAGAGGTGCTTTGTAAGCCTGTAGAACATCATAAGGAATTTTCAGTTTCAATGTTGCATCCTGTTAAAGGAAGGGGAAGATTCGTCGGGAAGGCTCGTTTTCTGATCGTTTTCAGGAGTATCTTGACTACATAACGAGTAACAATTCGCCAATGGCAACATTCAAGTCAGCATTATCAGATTAAACATGCTCCAGGCTCCAGGCTTTGACGGCTCTTACCGGTGAAGTTAGACCTTCATCGGGCAACGGCTTTGTATAGGTGAACTTGGTCTACTAGGTACCGCAATGGAATCAAACCAAGACACCGCGCTTTGTATACACGAAGACCGTCATCATATGCAATTTGCATTGTACGGGCCACCAAGGCCAATCAAATATGGACCCCGTAAGGTTGCGTATGTATACAGGCTCCTCCTCTGTTAATTAGCTTAGTTTGATGCGGTATGTTTTCCTAGAAGATGTATATTCAAAATTGCTGTGCTGATTGATATCTCTTGGGTAAGTAACCCTAGGTATTCATTATTGTTTCATGAAGAAATATATAATATAGCACTAGGCACATTGAATCCACATATTCACTTGGTATTTGTGCTGCTTGTTTTTATTGGGGCCATCAACCAATCAACTTCATGTTATAGTTATCGGTCAGACATAATCTACAAGCGATCTGCCATCCATGCGAACCACCACTTTTTCCCGATCCGATAGGCCACTATAAAACTATCCTAAGATGGATTTCCTAAGACAAAGACCCCAGCGGTGCCTTTGGCGTTGTAAAAACCTCACTGCCTTGGTACGTCTTGGCCGGGGCGTCAACCTGGCCCGGCGTTGGAACCGTAACACCAGTGTTTCTTCTTGCTGAGCATTCAATTCTTAAAGCAGCACTGATCCAGAATTGGTGCTGACGACATTGCCGGCCGCATTGGTATCCTTCATCAAATAGATATATGCCTCAGCGACCTCTAAAGGAGTGCCCACTTTCTCAAGCAGCATGCTAGATTGGATGCCCTCTGGAACACCGTTGGAGCCCCATATTGGAGTTCTCACAATCCCGAGACCGCAAGATTCACCCGGAGGGGCTTAAGATCAAGTGCAAGGTTTCGGGTGAGACCGTGGAGGCCGGTCAAATAACCTGATATCAATGACCAGTTCAGGAAGGGCTTCTGAGATCCAGCGCCGGTAGTGAGGGTCAATGATGATTGATACCCAGCCTTCAGGAAGCGTGGAGCCAACTTTCCGAGGAGGAGAGGGGCAAATAATTGAATATGTCCTGCACGGTGAATCGCCTCCAATTTGATCTGATCGATAGATAAGGTAGGAAGAGGGTCACCGGCGGTGTATACAGTATGATCAAGAGTAGAACCGATACTGCTGAGAAGGTTCTCAAGATGTCGTCCCACTTCGGATGAAGAGAGATCAATAACATGCCCGGTGACCTGACCCCCAGGGTATTTTTGCTGCAAAGATGCGACGCTTTCCTGTACATGAGAAGCACTGGAGGACGCAATGTTAGTTAGTTGCCAATTCTGAAATTCTTGAAGGTCTTAATTATACGCTCTCGGGCTTATACATTATCTGGAACCAAGCCTCGTGATGCTTGCTTTGCTTGGAACAGATCATACAGTCTGTTGGGCTCAAGGGCACCTACTGGTCCCTGGTGAATTCGGAGACAGAAGAAGAATCTTTTTTTTTAATTTCTCAAAATTTTGCTCACACTATTCGTATGCTTCAATTCCAAAAGTCCCCTAGTATGAAGCAATGCTTTACCCTAGAATCACAATGTGACTTTCTGGGAGATGGTTGAAGGCAAGAGTAGTGAAGTATAATCTTCTTTTGTTTGGATATCGATACATTCTACCTTAGGCAATGTTTTACAGACATTGATAGACCATAAACATGTACAAAATTCGATCAACGTACTAGCATGAAAAGGGGTCACCCTTGTTCACGCTTGTTTGATACAAACTCGTTTTGCCTCCAAATGCCCAGTCAAACTTAGAGCCAGAACGACACAGTCTGCGCCGTTACAGGTGCCATGAATCGGTACGCCTCAAAACAACAAATTCACGTCATCTGAAGCTTTATCAGCCCTTGTCCACCAACATCTCGTATTGCAAAGGGTACCCGGATCGACTGTCAAGCATGGTTCTGTGATAGATTATGTTGGAGCATACTATCAATCTCACGTAAGCTATCACGATTGTCCCCACTAGCTATATCATAGATATGACAATTGGGAACGATGACTGGACAATGGTGGACGGTGAAATTGATGCTACAGCTGTTGTTCGTACTTCGTGCATTGAAAAACAACCAGTGGGAACAATGGAGGCTCGTATCTTTTTCGAGCGTTGTTTACCCTAAACCCATGACTGGTATATCCATGTAAATTCTCATTTTCGTAAATAGGTATGATACTTCTGTTAGGCCCAATTCACCCGAGCCAACTCTCAACTGAAAGCTTGAATATCGTCTCTCGTATGGGGAATGTCCAGAATGTATCGTGAAGTGCGGAGAGCTTCCCGGAACAGCAAGTACAAGCGTGCCTCCCCCACCCGCTTATCAGGGTCAGTCTACAGGCACAAGCGCCTAAATCCTGGAGTATGCAAGTCACCTACTCAAAACAATCTAGTCAGAGCCGGGATTTACTGCTGGTCGAGAGGTACGCCGAGACGGTCTCTATAGATGCCTCATCTGGAATAGTTGCATCGGCTGACGCAGCGATAGACATGAAGCTCGGCGATGGGGTTGATGCATCATTGGCCAGAGATGCCACTTGTGTGTGTATGATGTCTATGCTTTAGGATAGGCAATCTAAGTAAGGTTTCTTGTTTGTCTTATCGATGGAGCTACGTATGATTGAAGCTATCCATGTGTAAGCCGCATTACTTTGTCACCCTCGTAGAAGAGCCCCTAGCTGCTGAAATAATGTAGGTATATAATCCGCACCACATAAACATGGGGTTGCCTAGAATCTTTCTTTTGACAAGTTGTGATCAGTTGATGATCGCTAGGTAAAAATCTCGCCTTATCAATATGCCAAATTACAAGCACTGGGTCTTGGTACCCTTGGCTCTGGCCAGTCCGGTCCTCGGTGGCTCGAAGCAAACATGCGGAAAAACCACCGTTGCCATTCTGTAAGATTCATATGACTCTGACAATCGAAGGACTCGCTAATTATGTGAAATAGTGGTGGTGGCACCGCCGGTATCACAGCAGCCGTGAGTTACCCTAAGCGATCTCGAAAATCTACCTTCATTATGATACCGTATCTAACAGACAAAACCTCTAGCAAGCCCTAAGCAATAACTCGGTTCACGACTTTATCATTTTCGAATACAACTCCGACATTGGCGGTCGTATGCGACATACAACATTCGGTCAGGACGCAAATGGTGATCCTATAACTCTGGAACTCGGCGCAAACTGGGTTCAGGGATTGGGAACAGCTGGTGGTCCTGAGAATCCCATCTGGCTTCTGGTATGCTTCAATGACTTCACCGGAAAGTTAGGATGCATTACTCATATTATTACGAATTGCTAGGCGCAAAAGTATGGAGTCAACACTACCTACTCCAACTACAGCTCGATCTTGACCTACGATGAGACTGGTTATACCAACTACTCCAGTCTCTTCGATGACTTTGAGAATGCATACTCAGTCACAGAGGAATTGGCAGGCACAGTTTTGTCGGAGAACCTGCAGGATCGCAGTGCCCGAGCTGGCTTCACTCGTGGCGACTGGCAGCCGAAGAAGGACATGAAGATGCAAGCCGTTGAATGGTGGGAATGGGGTATGTGAATCATGGCCTCGAATGAATATGAACTGGAAGGCGCTGAACAATGATTATTAGATTGGGAATACGCATATGAGCCCGAAGTAAGCTCCTTAGTTTACGGTATCGTGAACTATGTAAGTCATCCTCCCGCGTCGCCTGATGCCGTCGTCTCATCTTCCGGCAGAACACAACATTCTACCAATGGTCTGACGAAAACAACTTTGTCTGGGATCAGCGGGGGTTCAATACCTGGCTCAAGGGCGAGGCAAGCACGTTCCTGACAAAAAACGATAAACGGCTGCGCCTCAACACTACCATCACCAACGTTACTTATAGTGACAGCGGTGTGACTATCACCGATAGCGAGGGAAGCTGTTACCAGGCGGAATACGCTATATGCACTTTCTCGTGAGACCGACCGCCTCTCTTCCATATTATTACTGCTGCTAACTGTAAAAGACTCGGCGTCCTTCAGAACGAAGCCGTAAGCTTCCAGCCCCAGTTCCCTGAATGGAAGCAGGACGGAATCGACAACTTCGATATGGGCACCTACACCAAAATTTTCCTCCAATTCCCATCGGACAAAGTTTTTTGGCCAAAGGATACACAGTACTTCCTCTACGCCGACCCTATTGAACGCGGATACTATCCCGTCTTCCAATCTCTCGACTCTCCGGGCTTCCTTGAAGGTTCTGGCATCATCTTCGTAACCGTGGTGCACGACCAGTCTTACCGCGTCGAAGCTCAAACCGACGACGAGACCAAGGCCCAGGTCATGGCCGTCCTCCGAGACATGTTCGGTGCCGACAACGTCCCCGAACCCACTGCATTCATGTACCCTCGCTGGAGCCTTGAGCCGTGGGCACACGGAAGCTACTCGAATTGGCCTTATGGCGTGACATTAGAGATGCACCAGAATCTCCGCGCAAATGTTGGTCGTCTTTATTTCGCCGGTGAAGCCACAAGCGCCGAATACTTTGGATTCTTGCAGGGTGCTTGGTATGAAGGTCAAAGTGTGGCTGAACAGGTGGTGGCTTGTCTGAATGGAAAGTGTACGGAAGAGGCACACTATGCGCCGCTACATGGAAGTACTCCGGTAAGCCAGTATGACAAGCAGAACGGATGGACTGTGACGAGTTTTCAAACAAATGGATTTTGATTCGTCCGAGCATTGAGACGCGACCGAACTGATGTACATATGCGGGATTCCATGTAATGTTTGACTACCATCCATCAATCAATCGATGCTCTGTCCACCGGAAGGAGCAAGCAGTAGCATAGCATCCAGGATACTTCCTCCGGGATGATGGGAAAGATGCCCAAAGTGAAAAGTGAAGAATGCATAGTAAAAAGGAATCCGTGCAGTGTACGCACAGGCGGCATAGTGGGAGAGCTTTGAAGCTTCGTCTTATTATGACAAGAAGAGGATTCGAACCCGCGCCTCTTGCGAGACCGCGATACTAAGTTAGTACGTATATACAAACTAGACACAGTTACTTGTTCATTATAGGATAAGTCATCTTGGATGCGACCTTAGACCGCTCGGCCATCTGATGTCCAGACTACACGACTCATGGAGCCCGTCCCCGCAAGCCAACCCCCTACTTAGCATCCTCGACGAGTGAGGTGAATGCGATACTTCATTGTTTCACGCCACCCAAATTGTGACCAGCGCTGTGTGTTCCGCGACAGTCTGCACCAATCTCCTGAAATGTCCCCGTGGACATAAGCCATGGATTTTGTACGCACTCCCCCTTTTGGTCTTCCGTCATTGTGCTAACCGCTCACTGTTGTCTTCGCAGTGGTCTCGGCTTGTTGGCGGTTCCCGCACAGCTTCCAAACCCCCTCGAGCAAGCAGCCCCGTGGAGCGGTTGACCGCCTTCAAGAGAACCTGCAACACTCTGCAAGTGAGTCGTTGCCATTGACCCGACCGATCAAATGACTCGTCGCTGACAGGGTTCGATTGCAAAGCAAATATGGCGCTCGAGCAACTCCCCTTCCAACGAACTAGCCGCGACGTCCCAGGCGCGGGTTTGCGTTGACCGTTTGAATCACGTCCTCAGCGAGGAATCCAGAGGCCCTGCGCCCCATCCATGTCTTTCGTATGCGTCCACATCGCAGATATTCGTGACGGTCACGAAGCTGGCATTGACCTATCGAGACGAGGGCTTGGTGCGATCGTCAGCAGTCTTCTTCAACACGTTGATCGATGCCGAGGTGGACGGAATAGTCGATAACCGTGTCTTTTCGCGAGCTTTGATCGATCTCGTGCGAAGAAATTCGGTGCGTACGGATGACACGGAGTCGCGTCTGGTCGAGTTGCTTTTCGGCGTTGCAAACAACATTCGTTTGCGTCCACAAATATTAACTGCTTGGTTTATCCCCAAGCAGGCTGAACTGCCCGAGAGAGAGTTAGAAGAGGATGAACAGTTCGCAGGAGTCACACGCAGGGATGATTTTCCACTTTTCTACCTTCTGGTAGACCATGTTCATCGAGAAGGTCGTGCGGGTGACTTTGCTCGAACAGGTCTGTTGTATCTCATCGAAACTGCAACGCGTTCGAGGATACTTGAGAAATGGTTAATAGAAAGCGACCTGGCCACACTGATGGCAACAGGCCTGGGAGCAGTGTACAGTCAGCTCAGCAGGTATGAAGTGTTTGCCGGTGACACTGTATGACAAAGATTGACGCCCTGCAGAAATGTTTTCCCTACCTTTGTCGAGGGTAGCGTGCCGACCATTGTAGCCCTCTCCGACGAGAACGACATCCAACGGAACCAGGACGGAGTAGTCCGTCCTGATGTGGAATCTTTTATTTCCTATTTGCTCTTTTGGCAGGATACCGTCGAGCACTGCCAATCAAAAGAAGTCAATGATACGCTACTCGACCATTTCGAAGTGCTCTTTCTACAACAGCTTCTGTAAGGATATTTTCGTTCATAGTTTTCTGCATATTTTGCATCACTAACAAACGAAAGCTATCCATCTCTGTTGGAGTCGTCCGATGTGAAGGGTGGATCAACTTCCACAGTCCTGATGTATCTGTGTCGATTACTGGAATCTATCGACCAGCCTAAACTTGTTCACCGTACTCTTCGCTTTTTGATGGCCGCTCCTACCGACACCGAACCTAGCGTGGATGTCTCCCATAACCTACACAAGAAGCATCTGTCTGTCAGCCGACGCAAGTCACTGGATATGCTTGCTACCTTGGCAGAAGCCGAGGAGCAACAGCCATCGCCATCACTATTCAATCTTGCCGACTTGATACTCTTGAGCATTAAATCACAAAATAAAGAGACCATCGTGGCGACCTTGCGACTGTTGACGGTGATAGTACGGAGACATCATCCTTTTGCAGCATCCTTGATCAGAACGAAGGAGCCAATATCTGCGCCACAGCGCACCGTTGGTGCTCTCAATGAAGAGCTCCGTAGATACTTATCTTTCGCCACAACTATTATCGATGACCCATCATTGAACGACTCATTTGAGAACTATTCCAAAGATGCTGCGCTTGTCCTCGAATCTCGTCTTTTCATACCATCCCCAAAGAGCAGCATCCTCGACGGGCCGGCCGATCAGCCACTTGACCTTTCTTTGGACGATGCGATTTTCACGGAGATCTTAACATTATTAGATCGATTCTTTTCAAACAGTGTCACGGTGAATCTCGGGTTGACCGAGCTCATCGCTAGTCTTGCTTCTTCTAACTTGATCTCACTCAATGGGTGGCTGTTGGTTGACCCTGCAAACTACGACTACGAATCGGATCTGCCGCCTAAAGGGATGAAGCCCTCAACTGTCACGAAAGAGAACGATTCAGATGTCAAGGATGAAAACCTCGAAATTGACCCTTTAGCAGCTATTAGGAAGAGTCTGGCGCCAGCGACCTGGTCAGATAGGCATGAAGCACTCATCGCAAAGTCTTTACGGAAGCTGACGGAACATCTCGAAGATTGGAGGAGGGATATTCCGGACTTTGATATTCTAGTCGCCGCTCGGCGTGACCTCTTACACAGTGACGATGATGATGACGACGTCTCAAGAAATCAACGCTCAATCAATACGTCTCGCCAACCCTCACAGCCTCCAACTACACACTCCATTGAGCCTCCTCTTTCTCCACGTGGCAGACCTATCAGTAGTAGCGTTAATCAAGACGGGCCACTTTCGAGCACTCCAGGGTCGTTACCACGCAGTGCGGTTGGCTCTCCTTTGCGTGAGCCTTCCATCCAACCGCCTGTATCGTCGTCTCCGGCTCACCGTCCCGTTGCGGTTGAGGACCTTCGACAACGACTTGCCAGCTCATATCGGATCGATAAGACGGCCGAAGAGCCAACCTCCGCTCCTCAAGAAAACAAGCCCACCAATGAAAATCGGACTGATGGTCCGGTCGATGGAAGTGAGCAGCCGAATCACGAGCAATCGCCAGCCCAGGATGAAACCGTGGTTACCCTCGGACATATCCTTACCAATGCTGTAATCTTATACGAGTTCACACTGGAATTGGCCGCTATGGTACAAGTCAGGGCTACGTTATTTGAGGAGGCGGGTTATGCATGAGAGCCGTTGCTTTGTACATCTGTGTCTATTTTTGTTTTATACTCTACATACCAATACCCATTTGCTCGAGAGCGACCATTCACAATTGTACTATAGAACAGTAACAAGTCTTGACGGGGAATTGTTAGTTGAAATTCACGTCCATTAAGCCTCACAGGTATGAGTTTCATCAAGAATCAAAAATTGCCTATATTCTTCAGATTGACATACTAAAACACCGATTCTAGAAGCAAATACAAAACAAAGAAAACAAAAGACCGACTAGAAGCTCCGAAGATGGGCGACACCGGGGAACTAAATCGAAACTATTTGCCGGGCTGCAGAGACAAGGCCGACTTTGGCCGCACATCCCATCCAGAATTGATCAAGGTGATCCAATAGTGAGGTTGACAACAGGCTAATAACTAGTAAATAGTATTCGGCATATTGAATTCGTCTGAGTGGATTCGGAGCTAGGGTTTATGCGATAGACACATACACTGGATTCGTCTGTCGATTGGGCTATGCTCAATCGACGTATTCGGAGCAAATCGAAGACAAGTTCTGCATTTTCCCGTACGAGAAGCAGTGTGTTAAAATATGGTCTATCTCTATTGGGACAAAGTATGTAAATACATCATTCGGTCCGCGCCAGCTTGGGTTGTGACCCATCCCTTACATCAACGTATAAATGATCTGATAATCCGGACTTTCTCCAACGGCTGTCTTATTTAGTCTGTTTTCCTACGTACTGTGATCGTCCGTCTCCTTCAGTCTCTTCTTCCTCATCTCCGCCGTTGAATTCGACGATTGGCCAGTAAGACGTCAAAATGGCCACTCCCAGCAATCAAGCGGCATGGATCAATGAGAAAAACGCCAAACCCCTCGAAGTAAGAGAAGCTCCCTACACGAAACCTGCAGCCAACGAACTCGTCGTCAGAAATGCCGCCGTTGCCATTAACCCTATGGACTGGATGCTCCAGGAAACCGGCCATCTCGCGTTCACCTGGATCAAATACCCATTTGTGCTGGGTGCCGATATGGCCGGCGAAGTAGTCGAGGTGGGCAGCGAAGTGACTCGATTCAAACCCGGAGACCGCGTCTTGGCTATGGGCTGTGGATCGGATCAGGATCGAAACAGGGCCGCTGAGGGAGCTTTCCAGAAATATGCTGTTGTGTTGGACTATTTCGCCTCGCCGATTCCGTCTACTTTGGCCTTCCCAGACGCTGCTGTCCTGCCGCTTGGTTTGTCTACTGCTGCAGCTGGACTTTTTCAGGAGGATTTCCTCAATTTACAATTGCCTACCGTTCCGCCAGCTGCACCAACCGGGAAAGCCCTCTTGATCTGGGGAGGGTCAACGAGCGTTGGTAGCAACGCGATTCAACTCGCGGCTGCTGCTGGCTATGAAGTATTTAGCACCGCATCTCCCAAAAACTTCGACTACGTTAAGAAACTCGGCGCTACTCAAGTGTTCGATTACAATTCCAAGACCATCGTCAAGGATTTGGTCACAGCTCTTAAAGATAAGACCGTCGCAGGCGCCTACGCTATCGGCGTCGGCTCTCTGTCCCTTTGTGTGGATGTCATCAGCAAAACCAAGGGTGTCAAATTCGTCACTGATGTCGGATCAACCGATATCCCCACGGACAAGAAACTGGCCGGCTTCACACTCATCCCATTCTTGCTGGGCACAATGAGCCGCGGTGCAGCGCTTTGGGTGAAGACAAAACGTACCGGTGTTCGTACCAAGTTTGTCTACGCTAGTGACATCAAGAAGAACTCGGTATCCAAATCTATCTATACGGATTTCCTTCCTCAGGCTCTGGCAGAGGGCCATTATCTTGCGGCACCGGAACCGCAGGTGGTCGGCCATGGCTTGGAGAACGTACAGGAAGGATTTGAGCAATTAAAGAAGGGTGTTTCGGCCAAGAAGTTGGTTGTCACATTGTAAGCAACGTTATCTTCACAATACAGCAACGGGGGATGTCTGAGGAAGGGTTCGGTCTCGTTTCGGAGTCTCGCGTCTTGTTTGGCGAGCATATGCCTGCTTGGAATTTCCGGGCCATTGTCACGTTTAGATTAGTACTAATATCACGTATACCCCTTTTGTTATCCTAGACGATCTATCTTTCCATAGTTAGGTACGAAGTCGATTGATTATCGATCTACACGATTGACCGAAGCCGCGTACCTATCATAATGCGTACGACAATTGCCAAATGTCAAAAGCCTGCTGAGAAGCACTTGATTTGGGTTTAGTAGGGTTAGGGGTTGGACGAAGGCTAATTGGAATGATCTCACCAACGGATATAAAATAACCTTATCCAGTTACTTAACCTACATGTATCATAGACTTGACGGATACATCTCGATGTTGACCCCTGAAACCACCCTAAGCCTGCCGGGAGTCGCGGATCAAAGGCCGATACATCAGTATGGCGATTGGTGGATAGCCTAGCATCCACTCTTCCGCAATGAATACTGGAACCGGATTAGGACTATCAGTAGGTAGAGTCGACGCCGTCATTGGCTCGGGGCTGAAACCGTGACTCCGGAGTAGCAATAAATCATCGGTGCCTCAGCTCAGACTTGGTATTTATCAGCCGCGAAATGCGGCTTTGAACTTAGCAACTTTCATACTCCAGTATACAAATCGAACCCGGACAGATTACGAGATGCTGTGATTTCGGAAAGAAACTGACTCTCGCGGTCAATGACACAACCATTACCCTCGAGTCGTTCCATTTTCTTTCAGCTAAGTCGCCGTCGGCGTGGGCCGGAATCGCTTTACGACTCGTCGTGAAATCCAGACAAAGACAACGAAAGAAAAGATATATAGGCGGATAGTGGGAGGGGGCAATCATGCAGGCCACACAGGACAATGTCGAAAGTCCCTTCGCGGACCGAGAAGATGCACCCTTTCTGTACCCGAGCCAGCCAAAGAATGAGCAGGCCTTTCGGAAGACGGACAACAATGTTTCTCGCGAAAAGCTGCGAATTCGGCTCATGGTTACACTATATGCGATCCTTTTGCTGGTGGAGATGGGAAGCGCAATGACACAGGGCCCTTATACTCGGATCTTGGAGTCGGTTGCTTGCAAACACTGGTATCGGGACCACGATCCGTCGCAACTCGGGAGTGATGGAGAGGTACCCGAAGATGCCTGTAAATCCTCTGTTATTCAAAGCGAGGTTGCGACGATTAAAGGAGTCTCGGAGTTCTTTGACGGGGTGACAAGTGTATTACTCGCAATTCCGTACGGGTTGCTGGCCGATCGGATCGGACGAAAGCCTACGATCATGTTAAGTATCCCAGGCTTTATTCTCAATATGGCAATAAGTCTGGCAGTCTTGTGGTGGTCAGATATCATCCCACTACGCGCGATATGGTTCTCGTCTTTGTCATGGCTATTTGGCGGTGGTTTAGTTGTTGCATCTGCGTTGGTATGGACGATGATGGCAGACGTCACGACTGAACAACAACGATCTGCGATGTTCTTCCAGACTGGTGTCGTTATTATGGGCTCTGAGTTTCTGAGTAATTCAATCGGATCGTGGCTCATGCTTTACTCGCCCTGGAGACCTTTGCTCATTGGCTGGTCAATCGTCATTGTTGGGCTGTGTCTGGGCTTGACGTTGCCGGAAACGAAGAATGCATTTGCGCCCACTAAAGGTCCGGAGCAGGAATCTTCTCATGAAATGTCCCACTTGTCAACTCTCACAGACGATGAGGAAGAGGAAGAAGGCACCTTGCCTTTTACGAAAACCATCGCAGCGCAACCGCCACCAATTACGGCTTGGATGAAAGTCAAAACCTCTTTCATCGCTTATTCCTTTTTCTTCAAAGACAGACAAGTGGTCCTGCTTTCCTCAGCTTTTTTGGTCTACAAACTCAGTCGGGGAACTTCATGGTTCCTAATTCAGTACGTTTCTATCAGGTACGACTGGCGTCTTGCAGCAGCAAATATGATCACATCGCTCAAATCAATCTTGATGGTTATTTTGTTTGTCGCACTCCTGCCACTAGCCTCTTGGTACCTGCAGAAGAAGCGAGGCGTCGACAGTCGTACCAAAGACATGATTCTCACGAAGACCAGCGTCATGTGTCTTCTGGTAGGTACTCTAGGCATGGGCCTCTCGCCGCATGTTTCTATAATGTTTTTCTTCCTCGTAATTCAGACTATGGGTGCTGGATTTGTGTATACTACGCGTTCGGTGATTACGACGATGATTCACCGTGACCAGACAGCTCGCTTATATACATTGATTGAGATTATCCAAGCTCTGGGTATGATCTTGGCCAGTCCTGTTATGACTGGCTTCTTCAATTGGGGGTTGCTGTTGGGGGGGGTTTGGATAGGATTGGCTTGGATGGTAGCTGCTGGCCTTTTTGGCATTGTTGGCATGATCATCTGGAGAGTCAGGTTGCCTGCTCTGTCTACAAGATCTGACGACTGATTAAAGATTTCTAATTTTTATGTGGAGTGGTTGGAGAGTTTTGTACATATTTACTGGGCGTATTGATAGTTACTGAAATATATGACTTACATAAGTTGCATAGAGAGTGGACTGGACATATCGAGGACTCAAGGTACTGACGATGGTCCCTCAGCATTCAAAAGAACATGAATGAGCCGAGGATTTTGCTTCCGTGTCTCCATGATTACAATGGCGCTCAGTCTATCACCTTTTTCATTCACTAGATGACAAAAGGTTGAAAGAAGTCGTTGATATCATTACATTCAATGGAGTGAATGTGGATCCCCGGGGAGGAATAAAGCCCTAGCCGTAACCCTATTGCCAAATGGACGTTTGCGGTAAACAAGCAGTACATAACCTGATTGCTAATCAAGTCAAGCTAACAGGGTACAGTTTAGCAGGTTCAAAGAAATACTCTGTAGTGAAATGATGTCTATAACACTTGTATCTGGGATTGTATAATCAGAAAGCCCATCAAAAGGACTCGAAAATGGATCACGAAGAGAAGATTAAAAGTATCCGAAAAGAAATATTCCTTCAAATTATGTACGTGGATGAGAAATGTAGAATCAAGGGCGACCTTTAATTTCTCAAAGATAAGAGTTCTTCACAGGATATAATTGGTAACTAAATCAAACACATAGTCCGAGTAGGCAAAGGTCACCGCAGCAATCACTATTGACCGAGCATGATTGCAGAAGAGCTATAATGAACCACCACTATCAGTATATCTTTTTCATACGACAGGCTTGATAAATAGTATAGACTCACGCTTGCATTCTGTATCGTCGCCGTCAGAGGGAGCAGGGGCTGCATTCGACAGGGCTCCGAGAGCAAGAAGGAGTAGGATGAACTGAGAGATGGGCTTCATGCTTGTGAAGGTCGATTATATCGCGGTTAGGCAGGCAATGTTGTTTCAGCAGAAAGTCAGATATTGAGCTGTCTTCAAGTGTCTCGTGGTTGCTCGAAAATATCTGGTCTTCCTGACATCTTATATGCGTCGAAATCATATGCCTTCACAAGTAAAACTACGAGCTAGATATGAATGACACGGTTCAGAATCCGCATGCGGTAGCTTAGTCTCTACAAGAGCTGGCATCTATGATCTTTCAAGATAATGAACAAAGTCTCGTGTCATGGATAACATCAAACCCTTCTCTCCGAAGCACATGAAGAGTCAAACACCACAAAAGCACGGCTCAATGGGCCCCGGTGTAACATCAAAGCAAATAAACTTCAGCCAATCGCAAGATTCATCCTGCGCAGAGTGGTAGGACAAAAAGCTTACTTGTCCCGTTGTAATGGATCGACATTCTTGGATACGGTTTGCGGCACCTGGCAGTTATCCACATTTGTGTGGATGGATCAATCGATCAATCAAAAATAACGGACAGCCACGGAAAGTCAAATATATCTGATATGTGAGACAGAGATTGGCACGAAGTCATAATTTATAGGTACGTACAACCTACGGGGTACGGGCTAGCATGCTTGCATCTTGAGGTAAGTCGTAGACTCAACTAATAAAGATCTATTGACTACAAACACAAATTTCGAGGCTTAAATAGCTCCCTTGAGCATCAAACAGCAACTTCGTTGGTCGTAACTCTCATCATGACGGATTGTAGGCCTGGAATCAGTCTGCAAACAGGATGTTGGATACGAGGTAGATACCGGACATGAACTAGGCTAATAAATTCATCCCCACACGACATGCTCACTTTCACTTGCCAACAGATCATAATTCTTGAACTCACGAGGTGGAACCTTTCGCTCAAATAGGATGTCCAGCTCCTCAAATGTCCTATTCTTCGATTCCGGCAATCTGAAATAACACCACCCGTAGCAGGCGAAGCTGATAGCCCCAAAGAGAAACCCAGCTTTGCCACGCCAGTCACCTTCATCAGAGTTGAGCATGTATGGTAACACAACCGTGAAGACGATATTGGCGGCAGCTTGGACGGCAGTAGCTATGGCAATGGTTCGTCCACGTAGACGAGTTGCGGAGATCTCTGATATGATTACGAAGCATATCGGGCCAACTGTAGTCTGGTAGATGAAGGTCCATATGTCCATTAGAGAGGCTTGAGCCCAGACGACGCCGCTGTTATTGCGGCCAAGATCTAGGAAGCCGATGACGAAGAGGATGATGGTCATGAGAATCATGCCGCTGTTGTAGATTGTGCGGCGACCGAACTATATAAATCAGCAGAGTACGCTCAATGGTAAGACTTTTCGAAGGAGAACACTCACGCGGAGCATCAATGGCCATGATAAGCATGTTCCTACAAATCCGAGGGCGGTATTACCGACACCCACTACCACGCATCAGCAACACGTTGTAGAACCATTATGATAGTCAACTCACTGTTAAACGATTGAGCAGGATCCAAGCCCGCCGTTTCAAAGAAAAACGTAGCATAAGCAATCAGTGGATTACCACCAATGACTTGTATGAGATATACCATGACGGATATCTCGGTACGGAATAAATTCGCCTTCTTGAAACAATCCCAGTAAGTCGTCGTAGCCTCGATTTCTCGCTCAAGAAAATCGGTTTGTTCAATCATCACTAGCATTCCCTCAATATCCGGACGATTCTTGGCCGACGAGAGTCTCATCAATGACTTGCGGGCATCATCAATTCTGTCCTTGCGTACCAGCCAATACGGGCTTTCGGGTGCAAATACGAGACCAACAAGTAGCACCACAGGCCAGACCCATTGAATGGCAAAAGGCGCCTTGTAGGCCCATTCGTCCAGTCGGCTCTCGAGGCCTGCTGCCACTCCCTGTGCGATAAACTGGCCGATTACGAAGGCAAGATTGACCGATGCTGTGAGAACGCCACGAAGAGCAAGAGGGCAGATCTCAGATGCATATGTGGGGGCAATAACGACATAGAATCCGTATGCAAGACCTCCGAGAATCTCTCCGGCGCAAAGCATACCGATACTACTAGAGAAGAATTGGACAAAGACGAAAGCTATGGACCATACACAGCACAAGGCCAGTGTTAACCGCCGTCCCAGCTTTTCTAGAGGCCAGCCGCAGGCAAGAGCTCCAAGCACCTGGCCGATGGGGTTTCCCTAGTATAAGAGTTAGATTTATTGGGTCACTGTCTCATCGCACTCAATACTTACCATATTCAGAGCCATCTGCCACGGAGCCGGGATAATGTAATGGCCGTTATACTCATACCCGAATCGCTGCTGAAAAGCAGGTAGCGCAAAGAACGTGGTAATAATCTGCGCATCAAATCCCGCCATGACTACCGCAATACAGAAAAGGAATGCCCATCCCACAGCCTGCGGCCATTGCCGGATAGCTTCCAGAAAAGTGGTCTCGTGCTCTGCGATTGTGATACCGCGAGTCTGCTCGATTACGAGCACATCGCCTTTATGAGGGTCGTCATTACCAGTGAAAGCTGGAGCAATTGCTCCGGAAGCGATGGGCCTGATATCTGGATCCTCCATTTTGTGTTTGAGGAGAGGAAGTACGCATGGGCGTCCTTATCTCTTAAGAGGGGTCAACTGGTATATTATAGCTGGCTGAGGTATAATGAACCTCCTACTACTTAAGGAGGCAGTCACACGAGCGGCTGGTTATCAGACACGCTGATTAGTCAATTTGCTTGGTCGATCATGCGGGGTATGTAGCACCTAACTAATCAGATACTAGACATTCATTAGACGCTGTAATCATCCGACGACAGCTTCAGGCCGTATCTTCAACTTCACTTTTCTCACCTTAAACAACTGGTCTTGAACATATTCGTCTGTACGATACAGTTGACAGCTCAAGCAAAGTAAGATTGAAAAAGTGCCCCTGTGACAGATGTCTATGTTCGTCTCAAGGTTTCTTGTACCTAGGTAAGTGTGACGGATCCAGCACTCAGTGTGCTCAGCATACTCAGGGTGCCCAGCGTACTCAGCGCGTTTAATATGCTCAATATAGCTTACATTATTCTTTACAGCGCTAAGACACTATTCTAAATTCTAAATCCTTTAATTATTTATAATAGAAAATCTCTTTTATTATTTTACTTTCTTAATTAGATACTATTATAGAGTTTATATATTATAAAAAACTATAATAAACTTTTATATAGAATCTTCTTTTTCTTTCCTCTCTATATGCTTAATTTTATATTAATAAAATTATTCTAAAGTTTAAAAATAAATAAATATTATATTAAATTAAATATTCTTTTTTATTTCTTTTTATTATTATATTATTTTATTAAATAAAATCTAAATCTTTATAGCTATTATTATAATAAGTAAGATTAAGTAAGTTATTTTTTTTTATTATTTCTTATTAAATTTATTAATTTTTAGTAAGAAAAAGAATTAAAATAACTAAATTATTTATTCTTAATAATTATAAAAATAATAGTATAGTATAAGAATCTATCTAATAATAAAATAATATTATTAAATATTATTAGATAAATAAATATAAGAAATAATATTTTATATTTAATTTAAAAAATCTAGAATAATTAGAAGATCTAGAAGTTAATAATTAAATAAAAAATCTTAATTTATAAAATTTTATTAAGCTAGCTAGATAAGATTTTAGAATATTATATAAAATTATAATAAAATAATAATCTAATAAGCTTAATAATTATTAATATTCTATTAATAAGCTAAAGAAATTATATAAATAAAAACTATAAATTAAAGATAAAATATTATTCTATTTTATTAATAAATATAATAAGCTTTACTAAGCTTTTAAATAAATAATAATTTATTTTATTATTATATTAGATATTAGATTAGCTATATCTAGTTATAAAGAATTAAAGATCTTTAATAATAAAAAATTATAAAATAAATAGAATCTTTACTATAAATTATAGAAAATTAATATATAAAAAAAGATATATATTTTAATATATTAATATAATATTTTAAAATTATATATTCTCTATATTAAGTCTATATATAAGAATAATATAGTAGATTATCTTATAATATATATATATAATAATACTATTAATCTATATTTTAATATTAATAATATATTTAAATATCTAAATATAATTTATATAGATATAAACTATAAAATTAATATTAAAACTAACTTTTATTAGTTTATATAAAAGATAATATATTTTTAAATTTTTCTTTTAAAATTTAATTTATTTATTTTAAATGCTAAGAAGGCCTAATTTAAATAAAAAAAAAAACTATATTATAAATTTAATTCTAAAATAAAATATATTATAATATAAAAATCTAATAATATTATCTACTCTTATAATAATTTTATTAAAAAATATAATTTTATAGTAAATTATTTAGAATAAATTATTTATAAAGAAAAAAGCTTAATTAAAAATATAAAAAATATAAAAACTCTTAAAAATAATAAGATTAATAAATCTATAAAAGAATAAGAAAATTAAAATATAATTATAAAGATATCTAAAGTCCTACTCTTAAAAAAAAAATTTATAAAATTAAAAAATAAATATTTATATTTTAACTATAAATAATCTAATTATTTTAATTATAATTATTTTTTATATAAGAAGTCTATTATAAATATTAAAATTATTAAGAAAATAAAAATATCTATTAATCTAAAAAATAATAAAATCTAAAAAAAGTCTCTTTTTTAGATTAGAATAATATTAACTATTAAATTTTAGATTTAATTAGATTATTAAAAAATAATAAAGAGAGTTTTACTATATTAATCTAATTAATAAAAAATTTATTATTAATTATATTTAGAATACTAGTTAATACTAAAATAAATAAACTAATTTTTATTAATATTTATCTAATTAAATTACTATTAAAGTATTTTTAGATCTTATTTATTATACTAAATAATCTATTAAAAATTAAAGATTTTAATAATATTAAAATATAATCTATTAGATAAGCTTTTATTTTTTATTTTTTAATAAATAAA